>JAVIXY010000031.1:0-312479 GCA_033030565.1 Fusarium nematophilum | reverse complement strand
AATTAAACTATTAGCATAAAGGGGGGGGCTATAAATAGAAAAATAGATATTCTATATATATAAAATCATTCTCGAATAGTTATTGCTATTATTAACTATATTATCCCTCTAGCTACGTCGCTAGAGATCAAGCTCTACCGTAAAGATAAGGACGGCATCCATATCAGGCAGGGACTTAACGCGATCCAGTTCAAGACGCTGGTCATCTGTCAAGACACCCCGAAAGGAGGTGACGGCATCCTGCAGGATCTGATCGCCCTTTCTGGGCGCTATTATCAATGCCTGTGGGGATAAGGTGAGCGCCATGGCGTATCAGGCCCGTGAGACGCGATCATGAGGATTATTGCGCTGGATGGATCTATTCTTTGGAGGCCCGAGAGGGAAAGAAGAAATTACGATAAGTCAAGGCAGTTGCTGATGGCAGAAGTCGAGATCAGGCTGGAGGCCTGGCGAGGCAGATTTGGAAAGTGAGGCTGAGTTGATGGCGCCGGAATGGGTTGGCCCGATGCAGCCATGCTATAGTCTAGTCTATCAGCGAACAGGAATATCCCATCGAGAAAGAGACTATTGGCAGAGCTGACACCCAGTGACCCAGCGCGAAATGCTGGTCACGCTGACGTTGAATGTGTACACCCATGAACTAATCAAACCATCGGCGGCCCAATCTCAACACAGTCCGCCGACAACGACCCCTCGGTAACAACAAGCCCAAGCCCCCCACCCTTATAACTCCCATCCCTCGCAACAACCTCAACACCGCCAACCCATCCCCGAATCTCATCCCCTCTCGCCTCCAACACAACATCATGCTCCTCATCCAAACCCCACCCAAACGGAGCACTCGCTAGCGTAGTCCTCTCCGCATCCCACGCTTTAATCAGCGCGATCTTGCCGCCCTTGGCAAATACCACAGCATAGTACCGGTTCAGCCCCTGAACCCGTATCGCCAAGCCCAGAGACGATCCAAAGTTGATCTTTAGCTTCGGCACGGATACGCGGTAATCTGTCCACTCCCTCGTGCCGCAGGTGATGATACCCTCGCCTTTACTCTGCGAGATGACGAACGAGCGGTTCATGAACATGTAGGGGAAGTTGGTCACGCCGTTGACCCAGGCTCGGAGCCAGAACTGGCATGGTTGTTGAGAGGGTCTTCGAAGGGTCATGCGAGGTGTGCCGTTCCATCCTAGGCTATCCAGCCATACTGTGCCGGTGTATGGGGCGTCCGTAAGTGCCTTCAAGATGATGCCGACCCTCTGGATCGGTTGGCTGTCCATGTTGTCTGGAATAGTCCATGTCAGAGGCTGTGTCTCTCCTGGCATTAGTTTGGTGGCGGGGCCATCGACTGGAATGATTTCATCGTTTTGGCTGTACACTCGTAGTCGTAGCCCGACTTGTACGGGGCAATCATCCTCTCCAGAGTTGCGGAGCACAGCCGTGATGGTTTGTCCAGGGTAAACCAACGGTGATGCCATGAGTTCGTACGTCGCCATATTAAGCACTTCTTTGGGCGTGAATGTCTGAGTCGAAACCTCGATGCCATCATTGTCCTTGCTCAAGCCTTGAAGCCGAACCGCAAGACCTGGGCCGTTTGACCCGTCGACGCCTTGCTCAACAGCCACCTCAACTCCAGACGAGTCCAGCTGGTTCACAACCTGAAATCCCTGAACACTCCCCGGCAAGGTAAAGTGAAACTGGGCCCCGTTCTTCGGCGGAACCAACGCCTTCTCACCAACCATCCTCCGACCCAGGTTCGCAACTGTGTATGCTATACGCGCACCGTTGCTTATCGAAAATCCTCCATCGGCACTCGAAATCAGTGCCCGGTCCGCAAGAGGCCCCCGCCAGTCAAGCTGTCCCTGAAATGCAGATAACCCAGCCATTATGGCAACTAAACAGCCCACGTTGCCTGAGTTACAATCCGTGTCCCAGCCGCACGTGTTGATAATGTGCATGGCCTCGTCGAAGTCGCAGCCCGCATAGAGTATCGTCATTATCGTGATTGCATGATTCGGAATGACGTGGCATGCGCCGTGAAACTTGTCGTAGCCGTACGTATCCTCGATGCGCTGCCGGGTGGTCATCCAGTCGCCGTCGTCTTTGACCCAGCGGCGGACATTCCCAATGACTTGAGCAACGAGTGAATTCTCTGGGATGAAGCCGAGTCCGACATCGATGAGGTGGTTCACGTCCTTGGATATAAACGCCTCTGCTTCCATCGCTGCCCAGAGCTGCGCCGCATAGACAGACTCGCCGTCATGGCTGACTGAACCTGCCTCGCGGGCCAACCGTGAAGCCGTAGCAGGCTGTCCCGGAGACACCAGTCCCCAACCGTCTATGAATATCTGCGCACCGATCTGCTCTGCGACGGTGCGTCCATTCGTCGAAATAGCACCACTCAGAGGCGCGGGGATGCCCTTCCGCAGGTTCAGATACGCCGTATGCTCCGTCGACATGCCCAAGCCGCCGAACCAGAATATCGTGCGATGCTCAATGATATTGTTGAGCCACGTCCTTCCAATCTCCTCGGAGGACAAGTCCGGCGACACGCCGTGCTCCTCGAGGGCCCGTACGAACTGAAAGGTTCCCGAGACGTCGTCATCGGTAACAACGAGGGGAAAGCCGAGCCGGTCGTGGACGTAGTAGTGAATGTGGCCGAGTTCCTTGAGGATGCGCTGATGCGTCCACCCTTCGAACGGGCGGCCGATATAGACGCCTATTAACTTGCCCAGGACGCCGGCATAGACTCGCTCAAGGTAATCGCTGGGGAGAGGCATGGTAGCAGGAAGTTACCGAAAGGAACTACCCATTGTTGTAAGAGTCAAGTCGTACAGTGATAATGTTTTCCTTCCCCTCACTTATTAGCCGACGTCAAAAGAGGGGTTCGTTCTCAAATGCAACGTTGATTATGTATCGACCGATCCTCCTGGCATGCTTGTCAATCAAAGTGGTCACTTATACGCCGATCGGCCCCTCGCTTTGGTTGAAGGATTTAGACTAAGCCTACCTATTCCTTATTTGTCTCGCTGCGATAACATCCCAAGTAAGCGACCCAGAACCCATGCGACTTACCCTTGTCGGCTGTCTATCTTTAAGAATCCTACTACACGATGCTTGACGGTTGACTCCGGTGCCGGACCTGGCCGGTTCTCCTCTTACAAGATAACAATGGTTGAGATAGGTAATTCATGGCCGAGTCGGTGATGCATTTGAGGACCGTTAACTCCCTCCATATGTAGCGCAACCTTCCGCCCACTTTATCCCCAACCTCTACCGTGTAGGCACACCAACACATCAAGTCCATCTAAGCCCATCATGGCAAAAGACCAGCCCCAAGACCAGGCCACAGCAGCCGCCGCAGTAGCAATCGATGATGAACACTCCCTCACCCTCCGCCAGGCCTTCACATGCTACCGCCCCGCCGTCCTCTGGTCCATCGCCATGTCCATGACCATCGTCATGGAAGGCTACGACACGTCGCTCCTCGGCAGCCTCTTTGCCTACCCCTCCTTCGTCGAAAAGTACGGCACATACTACCCCTCTCTTGGCGACAAGTTCATCTCTGGTCCCTGGCAGGCTGGCCTCAGCAACGCGTCTCTCTGTGGCGCCGTCATCGGCCTGTTGATCAACGGGTATGCTACTGAGCGGTTTGGACACCGCGCCGTTACCATGGTAGCCCTCGTCGCCATGACCGGTTGCGTCTTCATCGTCTTCTTCGCGCCCTCGATCGTTGTGTTGCTGGCTGGTCAGGTCCTCGTGGGTATCCCCTGGGGCATCTTTGCCATCATGGGGTCCACGTACTCGTCTGAGATTTGTCCCCTTGCCCTGAGAGGCTACCTGACCTCGTATGTCAACATCTGCTGGGTTGTTGGCCAACTCATCGCAGCGGGTGTCCTCCAGGGCCTCGTAGGGGACCTCACCGTCTGGGCTTTTCGAATCCCCTTTGGGCTGCAGTGGATCTGGCCCATCCCTCTGTTTCTCATGGCGTATTTCGCTCCTGATTCACCCTGGTGGCTCGTCCGTCGGGGCCGCCTCGTCGATGCCGAGAGCGCCCTGAGGAGGCTCGGGCCGGGACTAACAGAGGATCAAATCAAGCAAAAGGTGGCCATGATGGTACATACAGACGAGTTTGAGCGGGCCGTCAGGACAGAGTCCAGCTACTGGGACTGCTTCAAGGGGAGCAACCTCCGTCGGACAGAGATCGCCTGCATGACGCTCTGCTGCCAGTCCCTTCCCGGCCAGGTCATGTGCTACAACGCCTCATACTTTTTTATCCAAGCCGGGCTCTCTCCAGATGAGGCGTACAAGCTCAACTTTGGCAGCATCGCGCTGGCATTCGTCGCGACCTGCGTGTCTTGGGTCCTCATGACGTATCTCGGCCGGCGCACACTTCTCCTGAGCGGCCTGAGCCTCCTGACCCTCGATCTCGTCATCATCGGAAGCATATCGCTCGTCCCCGGACGAACCTCACAATGGGCCCAGTCAGCCCTGGCAGTAGTGTGGCTGGCCATCTACTCTGCCTCTGTCGGTCCGCAGTCGTTCGCTCTAGCGGCAGAGATCTCGGCCACGCGGCTCCGGGCCCAGACAATGTCCATCGCGAAGAACGCGTACAACGCCGTCCTCATCGTCAACATGACCATTCAACCCTACCTGATCAACCCTACCGAGGCAGACCTCAAGGGCAAGACGGCCTTTTTCTGGTTCGGAATCGCCTTCCTGGCTACGCTGTGGGCCGTCTTTCGGCTTCCGGAGACGAAGGGGAGGACCTTTGAGGAGCTTGATGTCCTGTTTGAGAAGGGAGTCAAGGCATGGAGGTTCGCGAGCACCAAGATTGATGTCATTGCCGAGGCTGAGATCATCCAGGGGGGGAAGTCTTCCAGTGTTGATAATGACGAGTAGAGCATTAAGCAGGGGTATTCATGTGAACTCGATAGCTTCTACTATACGGGTTGTGGCAAGCGTTCGTCTTTAATGAGATTCTGTCGTGACCTGGTATCGTGATGTATTAAAGGTAGCCTCCTCTTATATACTTTTCCACCACGGGAGGCCTTGCGGAAGTGAGTAGATAAACACAACATGACACTCGCTCGGAGAAGGCGAATAAAGCCGTTCGAGTCTGTGCTGCTCATAAGTATTCTCAAGGCCCCTGAGCGTGAGAAGCGAAGGCGCCACTCGAAGAATTCACGTCCGACAACTCAGGTGAATTCTTGGACGCACGGGACCACCCAAGGCCCTTTCCATGCCGAGTTGACGGATCTTGTCGCCTCGCTAAGAGTCGCACTTCGCTCCGCCCAGCGTGATGCCAGGCACGAGCGACCGGCATGGACATACTCGCTAAGGATAACGACGCCTTCGAATGTCTTTCTATCCGGGTAATGTCATATTAAGTTAGTAGTACTAGGTTAAATACTAGGCAAAGTAAGGTTACTTATTAAGTAAGAATATAGTAAGGAGTATCTAATAGTAGTTTCAGTAAGGATATACTAAGGCTGTCTGGCCGTTCGTAGTATTGGACAGTTGCACGTCAGCTCCGGAATCGAGGAGTTTTCTAACGATGCCGCGCCTCTCAAGGCGAGCAGCCAGACGGAGCGGTGAGAAGCCATTCCTCTGTGAAAGGTTGGGGTCGGCCTTGTTGGCCAGGAGAATCCTCATCGCCTCCTCACGGTTGTTTTTTATTGCGCTCAGTAGCGGCGCCCGGCCACCTTCATCCGCGGCGTCGACATTGGCTCCAGCAGAGACCAACATCTTCACCAGGACCACCGAATTCCCCTCCACGGCCAGCAGCAGCGGGGTCCTTGTGTCGGAGCCGACACGGTCTACGTCGACGCGCTTGTCCGCGAGCAGGAGCCGCACGAGGTCCACGTGGGAGGAAGACACCGCCCACTGCAGCGGCGTGCGTCCATGGTGGGAACCCGTGTCGGGGGCATTTGGGTCGGTCCCATCTTTTGTGAGCAGCTTATTCACGATTCCTATATGGTTCCGATACACGGCAAGCAAGAGGGCTGTCTGGTCCCTCTCATCTCTGACGCCAACATCCACCCGTTCATCGGACAGGAGCCTTTCAACCACGGCATCTCGGCCGCACTCGGCGGCATGCTGGAGGGGTGTCTGGCCCTGGTAATCGGCGCAGTTTGGATCCACACCCTCCTTCTTGAGCAGTAAATCCACTATGCGAGCGTGCCCGCTCCTCGAGGCAACCAGCAGAGGCGTGGCGCCGTCCTGGGTTTGCTGAACATCGGGTCTGAAGCCGCCGTGCTCGAGCAGCCGCTTGACCACCGCCTCGCGCCCATTTCGAGCGGCAAACCAAAGCGCCGCCGCACCATTCTCACGGAACGCCCAGACGTGTCGCCGCGGATCCAACTCAGACTTGGCGGCGGCATCGACACCTTGCGCCGCGAGCAGCTGCTGCACGATCGCCTCGCTACCACTCTCGGCTGCCCATGACAGGGCAGTACGCATGTTGTGGTCTGCCTGATTTGGATCGTGTCCCCGCCTTAGCAGCTCTGCCAAGGAGTCTGACAAGTCAAAGTGTGCTGCAAGATGTAACCCTGACACTCGAATGGACCATTCCCAAGCCATCAATTGTTGAGCAGAGGCGCAGCCCTTTTTCTCGTCTTGCAACAAGCAGCACGAACGTTTCGTCCCCTGGAAGCCCTACAGCATGGACGTAATAGCCCCAGTTTCGTGCGGCATGACGATAGAAGGGATACTGTGACAGCCGCTGCTTAAGGGCGTCGGTTGTCGGACAGATCCCGGTGCTGAAGGCATCGAAAGAAAGGTAGGTTATGCAAGCCGTTGCCATAGACCTCTCCGCCACGGGGAACCACGTTTCTCGCGTCCGGGAGAGGTACTCCTGCGTGGTGTAGTGGACGAGTCGGAGGATATTGTTTTCATCGACGGCTACCAGACCCCCACACATGGAGACTATATCCTCGACCCCAGGAAGATTACTCTCGTCCAACTCCGACGAGCCCATCTCGACTGCGAGAGCGTGCTGAAGCTCGGTTGTAATGAGGCGCCTCCTGGCACAGACAACCCAGGAGAGCACCTTCATCCCGAACTCAATGGAAGCTGGCGCCTGGCACTGAATCCTTTTCATGGTCGTATCGTACGCACGGTCGTAAGCATCAGAGCCGCTTGGAAGCTGTTTCAGTGTTGTCCGGACACCTTTGATAGAGGACATGCCCTCGAAGGTGTCTGCGTGGAGTTTGGCAAGCAGAAACCTAGCAGAAAGAATTAGCGCGTCTCAAAAATTAACTAACAAGGCTGAGGTGTGCATACATTCCGTCAACCGCCTGGGCGATCCCCGTTTGACTTCCTCCTGGAGGCTCTTGTCACGTCCAACGACCCCTGACATACTTGTCAAGCAGTTTCCGAGATACGTGCGAATGTCCTCTTCCACGGCTCGAATGGATAGCCTAATGCTGTCCTCAAACTTGCAACTGATTTCCGGGATATCTCTCGACGTGACAAAGAGGTTTGTTCCACTCGTGGCTTGTAACTTTTGAATTTCAGACAAGAACCTGGCCCCCTGGCCCCCCGAAGCCTGGCACTCGTCCAGGGCATCGACAACAATCAAGACTCTCGAGTAAAGGCCGCATACAGACTGCAGAGCACTGGACAACTCATCGAACAGAGACCGCGTGCCCCTGGGGTTGTGGTCCTCGTAGAGACGCTTCACGCTCTCCGGCATTGACGCCTGGCCTTGAGCCAGTTGCTTCAACTACTCGCCAGCAGATCGTCGGCCTCTTGTTCATCGTGCTGCTTGAAATTGCAGAAGATGTACGCAATGCCGACACTTTTATCAGATCTGAATCGGTTGATCGACTCGGCGACGACTATTGAGGCGAGGATTGTTTATCCGGCTCCAGGGATGCCTGGGCAGAACAGAGTGGTTTGCTTCGTGCTCAGCCACTTCTTGAACTCCGATGACTGGAGAAACCACTCTCCCGTGCCGCTCTGGCGCCGTTTGAGGTGGTATACCAGCTGCTTCGCGTAGTCGACCGAGCTGAGCCAGTCGAGAATCTGCTGAAGCTTCTCGTAGCGCTGTTCAGAGAGGATTTCGTCCATGGTTTCTGCCACTGCGCCGAGTTGACGGCTCATTCCTGAGCAGACTCCATAAGGCCAGCCGTGTACAAACTTGAGGAATACCAGCGGGGGGCGTGCTCATGGTAGACGACAAAACACAGAGGATCCAGCGTGAAAAGGTTGGAAGGGATAGAGAAACAGCACTGATTCATACGCCATCAAGAATACATCGAGCCGACCAGCATCTTGGAAGCTCGAGCCCTTACTTTTGATTGCCGCCATGTGCTGAACCTCGTGGGCCGGCACCGTAGACAAGAATTCCTTCGCAAATGCTGCCGCCACCGCCGCGGCGTGCTCTTGCCAGGCCTTGTTTTTGTGAGAATCCGTGTAATCGCATATCCCGCGGACAACGATGCAGGGGAAGTCATTCATTAGACCTGCCGCCTCCATCTCAACGCACAGCACGTGCCCACCAAGACTCTAGTTAAGCTCGTCGCGAAACCCAGCATCCATGACAACTCGGTTGCCTGACGCAATCAAGCCGTAATGCACGCGCATATCCCTCGGCCTTCTCTTGGCAATCCTACCCTTGTCGCAAAAGCGACAGTTGTCCTGCTCCTCGCCCTCGTCGTCGATGGCCATGGCCTCGGCTTCGTGTATTGCGGTGCTTGAGCAATGGGGGACGTCGGCAGCATACAAGACGTCTTCCAGTGAATCAGACCTGGAATACCTCGCCGCGAGCCTCGGCCACTTCTTCTCGAGGTCATCCAGGTACTGAGGTATTCGAGAGCCCTGCATCTCATGTCGAGTCTGCAGTGTCGTCAACGCCGTCAGCAGCGTTGACGGGGGGTTGTTCAGCGACTGCGTCCGCCTGAGCCTTCCACCCTGTTCAACCTTGCCCATGTCCCACTGGACTACACCTGGGAACTCATCTGTCGGCGTGCTCACCACGACATCACCGAGCCGGACCTTGGGCGGGATGCCGCCGCCGATGCCTACCATCAGGCCGAATTTGATGGATGGGAACGTGGAGAGCATCTGCATGGCGACTGTGGCCGAAGAGTTGTTGCCAATCCTTCCTAGAGGTAGGCAAGTGATCACCACGTTATGGTTGCCAATGGACCCAAGAGTATAGGCGTTGTGGTCGTTGGCAGGCTTTGGTAGAGGCTCGTGTTGTGTATCCAGCATGGCCGTCGCCGCGGTCTGCTCCTTTGGAAGGGCACAGACCCATCCCACAGTATATTCATCTTGATTTCGAGGATTTGGGCCTTCCTCTTGAGCCATGGTCATGGTATCAAAGTGTCTCCAATACTCCGCCACTCAAGGTAGCCGCTAACAGAACGCTACACAGGTTAAACCGAGAGACAGACCCGGTACTCTTTCGTGAGACTAGAGCCTGACAATGAGTTCCTGCCAAAAAAAAAAAAAATAGTCGGCAAAAAAGACAAGGGCTCGTCTGTAGTTGACAGATGCCTGCCACGATGGGGCGCTACTCAGCGTTCCGTCAAGTCCCTTCGAAGAGGGCGCCATCCCAGGTCGGCTGTGTATCACCAACCAGATCGGTCAATCAATAGTAGAAGGGGGGGCTACGGTGGCAGGTAAATAAGAGAAGAGGGGACCAGACTCAGAAATGGATGTTTCCTAACGCTTGACCAAAAGAATGGCTTGTTAACCATTGATGTAGCTGAGATCACGGCTGGACTTGAATAGTGTTTCACTATCACTTGAGCTGATCACTCAAGTCGGTATAGCTAGCCCATTTTCATAACATATCCCAAGTCTGCTCTTTGAATCTTATCCCAGCTATATAGACAGATAATTAGGTATAGCGCAAATAGAAATGTCTAGTCTGCTTATTTCTACTCTAAGGATGCTATTTTAAATAAGAGTAAATATAAAATGTGACTTAAACTACTAAAACTGGAAATAAAGGCAGTATAAGGGAAGAGTCATAAGGATTTAGAAACTACTGAATATAATATAACTCTAGAAATAGATAGAAGTAATCTAATTGTGACGTTATTTTTTAGACGACAATCGATCATAGCATGCGCATGTCTCGAAACCTCACTACCTTCATACCCTACCCTACAGCCCCAGTACAACGGCCCGTGCATTCCCAATGATGACATAAGCCCCGTAGCATCCGACCAACCTTCCGATCAAGCATCTAAAAGTTCTAGGCAGACCGTCACAGCAACATCACCACTGAAAAATGTCCGAATACTGGAAGTCGACGCCAAAATACTGGTGCAAGCACTGCTCCTGCTACGTGCGCGACACCAAACTCGAGCGCCAGAACCATGAATCCACAGCCAAGCACCAAGGCGCCCTCAAGCGCTTCTTGCGCGACCTTCACCGCGGCCACGAGCGAGAAGAGCGCGAAAAGGACCGCGCGCGTCAAGAAATCGCCCGTCTGAACGGCGTCGTCGCGGGGTCTTCGTCATCGGCAGGCCGATCGAGGTCTTCGGCACCCGCGCCACGAACCGCACCGCCGAGCGCTCCGTCCGAGGCGTCGCTGAAGAAGCAAAGAGAACAGCTCGCGGAGATGGGCGTGGCGATACCGAGCGACTTCCGGCCGGAGATGGCTATACCTGGAGAATGGACGGTTACGAATACGAGAGTGATTGAGACAAAGACGGAGGAGGAGGAAGAAAAGATCAAGGTGGAGTCGAGGGCGAACGGCGTGAGGAAGCGCGAGGTGACCGAGGACGAGAAGGAGGAAGAGGACGCTGTGCGCGGGCTGTTCAAGAAGCCGCGGCGATGGGGGAGGGATTCCAAGACGATGCCGCAGGAGGAGGACAAGGAGCTGGATGCGCTGCTGAGCGGGTCGACGTTTGCGCCCAGGGCTGTGGAGGGGGATGTGAAGGAGGAGGACGTCAAGGCCGAGGAAGATGCGACAGGAGACGCAGCACCGGAGACAACAGCCACAAAGACGGAAGCGCCAGATATTGAACCCCTGGTCAAGCCGGAGCCAGAGGAAGCAGGGTCCGGGGTTCAAACGGTGGTGTTCAAGAAGAGGAAACCCAAGGGTATTCGACAAAAGTAACGATGGATATTTCGCGAAGATGTACTATAGACTTGCACTTGGAGCCATTCAATGATACCACGACGGATAATGAGGCTTAACTCCGGGACGGATTGCCTGCAGGGGGTTTAACCGGCTGCTATTGAGGTCGCGATGTTCGCTTTGACATTGATAATCCGGAGTTCCACGGACTGAAGAACTCCTCAACGACCCCCTTCTCGTGAAGCCCTCACGTCTGAATCCAACCCAAGCACTATTTATACCCTCTGCATGCACGGCGCACCAATAAGGAGGCATCTGATCTCTCAGTGATTGCTAAGCATCGAAAGTGTCATAGCCCCGGACTCTTGTCCAACTTCCGGCGGGGCAAGGACGGCAGTTTGCCTCGGCGATACTTTTTCTGCAACTCGAGCTTTAGGCACTCGGTTGCGTCACTTGAGCGGAGATACGGGCCCGCGATCGGGGAGATTGTATAAATCCGCACGAGTAGCCCTGAGAGAACTTTTCATCTTGATAGCTTCACCATCAGAATCAACTGCAGACAATTGTAGACAAAATGGCATCCAATCAACCCTCGACCTGCTGCACCGTCGGCGTGCGACACGAGTATGACCCCCCACCACAGTCCTTATCGCAGCTAACACCCCCTCAAGAGGCGAACCCACGGGCAAGAACATCAAGATCGCCAACAACACCATCGACGCTTACCTCGCTACACCCCCCGCCGACAAGGAGCACAAGGGCGTGGGCATCCTCTACGTCCCCGACGTCTGGGGCATCTGGTCCAACAGCAAGCTCATGGCGGACCAATTCGCCGCCAACGGCTACACCACCCTCATCCCAGACCTCTTCAACGGCGACGAGATGCCGGATCCTAGGCCCGAGGGCTTCAACATCATCGAGTGGATCACCAAGGGGACCGAGGGCAAGAACCCTCACACGACCGAGTTTATCGACCCGATCGTCGTGGAGGGAATCAAGGCGCTGAAGGAGCTGGGCTTGACCAAGATTGGAGCAGTGGGATACTGCTTCGGTGCAAAGGTATGCGCATAATGTCCATACCGACAAATGCTGACAATGCAGTACGTCGTGCGACACTACAAGGACGGCATCCAGGCTGCCTTTGTCGCGCACCCATCCTTCGTCGAGGAAGACGAACTCGCCGCCATCACCGGCCCCTTCTCAATTTCAGCCGCCCAGACAGACACCATCTTCCCCGTCAAGAACCGCCACCGCTCAGAGGAGATCCTCATCGAGACGGGCCTGCCCTTCCAGATCAACCTCTTCTCGGGCGTCGAGCACGGATTCGCCGTGCGTGGGGATCCCAACGACAAGGTGCAGAGGTTTGCCAAGGAGCAGGCGTTCTACCAGGCCGTCGCATGGTTTGACGAGCATCTGCTGTAAGTTGAAGGAGGAATGTGAGACAACAAGTAGTTTTTATGAGAATACGAACCGAAGTGATACGAGCCTCATTCCTCATCATGACGATGGAATTTTAATACCGAAACACACAAAAAATTCGGCAGTTCAAGGTTCAACCTTGTCCGCCCCCCAAGCCCAAGCCCTGGGCATCCCCTCACAGGCACAGGGGGGGAAACGGGGCTTCAGCCACTGACACTTCGCCCCCCTTAGCGGCCATCTCCACTAGTTCCCAGGAGGGCGGCCCCCACTTGCGGGAGGTTTCAGCGGCTTCCAGGGCGGTGGTCAGGGGATCACATCGGCCAAGACTCCACTGTGGCGTGCCCACCGCCAACCAACGCGCAGTAAATATTCGTTTCTTTGCTCGCTGTCAAGTGGCCGTCGGCAGCTGACCCTCCAATCCCAGCCTGCAATCGCAGTCATCCGTTTCCAACAAAAACCTCGAGCCTGCACGACATTCTTTTTTTGTAGACGAACTCCCCACGATTGGCCGCTCGAGACCCTGCGACATCGCGACAGCCATGCTTCACGGGCTTCAGTCTTGGTGATGGCCGTCTCCGTCGACTCGATCAAGCCCCATCATCTCCCACCGCTTCTGTCCCCAACGTCGTCATCTCAGCCCTCGACGTCGACCTGCGCGGCCGAAGCAGCTCCGCCGGCGTGCGAGAAATTGGCCCCGATCCCGTCCGACGAGGATCACTCTTCTGAGGAGGGTTCACGGCGGAGCGCGAGCCTGCACCGGGAATATTCCAACTCGTCGTCCATCTCTGACCCTGCGATCGAAGATGACGATGACCCGACTGAAGAGGAGGGTGGACGGCGAAGGCGGGCAGATAAGAAGGAGCAGGATGGGAGACAAGCAGAGGGGGAGGAGATAGTCGAGGACAGTGTCAAGACTCAGGACAAAGAACAAGACACGGCCGTGCACTCTGGACGAGGCAGTCGCAGCAGCACCATCAGCAACACCACCAACCCCCACGTCCGCCGCCTGTCAGCGAGCGAGATGCAGCGCCTCACAAACTCGCCCGAGTCACTCCCCGTTGCGCCCGCGCCCCAGCGCCGCTCCATTGACCAGGACTCGGTCTCCCGCTTCGCCGACCAGCGCGAGGCGATCCGCCAGTCCATGATGCGCCATCCCGAGCTCGTGCGACAACCCCTCGAATCGTTCCCCTCGCTGCAGCCGAATGGAGTCGCTGTCGAGGCTCGAGGTCCCGCCAGTGCTGGCCTCTGGACGCCGAGGGATATGCACCGGGATATACAACGACGGCCGTCCCCTGGGGCGCGGACCTTGTCTACGCCTCCGACGAGTCGTGTGCTCGCTACCGACGGGTCTTCGAGCAGGACGGCTTCACCTCGACGATACTCGTCCTTTCATCCTGCTGCTCGCCCTCCGTCTCTTCATCTTAACCTCGACGGTGTAGGAGGGACATCGCCAACCCTCGCCATACGATCTACTCCTGCAACTGCAATCCCTATCCAGCAGACAGACTCCTCCGGCCTCCGACCTCCATCGCCAATTCCGCCCATGATACCTCTACCTCCCATGTCGCTGCCCACGCACCTCCAGCTCGAGCTAGCAGCCCAGCGCCCCAGCCCCCTCTACATCCACCAATCCCACGCCTACGACATCCCCTACGAGTCCAACGCCGTCAAGTTCGAACGTCTCAAGAACGTGCTGCTCCTGCCGCCCTTCCTCGAGCGCACTCTCAACTTTGGAGCGCTGGCGTGTCTGGACGCCTGGCTCTACAACTTTACTATCCTGCCGATGCGGTTCATGCTTGCTTTCGGGGTGCTTGTGCGCTGGTGGGCCTACGTGATCGGTAAGGAGGTCAGGTGGCTCGTCGACTTTGTCTGGTCCGGCCTCGGTAGGTTGTGGGAGCGTGGCCGCAGGGGACGATCCCATCTCCCAGGCGACATCTCGGACGATGACAGATCGCGCAGCCACAGCCGTCCTCGGGGGCTCTCAGGGGATGCATCCGGGACCCCTGACCCGAGAGCCAACGGCAACGGCCACTTCAAGCCCATCCAGAGCCGAAGCGTGCACCCCAAGTCAGGGGCCTTCCGCCACCGGCGCACAAAGTCCATGCCCTCCAACCTCTCGGCCTTCCACAAGGCCGACCTCCTCCAGGGTGCCGTCATCGTCTGCAGCTCCATGGTGCTCATGACCCTCGACGCAAGCCGCATGTACCACTTCATCCGCGCCCAGTCCGCCATCAAGCTCTACGTCATCTACAACATCCTCGAGGTTGGCGACCGCCTCCTCTCGGCCCTCGGCCAGGACATCCTCGAGTGCCTCTTCAGCACAGAGACGCTGTCGCGCAACGCCCGGGGAAGGTCCAAGGTGCTCCTCCCGCTGGGCATGTTCCTCCTCGCGCTCGCGTACTGCTGCCTGCACTCGGTGGCGCTGTACTACCAGGTCATCACGCTCAATGTGGCCGTGAACTCGTACTCCAACGCCCTCCTGACGCTGCTGCTGTCGAACCAGTTTGTCGAGATCAAGAGCACAGTCTTCAAGCGCTTCGAGAAGGACAACCTGTTTCAGCTCACGTGTGCGGACATTGTCGAGCGCTTCCAGCTGTGGATCATGCTGCTCATCATTGGGATGCGTAACGTTGTCGAGGTAGGCGGGTTGAGCGTCCCTGGCGCAGGTTCCGAGTCTGGCTTTGACGAGTCATCGAGTGCGGTACCGCTGCATAATCCGTCCATCTTACCCCATAGCTTCACCGTATTGCCCTCGTGGCTCATGTCTGGCGAGGTCCTCTCACCTTTCCTCATCGTCATCGGTAGTGAGATGCTCGTCGACCTCATCAAGCACGCCTACGTCAACAAATTCAACAACATCAAACCCGCCTTTTACAGCCGCATCCTCGACATTCTCTGCAAAGACTACTACACCAATGTGCGTACAACATCCCCCCTCCTTTTTAAAGGACCCGCTAACATCCCAGGCCTTCATGACTCCTTCTCTCACCCGCCGCCTCGGCCTCGCCGTCATCCCCCTCTCGTGCCTCTTCATCCGCGCCTCCATCCAGACCTACCACATGCTCCTATCCACGCACCTCCCCATGCCCATCCTCGAATCCACCCAGACCTCTCTGACAGAAGAGTCCGCCGCGCCCTCCTCGCCCGCCATGATCGCTGCCCTTAACCGCTTCGACTCCCTCATCCGGGACTCGCTCGGCCGCGCCACATACGGCTACCCCTACGGATCGCCGTTGAACTCGCGCCCCTGGTACGCCTGGACATCGGACGACGCCATCGCCGCGGTTACCATGGTTGTTGTCTTCTTCATCGCTTTTCTGGTCCTTCTCATACTGAAGCTGCTCCTCGGCATGCTCCTCCTCAAGTACGCGCGCAACCGCTACGCCAAGATGAAGCATGCCGAGCATGCGGGCCGCCCAGGGAATAGTGAGACGTACGACACGCCAGGAGGCAGACGCGTCGGTGGGTTTGGACAGGTTGAGGTCGGAGAGGAGAGGCAGCGCTGGATACACGCTGATAAGAATGAGGGGCTGAAGGGCGGCAAGGGACCTGGGAAGAAGGAGAAGAAGAGGGAGGGGGATTTTGAGGCGGTCATGAGGTACGAGATGGTTGCCAAGAGGATATGGTGATGGTGCATTGTTGGCGTTTGCTTGGTGCTCACGGGGATGGCGTTTGGGTCATCAGGGGCTGACATCTCGTCCGAGACTTGAGATTCGGTGTATATATTACATGGCACAACTTCAATAATGATAACACCACACCTTGCATTGGTTGGTCATGTAAGAGGTATCATTCTCTAAACGATCGGTATCAAAATCCTCTATCCCAAATCCCCTTTTATCATCCCTACAAATCCCACAGCGCTTGCATTTCCCAATTCCCTTTTTTATAACCCTTTTCCATGCAAACACCAGCATGAAAGCCTCCCACATATATACTCTAGCACGAAGCCGCTCACTATATAACCCAACCCCCATTCATCAAATCATGTTCTCGTTCCTACACTTTCTCGGCAGGTTCGTAACCCTTTGTTTTCATGCTCCCTTCATCAAAAGTCGTCATGTTTGTGTTGTTTGTTTACTGGATGCCAGCCAGCTTCAGCAGGCCGGGGTTGTTGGCCAGGAGGTCGGGCTTGGCCTTGTACAGAATCTGCACGGTGTGCTGAAGCGTCTGCCGGGTCTCGAGCTCGAGCTGCTCCTCGGGAGGGCTGAGGACCTTCTCGAACACGGCGAGGAGCTGAGGAGTCAGCTGCTCGACGGTGGGGTTGGACAGCTCGTAGAGCTTGTAGATGCACTGGTAGATGGGGGCGTTCTCCTCGTAGTCCTCCTGGAGGGGAAGCGCGTTGACGACGGCGGGCAGGGCCTGGGAGACGAAGCCGTTGTCGGGGTTCTTGATCATCATGCGGCAGAGGGCGCCGGCGACGTTGTCGGTCATGCGCATCTCGTTGACGGTCAGGAGAGGCTCGAGCTTCTCCCAGAGGTGAGGGTAGAGAGGGAAGGTCTTGGCGGTGTCGGCAGAGTTGAGGACGACCAGACCGATGGCGTAGGCGGCGTTGGATTTGGCCAGAGGATCGGGGTCGGTCAGACGGCGGACAAGAGCCTGGCCGAGCGACTCGGTGAAGGGAGTGACGGCCTCGCCGGTGTACTTGGTGATCTCGGCGATGGTGCCGACGGCGGTAGAGCGGTGCAGGTCCTCGGTGGAGCTGGAGAGCTTGAGGATGGGCTGCTCAAAGATCTTCCAGAGCTCGCCAAAGTCGGTGCCCAAGGCAGCAGCAAGGCCGACGACCACGTCAAGAGCGGTGTCGATGATGAGCCAGTCATACTCGGAAGAGCCAGCATCCACATCCTGGTCCTCCTCCTCGTCGCCGAGATCCTGCTGGCAGGGGTGCGATCGGGTGATGATGGTGCTGACAACCGTGACAATCTCCTGAAGCATACCGTCCTTGGCGACGAGAAGAGCCGGACCGCAAGCCTTGAGAGTAGCGGCGACGTTGCGGTTGATGTCGGTGACGACAGCGCTGGTTGATAGTTAGCAGATGGCTCCAAAACACGAATGCAAGAAACCACGAGTAACAGTGCCATGAATCAGGAGTAGATTAGACGTTTTCTCAGCAACCGCATTTTGCGTCTGAGTGAGCTGGGTATAACGCAAGGTATTCATCATATTGGCAATAAAACAAAGAGGGGAATCAACTGACCGTTCGCTGTCATCGGCCCAGATGGTCATGGTGGCCTTCTGCAGGGCCTGGCCCATGGTAATAAGAGAAGCAGGGGGGGTGTGCTTGGGGGGCAGGCCGGGCTCCCACTTGACACCGGCGCCCTCCTCCCAGACCTCAAAGACGCGGGCGTAGGTGCGCCAGAGGGTGGAGATGGCCGTCTTTCGACAACCCTCGTAGGTGTGCTCGGCGAAGGGAGTGACCTTCTCGATGGTCTGCTCGACGTAGGTCTCGAGGTTGGAGCTGTTGCAAGAGTTGGCGATGATGTCGCCGAGAACATCGAGAGCGATCTCCTGCTCAAGAGCCACGGCAGTCACGGCATCCAGGTCGTCGATGTCATCGAGGTCCTCAATGTCATCCCACTCATCCTCACCGCCGGTGGCGATGGTAAGGTCCTCCTGGGTGTCGGGGACCTTGACCTTGACGCGCTTGCCACCAACGACAATGGCACCCTCACCAAGCTGGCTGGCATCAACACCGGGGAGCTCAATCTCCTCCTCCTCGAGCTCGAGAGAGGCGAAGAGACCCTTGAAGACGCCGGAAAGGAAGTGGTCAAACTGCTCGTGGTAGACCTTGGACAGGTTGGACCACAGGATGAAGCTGGTCTCCTTGAGGCGAGGGTTGTCGAGGCCGAGAGCCTCCTCGCTGGCCTTCATGAGGTCCATGACGTAAGGCTGGAAGGTCTCAGACCCAACGGCCATGGCGATACGGCCCAGGCTGTCAAAGGTGGAGCTTCGGAGCTCCAGAGCCTCCTCGCCATCCTTGATGGCAACAAACTTGCCAAGAGCGGTCATGACGTCCTTGAAGTAGGGCTCGAATGCCTTCTCCATCGAGGAAGCAATAGCACCAACAGCAGAAGCAGCAGCAGCCTTGACGCCAAAGTCCTCGTGCTCGAGAAGACGAACCATGGGGCCAATCAGGTTAGGGCCGTACTGGGCCATGATCTTGGTATCGATACCATCGCCAAAGGTGTCGAGGGCGGCACAAGCACAGCGGATGATAGCGACGTTCTTCTTGTCAGAGGCACCCTGGGAGGCAGCCTCGAGGTTCTTGAGGACGGCAGAGATGATCTGCTCGTGGTGAGAGGCCATCTCATCGGCCATCTCCTCAGCGAGGTGCACAAGGCCAACAAGAGAGGCGTGTCGGACCTCGGTCTCGGAGTCGCAGATGAGGTTGATGATGGTGGGGAGGAGAGGCTGGAGCTGGGTAGAGATGAAGTCGGGAGCACCCTCGGCGGCGTTGCCAAGGGCGAGCATGGCGGCCATGCGAAACTTGGGGTTCTGGTTGGCGGCGAAGCTGGGGAACTGCTCGAGCAGGGGAACAATGACCTGTCGAGGAGGCAGCTCGCTGGCGAGAGTGTTGACCAGGCTGATGGCGGCGCGGGCGGGGGACATGTCCTCCTCGTCCTCGGAGTCGAGCTCGGTGATGATGTGCATGGACTTGACCATGAGCTCGGAGCCGATGTCCTTCATGGCCAGGATCTTCATGCGGCGGTAGCGCACACACTGGATGAGGAAGGCGACGGCCTGGCCTCGGGCATCGTCCTCGGCGTTGGAGTTGCCGCCGAGCTCAACCATGAACTGGAGGAGATCCCGCAGGTGGACGGCCATGAGGGAGGAGTCGTAGGCGAGGAAATGGTGGAAGACCTCAAAGACGATCTTGTAGCTCTCCTCGTCCTCAGCCTCGACGCTGGCCTTGAGAATGTTGACCAGGCTGGGGATGAAGCCCTGCAGGGCCTCGAGAGCCCGGGGGTCCTCCTCGGGCTCGACGATCATGAGGATGGCACCGATCGCGCGGACGATGTTGATGCGGACCTCCTTGCTCTGCGGGTCCTCAATGCGGGCCTGGAAGAGCTCGAGGAGCTGGTGGGTGTGGTCGCTGAAGTGGGTGGGGTCCTCCTCGAGCATGGCGTACAGGAGGAACGAGCCGACCTCGCGGGCAACGACATTGTCGTTGTTGTTGAGGGGCAGCAGCTGCTTGAGGAAGTCATCGCCCTCGCCATTCTCCATATCAGCGCTGACGACGCCGGCGATGAGGCGGGCGAGCGAGTGGCGGACGCCAGAGGAGGACTCCTTCAGGACGCCCTCGAGGAGGTGGTTGCGGGCGAGCTGTCGCTGGTCCTGGGGCGTCTTCTCCCAGAACTTGGGGATCAGACGCAGGGCCTGCACAGAGGCAAGCTGTCGGACGCCGGCGTCACCATGGGTGAGGGAGATCTCGACGAGGGCGAGCAGCGACTCGGGCTTGGTATAGTAGTTCTTCTGGAGGTCGGCGGTAACGGCCTTGACCTGCTCCGTGTTGGCTGCGAAGAGAAGCCCAAGTCAGCAAAACATGTCGCGTCAATCGAGAGGGGCAATGCCCGAGGGAAACAGCTCAAGAGCTGGTGGTGCGGGTTGATAAGCGAGACTCACGGACTTGGCTCCCCTCGAGGAGCTGGGCAAGCTTTCCCTTGTCCATGGCTTTTTCTTTGTCGAGCTTTGGAACGGACACGACAGAGAAAAAATTATATCAAGAGAGAAACCCGAAGGTTTTTTGTGGTGATGGAAGAAGAGAGTCGCGGCGGGGACCCGCGTCCCAGGAAAATTTATTGGGTGTCAAATTAGCAGAGGAAAAAAAAAATTGGAAGAAAAAAATCGACAAATTGCCCCGCTTCGGTTGGACAGAGCAGGCAGGTGCACCGTGCAACCAAGGGTCTTTTTTCGCTGCCCCTCTGTTTATTTTCCTCCCAAATTTTGTTAGCGCGGGGTTTTCTTGGTGGTGATTTGCCCACAGCAACCCCGAAAGAGACGGTCGTTGCAGAGCTTCACCGCTTGGAGATGAGCAGCAGTCGGCTTTGGTCAACTGATGGAAGATGGGGAGTTTGAAAGGAATAACGCTGGCTTTTAAGGGGTGGTCAAGCTGTCTCAACTTGAGCAGCATCGCGTCTCTTGTTTGCGTTGCCCTCCAAGAACAGGTGTCGCAGCCTAAACTCACCTCCATCTTGAGGCCCAAGACTGGTGCACCTCTTGTCTTGCCAACTCAGACCCTGTCCTTGCTTGCCCCAGCGTTCCAGGCTTCATTTGTGGAATGGCCGTGATGGGGTTGTTATAGCTTCATTTGTCCAGGAGGCGCAGTAGCTTGTCTCCAAGGGGATTAGTCCCCAATTCTCATCGAATCCGATGGCGCCTCCAGCTCCAAGTAGGTTCAAGCTACTGATGGGCAACGACGCTTCGGAGTTGCCTGTGATGCTTCCGTTGAGCCGAATTGATCTTGTACGATGCTCGTTCCCGTCCATCAATAGCCTCACCACCATGTCCCGCTTCATTGACACAGTTCCCCCGCCAGAGAAGCCACTTCCAAAGAGAGTCATTGTCCTCAGTCTTGGTCGGTGAGTGAAGAGCGCAAGAGGATCCAAGCTACAGTAACGAACCTCCAGGAATGGCACGGTGGGACTTTGGAGAGCACTCAAGGTGCTGGGATACAAGGCGTACCATATGACAGACACCATCGGAATCATCGCTCATATGGCAATGTTCCGCGAAGCACTGCAGCCCAGAGCATTTGGGCGTGGTGAGTCGTGGAGGAGAGGAGAGTTTGACAGATGGCTTGGTGCCTATGATGTGCGTCCCCTGATGCCTCCTGTTCCTCAGCAGGTCATACGTTACGAGCAACTCACAACGGCCGACAATCCTAGGCCTTGACAGACATTCCTGGCTACCTAATGGAAGAGCTCGTGGCAGCCTATCCCGAGGCTCTCTTCATCCTCACCATTCGAAACGAAGATGCCTGGTGCCGCTCCGTAGAGCAGACCTTCCAGCCCGTCGGCATCGCTCTCAACCGCTTCCCGCTAGCCCAGCTCCGACACCTCAACGCCTGGCTCGGCGCCTTCTCCGATATGAGTGATGCGCTGTGTGCTTGTCTCTGGGGACCATGGCGGCCGGAGGACAACGAAGGTCTTGAGCACGCGCGAGAGGTGTACAAGAAGCAGTAGGTTTGCCAAACAAAAACATCGATTCGCTTGAACGGCTAACTCTGCGCCAGTAACGCCAGGGCAGTACAACTGGTACCACCAGACAGACTCCTAGTTGTCCGACTCGAAGACGGTCTCTCCTGGGAGACCATCTGCCCATTCCTTAGACACCCTATCCCAACGGTCCCTTATCCGGACGGCAACGACCCAAAAGAGTTCATGAAGACGGCATACAACCATATATACCGGGCCTTTACGTCCAGCGCCATGGCCTGGCTGATTTCCCTTATGCCCATACTGCTCTGCGCAACCTGGTACCTCGTATTGAGAGCCGCATGAGCCAACCTCTTCCGTCTCATCAGACCTGTGCATCCTCCGCCTTTCCGGGTATGCAGATCCGCTGCTCCTCCTTGAGAGAATCACAGTCCAGCCCGATATTTCCCTTGACAAGGTCATCCACGCTCAGACCGTTCTTCTTCGCAATGTCCCAGCACGTATCCCCCTTCTGGACAAAGTAGCTCGTTGTGCCCTGTGGACAATCAGGGATCGGCTCCAGCGGCTCATCCGACGAAGAAGCCCCGCGGAGGAACCAGAAAAGAAGGATGAGGCACAGGCAGACTAGGACGCCAAAGTTGAGAAAGGGCCGCATCTCAGTCCGCCACGACAGCGGTTGGCGGTGCGGCTGGTCGGAGACGAGAAAGGGCTCCGTGTCGGCGGCGTCGGGTGGAGCATCGCCGACCTTTGTGAGCTGGCCGTAGCGGCTGCCGGGGGCGCTCTCCCAGTAGCTTCCATCGGCGTCGCGGAAGGTGTAGACTTGGGTGTCGGCGTCGTAGCCCACGCGGGTCATGCCCTCGGGGAGACGTTCCTCGTCTGTATCGTAATGTGAGAATCGGGACATGGCGGCGGCGAACGGTCAGGGTTTTCGAGGGGAAACAAGAAGGATTGTCGCTTGAAGGATGGATCTGTTGAAGAACCGGCGTGATAGACAAGAAGATGAAAGGCGAGAGTTGAGCTCACTCCGTTGAAACACGGGTATCATGTTACACTCCCTTGTCAGCGACCGCGTCATGGCCTTAGGTAAGCAGTGCCAAGCATCCAGCTGATACTGCGCCTCCGCCATGGCGCGGGCCATAAGCTCCAAGGACTTTTCCAGGATGGAGGTTAGCAATATCAGGCATCACTATCTTGGACCAACGGAGGCGCATTTAGCCGCGTAGGTTCGTGGTCACTGGCCGAGACGGGGGGGGAATAGCTACATTTTTAGCTCTCTTTGCGGGGTCTCTCATCTGCTCCCTCCCGACAACACCATCTAACTCTAGGAGGCTGGGCATTCTTGAATCCTGCGTCAACGCTTGTTCATAGTTGCTTCATTATGGGACATTGCTAAAAACTAGGTGCTCAATGTTCCAGGCCAGCTCGATTGCCCTCCCCGTTTCACCAAACATCACAGACCGCCTCCACTCAACCCTTCAGACTACAACGTCCAGGGATTAGATGGCAATCGTAACTCTTGGAACCCCCAATCTCACCCTCCAAGATTCACCAGCGGCCACAGCCTCCCAGCAAGCTCAGGCCCAAGCTTCCACCCCGTCCAAGCAACACCAAACAGCGCCGCCCAAGCAACTGCCCCTCTCACCAGCAAGATCGTCTTCAATATCTTCATTTGCTTCGAGTCGTTCAGGTGCGGGAACTCCCGATTATCTCTTGGCTCCTCCTTGCCAAGGAACTTGCACAGCGGACCCCATCCGTCACTGGCCTGCCACTCCAGCACCTCACGGCCCCTCTTCCTCGCCTCCTCGTGCACCCGCTCGTTGAACCGGTCGTAGAACTCTGCCGAGTACAGGTCCATGTCCCCAAAGACGCGACGAGCCCAGGTGTAGACGGCCTGGTGGATGTGGTAGTGCAGCCGGTCCGTCCTCCACAGGAACGTGGGAAGATAGTACCACCGCGTGCCGAAGAAGCGAAGGCTGTTGCCGATGCTGTCCGCCCAGACTTGACCCGTCTTGCGCTTGTTCAGGACAATGACCGCATCGGGATACATGTCCATCAGGTCAGACACGAAGACCCATCCTGGGAAGTCGCAGGAAGCAGCGTAGCCGTCAAAGACCTTGTGCAGGATCTTCTGCCTCTTTTCTGGGTCGGCCTCGTTCACGGCGTCGATGACAAGCTGCTCGCGGTCTGCGTGGGGGGCGATGTGAGCCATGTGCATGCAGGGGCCCAGGTTCAGGACGTCGGATTCGAGGGCTGCCTGGAGGGATGAGGTTGCGCAGCGGGAGAGGCCTAGGCAGAGGACCTGCATGCGAGCGGCCTTGGGGTCGACCTTTCGGTCGTCGGAGAGGAAGCGCATCTTGACGGGGTGACAACTCGACTCGGCCTCAGCTCAGAGTCCACAGAGAGTCACCGACAAGAGATGGCACGGCGGCCATGCCTAGGATTAATATATGTGCCTTCTCGTCTGAATGGCATCTCGCCCCGACTTCCGGGGCTACTTTCCGACTCCCGTACAGGGGAGTCCGCCCTACGCCCAAGGAATCCTTGGACATATCATAACGATGTAACATGTAAGCTGACGTTGGCCAAGGATGGAAGTTGATACCTATCCTGGGCCCTGGGGGATATAAAACTCCAGACTCGGAGAGGTGAAGGCACAGCTAATTCAGTCTCGTGTTTTTTGTCCTGGTACCTGGGGAGTGTGACAGCTGTCAATCCCACTCATTTTAGGCTTGCCTACGAATCAGGGCCAAGGTCTCGAGTTGCGGGTCGGGGGCCATCGCCTCAGAAGGCCGACCTCCCGTCTTGTCTCTCTTGAGTGATCGTGAGCGATTCTTTGCGAAGGTGAAGGTGGGGACTGACTCGACCAGTGCTGTTAAAGTTTACTCGGCCGAAAGAAACAGGAACCGTTAATTCGGCTCCGTTATTAGACATCCAGAAATTTTAGTGACCCTCCATGAGTATCTTTTCCTTGGCTGGACTGGGCGAGGAATTGATGAAGCCAGAACATGGTGCTTTCAGACCCCCAGTAAATGCCGTAATGGTTGCGGGCAACCCACCGTTACACAACCTCTCTTCGCCAGCTTCGTGGACGCCTGCTTGCTTAATTAGTTACGTACCAAGCAAGGTAGGTAGACAAAAATAATATCAACCTTTGTTCACCTCTCTGTTGAGTGCAGCCACACTATGCTGTCATTTTGCACAGTACTATTAGCACATGCCCCTATGACTTTTGTCTATCCTTGGATGATAAAAACTGGGCTTCCCCTGCTAGGTACTCATGGAGAATTCAGGTTGCGTCTTTCAAAAGACAAAGTCCATACCTAAGTACCTACCTAGGTAGTAGGTAACATAGAAGGCAAGGTAAGCTGGTCTCCCTAGCTAGCTCTTAATGGAAGTCGGCGCCAGACTTGCCGTGCTCACCCAAGGTCGAGGACAGCCCGTCTTCTTACTTGAGGCGAGTTTTAACCAACTACTGCCTTGGCACATCTGGGCAGCACGCAGCCCATTCTTCATCCTGCATCGTCAGCTACCAGCCAACGAAATGCCGCCATTCAATGGTTCGCACCGTCTATTCGCGCCATCCATGCTGCTGCATTTCAACCTCGCAAGGCGTAATGCAGCCAGTTTTCAGCGACAGCGCAGCCTGATTTCTTTCATTCGACTCTTCCGCCGCGATGAGATCTCGCCATCTACCTCCTTACAACTTACCATGCCCACACCCTGATCACCTGGTCCTGCCCTGAATATTTCTGTCATGGCTCGAGGCTGGCCCTGGATCCTCTGGGGCTTTGTCGCTGGAGTCAAGGCTGACGACGATGACCTATCCGACTTCTCCAACAACTTGGCCACGGACTTGGCTCCTCTGCTCGCCCTCTTTGGTGATGCGATAACCAAGCAATACCTCAGTGAGAGCACCTCGTTTCTCGATTATCTCATCTTTGCCACTGGCCCGATCGGGATCCTGACAGCCATCGTGTCCACGATTCGTGTCTGCGGCCACTCATCTCTCCGCGCCTTCATCGGCAGATCGCAGGAAGGCGAGGGTGCAGTAGAGGCTGAGTTATGCACCTCTACAAGCCGAGATGTATGCGAGCTCTTTAACAGAGGCGGCATCGCGCGCGTCCTTGGCCGGCCCAGGATCCTCGAACTTGTCTACGACCCAGAACAAGACGAGCCCAACACCGTCCTTCAGTCCAGATTCCCAATGCCCGCCAATAGCTCGGGATTGAACTTGTCCCGGAACTATTTCTCGGTTGTTTCTGCCAGGGGACCTTCCAGCGGATGGAGGAGGATCAAAGGCACGGTCTTGGAGCGGCACAGCAAAGCCCGGCTCGGGATGATGAGTTCGGTCCCAACCCAAACCTCTCGCTGAATCTCGGTATAGCCAGGCGGCCAAAATGGGTCTATATAGTCATCGCTACTACAGGTGTCATTCTTCAGGCCGGAGTTATTGTCCTGGCTGGTGTGGGGGTCTGGGTGCTGGGCTGGAGCCTCAATGGAGGGCGGGTATCCGCCTCAGCAAGCTACGCGCCCATCATGTTCATCGGCGGGACACTTCTCATGTGCAGCGGCATGTGGACGTGTGCCTACCTGATCGGTCAGACTACACGGGAGCTTCGTTTTCGGCGATGCGACCCAAACGACGATTACGAGGACGACCCCGAGGCCTCGACTTCCAGCGACCCAATTGGCTCTTATTTCACCACTTCTGGGCGTTCCTCATCTGTTGCCTCTGGGAGGCTGTCTTCTGTGACCTCCAGGAGATCTACCTCGACTCCCTCATCAGACAAACCCTCCCCCGCTTCGTCTCATCTGAACCTCAATAGCAAAGAAGGCCAAGAGCCACGCATATTCTGGCTCCAACCTGGTCCTCAGGTGATTGGCGACCAGAGCTTCGATCCGTTCGGATATGTCGAGAACCCCGAGAAGCCGGTTCAGCTTTGGATGTCGTCACGGAAAGAATTCTACGAGCACTTCGAGTTGAAGACCGTCTTTGCCGTTTTAGCCGTCTTGATCGGTTACATCGCCCAGTTCATCGGGCTTCGCGGCATGAAGGCCTGGGTTTCGCTCGCTCAGCTTGGGGTTTGCGTTCTCATGAGCATTCTGCGCGGTTGCCTCCGCATGCAGCGCCTTGATAAAGGCTCAAACCAGTTATCTAAGAAACTTGATTGGGTTTCTGGCTATGAGTTAGACTGGATGGCGCTCCAGATTGTTCCGCAGGCTACGCACTGGCATATCGGCGGCTTTTCTCGCCATCTCAGTGTTATTGATGCGTCAGGCGAAGGCGCCAACGAGGCTTCAAAATCTCAAACTCCGTCTACCGATCAAGTGAGGGAGTTGCTGTATAACGATCACGCACCGCCAACCTCCGCCCCCTCCATAGATAGATCCGCCCCGACGTTGGAAGCAGACGCCTCATTACGCAAGCTCCTCAGAATCCGCAAGCGGCTCGCTATCTTGACCGGCCACAGCGGCGCTCACGAGAGAATTCCTCACTTTCAGATTCAAAAGTGGACGGACGAGTCAGTCAAGGCACGTGTCAAGGCACGTCAACTCGCATCAGCCATCCGTCAAGCCGCCGACAAGCTGCTTGAGAAACCTGTGCGACCAATCACGCTTCAGATCCCAGCAATCTCTCACAACACAGAACTGGGAACCAATTCTCAACACGCGCTTGAGGTCAGGCTAGACCCATCGGCTCTTGGTTGGAACGTGGATCCTGCCCAGATAGAGGCAATCTTGAGCACCTGGCTATGGTCCATAGTTGATAACTCGTGCCTCGAGGCCGTGGGTCACGACGAAAGGGACGTCCTTGCGGATGCACGTTTCCGCTTAAACATGATGAGGGTAGTGGAAGTGGGCCCTGATGATGAGCGGTCGACTTCGAGAGAATCCAACATCTCCGTCGAGCTTGGACTATGGCTTGGTTCCAATTCGGAAGCACTCGGGGCACCCACCACAACCCTCGTCCTGGAAGCTCAACAATACTATAGCCTCAGAACAGTTTGGACATCGCCTAGCCACCCCCGTCCTGACCCGAGAGCGCTCAGGCTGCTACAAGAAGGTGACGTCTCCCCTGGTTCTACATTCCGCTTTTGCGGATGGAACTTGGTCCAAGGAGCGATCGAGCCACACTATCAGGGCAACCTTCGAGTCCGAAGCCTTTACGGAGAACGGCTTGGGGAGCTTCTCGGATTCTATATACTGCATCGTTCCGGCACTACGAGAGCAGCTGACTCTCCAGGATCCCCGCGCCATGCTTGCCGCAGTCGTCAGGTCAGCGGATGAGTATCGGCGGAACTCATCCTGGAAGAGGGCATGGGACTTGCTAAAGTGGGCGCAAGCCCACTTTGAATCTCTTCCAGAAGGCCAGAGCCAGCTGTTCGGAGAGGCGCTGCGTGCTCTAGGAGAGCTCTGCCGCAAGCGATTTGCGAGATCACCACAAGAGGAGAGAAGATCCCCAATGATCCGAGCTGGCTGGATAAAAGAGACCTATCAGGAGCGGGCCCTCCGAGATCCATCCATCGGATGGATCGTTGATCTATACGCAGAGATTGACGAGAGATGTTATAAATTCCGCAATTCACTGTTTTCTGGACTTGGAGGTGGGGGGAAGACGTCTGAGGAGATTCACTGTCATCTTATGCAAGCCCTTCGAGACCGCGATCGAAAAGAAACTCTGTATAATCTCTGCCTCATAAGTACAGGCGCCTTTAGCTCAGGAAAATTGCAATCAGCCCTGCCGCTGGCAGTTCGCAATAATTGGAGCGAGGCAGTCAGAGATATGTTGGAGCTGGGGGCTGACCCGAACAGCCGAGACGAGGAATTGAGGACAGCAGTTTCGTATGCTGCAGAGCTTGGGTTCGAACACCATGTCAAGACCTTGATTGAACACCGAGCCATCTTGGATCAGGTCGACAAGAAGCAGCAGACAGCCCTGCATTACGCGGCTGGAAATGGACAGGTGAACATTATCAAGGTTCTTGTCGATCATGGGACTGTCGATATCCACAGACCAAACCAGGATGGCCATACTCCGTTGTGGATTGCCGCCAAACAAGGGCACGGGCTCGTCCTCGAGGAGCTTCTTGCGAGAGGCGCTGCCCCCGAACCCCTGGCTGCCAGCTACTGGGATGCGCCGTTCTTCAACGCAGCCAAGCACGGGCTCACGAAACTCGCGCTGAAAATTCTCGACAAAGTTGACGACGTTACCAAACCTTCAAGCCATGGAATCACGCTGCTATCCTGTGCTGTCCGTGGAGGATACGGCGAACTCGTCGACAAGTTGCTCAGAAAAGGTGCTGACATTCATGAAAAGAATTCCGAGGGGGAGTCTCTGGCGGTTGAAGCAGCAAGATGTGGAAGCAGGGCTGCCTTGGAAGCATTGATTCGTCGAGGTCTCAGTCTTGAAGTAATTTTAGATGAGGCGTCGGACAGACCCGAGGTGAACCATGAAACTGGACTGCCGAATCAGGAACGGACACCACTTGAAATCGCCTCCGAACTGGGGCATGTGGAAATCATTGACTACATTGCTCAAGAGGTTGGCTACGACCTCAAGGCGAAGGATTGGATTGGTCAACACGCCATCAGACTTGCTGTTTTTGGCCGACAGGAGCTAGCTATCCCCAGACTACTTGAGTACGGCGCGAATCTCGATCCTCAGCCGGGGGATAGTTTTGCTTCCTTATACATGGCGGCCCGGTATGGCCTCGAGGACGCTGTCAGGTCGTTGCTACGGTATGGGGCCAAGGCTAACCTTGACGGCAGGCCAGATCGTGTGCTCCCGGTTGCCATTTTTGAGGATCATAAAGGCGTCGTCCGTGTACTAGCTGAGGCGGGCGCGGACCTGAATGCGGTGGATTCCCTAGGCAGCCCGCTACTGGTCGAGCTGAGCCAACTTTTGTTTTATACAGACATGGCTCGTACACTGATCGAACTTGGTGCAGACATTGAAGGGAAGGACAGGAGCGGCCGGACCGCCCTATCACACGCCATCGAGCGGGGAGGCGTGGGAATGGTTCGGTTGTTGCTCGAACACAAGGCAGATCCGAATACAAGAGTAGCGGCAGAGCATGGGGCTGATTGTTCGCGTCAACTTCACATAGATTCGGGTCCAGGTCATAGAGTCGCCATTCGCAAGGCAGAAAATTAAACCATCAGTAATGAAATTCCATATTACATCAGAAACGCCAACTCGTAACCTATCAGTTGTCATACTCATAGTGCCAGACGCCTAACCAACGCAAACGGATGCGTCCAGTCATCCTCATCATCTTCCTCCTCCCCTACAAACATCCCTCCATGCGCACTCGCAATGTGCGGATAAATCGCCTCCGGAGCCATGCCCTCACCGCAAGCAAAGCACCAGTGCTTCCCGCAGGGACAACAGATGTGGTCGCAACCACCGACCTTCTGCGTCAGCGCGCTGCACCCAGGACACTCCCTCGTGGTGATGGGCTTGGCCTCCTTCTCGGGGACGTTGCACTCGTCACATTTCCAGTCGACGAGCTCGGGAGGTGCACCTGCTGCGCAGGCCCTCTCGACGTACTGCTTTGCGAAGCCGCACTTGGTGCACCAGGCGTAGACCCACGAGCCTGCCTCGTCGACCGCGCTGCGCAGGTTCCCAAGGTGCGCGAGGCCAAAGGGGCTGACCGTCTTGGGTGCGGGTCGGCGACGGCAGAATGGGCAAGCCAGGGCAGCGACGTTGATGATGCGTCCGCGGGCGTTGATGCCGTACCATGCTTCGGAGCAGCCGCCGCAGACGAGCTGGTGGCAACCTGCGCGGCCGCACGCGCGGCGGAGGTCCGACTTGCGGACGTTGGAGAAGCAGAGGCTGCAGAAGCCGGCTTCGGCGCGGCGCGAGAGCACCCATCGCTGCAGGGAGGCTTTCACGTCGGGCTGGTTGCGGACGAGCTTGCCTGCGATGGTGAGGGGGGTGGAGTCGGCGTCAGGGAGGACCTCTACCTTGGAGGGGAGGTGGGCGAGGTTGCAGTGGGATGCAGTGTGGAAGAGCGAGCGGCCGTTGAAGGCGTCCGGGATGGCGGCGTCGTCGTTTCGCAGGATCCAGGCCGTGCCGTTCTCGCGGGCGAGGTCCTTGGCCGTGGTGTCGGTGGTGATGATTGTGACGACATCGTCGGAGGTGCAGGCGGAGCACTCAAACTTGGCCGAGTCGAGGTTCTTGGGACGATACTCGCGCGGCCAGATGATACGGTTGAGACACTTGGAGCACTCGACCAGGGGCGCGGGGCCCTCGTCCGACTTTCCGTCGTTGTGGCGGCAGTAGAAGCACTTTGCCCTTACGCGCAGAGCATCCGGGTTGTACACTACGTACTGGGCGCGACACTGCTCGCGGCAGCACTCGACCCAGTATCCCAGGGAGGTCTCGTCGTGGTTCTCTGAGACGTTGTTCCGGATGCGCTGCTCGTGGTCCTCGGAGCGTGAGCAGGCCTGGCACTGACACCGGGACTTGCGGAGGGCACACATCCCGCAGGTACCGCCGTGTGACATGATGGTGACGGAGCGGGGGAGGCGGCATGCCTTGCAGACGACGACGGGGCCAAGGGCGACCTTGGTCTTCTCAGGCCTCCAGCCGACCTTTGCTTCGAGGGTTGTCTTGAGGTTGAGCTCGAGCATCTTGTAGTCCACGAGGGTCTTGAAGAGCTTGCGGTCCGCGTCCTTGAGGATGCTCGTCTCGAGGTCACCTCGCTTCGTCACGCCCTCGGATACCCTCTGCTCAAAGTCGCTGTCCGCATCGAGCAGCAAGCCAAGGCATCCCGTGTTCCACGTCTCGGGGATGTTGATCGTGTTCCACTTGTCCCGGAAGGACAGGAGCTCCCTGTCGGCCACCTCGCGCAGCGGGGTTATGCCCATCCGGAGAGCGAGCGCTGCCAGCACGGCGGCCGGGCGGGCCGTGATCATCGTCCCAGGGAGAACGGCGTGCAGGAGGATCTTCCAGAACTTGCGGCCGTGCTTGGGGTCCGCGAGCGCCATGGGGATCTGAGGAACCTTGTCCGCGTTGGCGGCCTTGATGTGCAGGGGGAGATCCTCCTTCTTCTCGACGTAGCTCAGCCGGGTGAGGACCTTACCCAGACGTCGTAGGATGCGGTAGTCGCAGGACCGTCCAATTTCGAGGAGCTCCGCTCGCGTGAACTCGTTCAGGGGACGGTTATCAGCACTGTCATCCTCGCCCACAGAAGCTGACCCAAAGTCCGTCGTCGGATCGAGGTACACAACAGGGAAGCGCTCCTCCGCGGGAACAGCCTTGATCAGATCCTGGATCTCGGCGGCGTAGTTGTACGACTCCTCCAGCCATGCCTTCATGCGCGCCTTCTCACCCGCGTCGGCGATGCGGTCGACCTCAAGCCCGAACATGGTGATGAGCTCGTCGCGCGCCTCGTTGGCGCGGTCGTTGCACACCGTGCGCCACAGCGTGCCAAAGATGGGATTCACGCTCACGGCCGAGACGTTGGACTGGATGATGCGGCGGAGCTGGTCCACAGCCAGCTTCTTGTACTCATCGTCGTCGACGTAGCGCTTGGCAAAGTTGCGGACACTGGGACCCCTGGCACGGAGGACGGTTGGCATGTCCATGAGGGTGACGGGATTCTGGCTGATGTTTGTCGTGACGGGCTTCTTGGAGGAGCTCTGGGTGTAGCCCATCGAGTAGTACTTTTCAAGGACCGAGGACGTCTCCGTCTTGGCCTTGCCAATGTCCTCGGCGGCTTTGTACTGGTTGATGCTGCCGACGATGGTCTTGTCGCCCTGAACGGCTTTTCCGGCGCCCATCCATGTGAGCAGCACAGCCAGCGTAAGCTGCGAGATCTTCTCCGAGGTGATTGTCGCGGAGAAGAGGGCGCCGCCCGTCACCTCAGACAGGTAGAGGTAGGGAGTCCAGGAGCTCGTGTTGCCCTGGCTGACAATGGAGAAGACGACGCCTCTCTTGGGACCCGACTTGAGCGTCGTGGCCGCCGACACCCAGTCCACAAAGAGATGTCCCGTCCCTCCGTACTTGAGCTTCTTCTTCAGCTCTGTCTTTTCCTTGCTGTAGTTTGCTCCCCCTGTCGCCTGGAAGTGCGGGGGAGCATCAGTGTAGAAGAGGATCACGGTCGTCGCATCCTCTCTCATCTCCTGGTACGCCCGGGCGAGCCCCGTCTTTGTCGCCTCGGGCCAGTCGCCCCCGTATCCGGCCTCGATGGTCTGCACCATGTCCAAGAGGGCATCCTGGCTGATGAGGTCGCGGCCCGAGACGGCTCCGGAGGGTGAGCACCAGCCTGACCACTCGGTGAGCTGGCCGCCGCAGTAGTCGCGGTAGGCGACGACGCCGATGCGCTCGAAGCAGGCCGTTAGTGCGGACAGGCGGATGATCTCCGGGAGAGACTTTGTTAGAGCGTCGATGAAAGTGCCCATCGATCCCGTCGCGTCGAGGACGATCAGGAGGTCGTGAGGACCTCGTGTGCTGGCCATGTTGACGGTGGTGATGTATGATATCAACTGGTCTGGGCAGTCGAAGAGTCGAGGACTTTAGGATAGAGGATCAATGTGCTTTATAGCCATGATATATGTTAATTGAGGCCTCTCCTCCCCATTAATCGGAGGATGTTGGTTGGCCCGTGACTCAGGCCGGGCCGTGAAGCTGGCCGGTGAGTCGACTCGGTGTTGAAGGAAGGTGAGACTGCGCCTCGGGCTTAAATGAGCAAGCCACCAACCCCAGCGCTAAACCCCAGCGCTAACACCCGCTAAATGGAGATCGGTTCAGGGGCCGGTAAGGCTGAATTCAGGCCCACGCCGCTATAACCTCTGCCACAGCTGGCCATCAACGACGTATTCAAGCTGGCTTGCAGAGGTGGCAAGGCAGTATCCGGATTCTAAAGCGCATCTTGAAGACCTCATTGAGTTCGCAAGTATAAAACGGCCTGCATTTGAGACGTCAACTTCCGTACCCGGTAGAACCACGACGTCGCATTGAGCGTCAAATGATTCCATGTCTGCCTGGTGTAAGATCCAATGACAAGAACGGCGAACACAGGACCAACGACGAGAGAGGTCACCCCGGCGGCTAGGCAAACTTCTATAACCCGACATCGGAACTGACTTCTGGTCGGTATTAAAGCGGCCAATATTATCCCGAATTCGAGTAAGACATACATCATGATGCCTTAGAAATCAGCAGAGGCGCATGTTCTACGAACTTGACGTCACGATGGCGGGTGAGGTAAGCAGTTGAAGCGTTAGCCAACCGTTTCAATCATGCCTCCATTAAAGTTGGCCCCGTTCAACCTGTCCGACGCAGACCAAGGTGGAATCAATTGCCAAGGATCTGATTCCAGGGTCCAAGTATTTGTGTTTATTTTCAAGCTTATTTAACCAGGTTCGAATTAATAATGCAGCTATAATGTATAAAGCGAGCAGCTGCCTCTGGTCAGTCAAGGGTAGGAGTCGTCCGCAACTCGGATCTTCAAGACTGCCAACATCATTTCTCTTCCATCACGCCCATCGAACTAAAATTTACTGCACATAAAACCAGACACCATGTCTAACTCCAGAATGGCCCTGCTCGACGAGCCCAAGACTCAGCTCGGGCTCACAAACGCTGCAGACAACGGCAACGACTATCCCCTCGAGCACAGCCAGTACTTCAAACGAATCCAGCTCCCCAATTCCCTCTGGCGCACGAGGCACGCACTCGAGCAGCGCGACAACGAGGGCCCGAACCAACAGTTAGAGTACCTCCGCACCCTCATGCGCCACCACTTCCGCAGCATCCCCTTCGAGAACGTCTCCCTGCACTACTCGTGGCACCGCGTCATCCACGTCGACCCCAGGCATGTCTTCGAGAAGCTCGTCGAGCAGGAGCGCGGCGGGTACTGCATGGAGCAGAACACCCTGCTCAACCGCATTCTACGCGGGCTTGGCTATGACGCCTATCTTGCTGGCGCGAGGGTTTACAACCCCGCAACGGAGACGTTTGGCGGTTATGACCACTGCGTCAACATCGTCTCCATCGGGGGTAGCCGGTACCTTGCAGACGTCGGCTTCGGCTCTGGCGTGCCCGTCTATCCTCTCAGGATGGACCCAGATGGGCAGGCGATCCACGCCTGGGCCATGGCCGAGATGAGGGTCCGGAACGGCACGATCTCGCAGGGCAACAAGCGGGACGCCCAGTACTGGATCTACGAGCAGCGGCGAGCCGGCTTTGAGGGCTGGACACCGCTGTACTGCTTCACCGAAGGGGAGTTCCTCCCGGAGGATATTGAGATCGCCAACCTCAAGCCGTCGACGACACCAACGAGCATCTTTGTGCAGAAGCTCATTGCCGTGCGGTTTACGACCGACGAGGACGCCTACGTCGACAAGGAGGGCTTGCTGCGCGTCGATAGGAAGCCTGTGGCGGAGCTGCCGGAGCTGCACGGGCAGCTGATAGTGGACGGCGACATGCTCAGGCTGCGGCGGGATGGAGAGAAGGTGTTTGAGGAGAGGTATGGGAGCGAGGAGCAGAGGGTGAGGGTTCTGGATGAGTACTTTGGCATCAAGGTGTCGGAGGTGGAGAGGGCCGCGATCAGGGGGACTTTGACGGAAGTTAAGCCTCCTGGACACGGTTAATTGGGGTAAGGAGGACAAGCGCCCTCAGTCATTGGGATCGATGCTCAGAAGCACGAGACTGGGCCTCCTTGTGCACAGGCGATGGAGATTTTTCAGGCGCAAGAATCGACCCTGCTCCAGGGGAACCGAAACTCCTCGGCTCAAGGTGCTGAGCCTGCCGAGGAGCAGGATTGAGGCTGATATGTAGCCTCTTAGGCGATTGAGATGGACCCTAGTTGTTTGTTCGGTGTCGTTTACTGACGAGATTACAGGGTTGAGAATAACCGACTAGGATGCTGTAGCCGCGTTAGCACGGGGGTTTGCTGGGATCTTCGTACGCATGAGGGGCTCAAGCGGATGCCTCGGCTCATGCGTACCTGCTGAATGGATTGGAAATCGGGATACCGAGTTATTTTATCGCGAATCGAACAAAAGCTTTCCATTTAATCACAGGCTCTATAGAATCCAAGATTGTTGGATCAAACAACCATGACAAGGAGAGAACCACCGTCTTTCGAGACCGACTCTCGAGTCACGCAATTAGACGCAACCACCTTCGCAGCCAACCTCACCAAGGCATTCTGCGTCGGGACAGGTAAACACCAGGACAACCGTCTATAGCCTTAGCTGACCATCCCAGTCCCAAATGGCGGCTACGTCGCAGGCATCTTCCTCCGCGTCGCAAGCGCCTATCTCGCATCAAGGAACCAACCCGATCCCTTCGCAGCGCACTGGCAGTTCCTCAACGCGACGCACGCCGGGCCGGCCGTGCTCGTCGTCGAGGAGGCCAAGGTCGGCCGCGGCGTGTCAGTCGTCCACGTCTCGCTCTACCAAGGGGGCCTCACGTCCCAGAGCCCGTGGGTATCCGACAAGTCCAAGAAGATGGCCGTCGCATACATCACCAACACTCTTTTCTCAGCCGAAAGGGGCGTCACTCTCCCGACAGGGTTTGACATCGATAATCCTCCTCCGCCAGCCGATCTAGCGAAGCTGTCTACGAACCAAGATCCAAACTGGGAGAGGCTACAGGTGGTCATTATGGAACATGTCCCCATGCTATACAACTTCGAGTTCTTCACGCCTAGTCGCAGTCCCCATCGCCCTGCCAGCTACGACCTCTGGATGCGCATGTCTAACGGCGAGCGCTTCACGCCCGCGTCGCTGGGCTACATCGCCGACGCGGGGCCCGCGCTGCTGATCGAGACGTTCCGACCGGAAGACACGGAGGCGCCTATCCCGGAGGGCGGGTTCGCGTTCGACAAGGTGTTTTGGTACCCGACTGTGACGATGAGCCTCGAGGTGAAGAAGCCGCTTCCGGTGGAGGGCGAGGAGTGGCTGAGGATCCGGGTGGCGGCCAAGGTGGTTCGGGGGGGGAGATATGATGCTGAGGTGGTGGTTTTTGATGAGTCGGGGGATGTTGTGGCTTTGAGTAATCATGTTGCATTGGCAGTGGATGCCGAGAGGAATTTCGGGCGGAGTGAGAAGTTGTAGGGTAGATCGCCAAGTAGAGGCGATGACAGAGCACCCAGGTAGAGGAATAGAGTCGGTTCACAGCCACAGTTGAATCTGCCCAGTAGACTATGTTTCTGTTGGTCGTAAGAAGAGGCAAATGTTTTAAGCTTATGTTGAAACGCAACTCTGGTTGCTGACGTCTCGATTGAGGCTCAGTCAGAATTCACAGCATTCACAACCAGCTCCTGTTAGGCAACGCAGCCGAGCCACAAGATCACTACGTAGCAAGGCAACCGTCAAGAAAACCAAAACCTGCAGCTGGCATCGACTCCAGATTCGTCATATCGAATCGGCTGACTTCCTACGCGGTACTACGTAGTACAGTTCAGACATGGAATGCAGCTTGTCGCCATAGCATGGGGGCTACAAGGCCCGGGCCCATGCGGGCGGGTTAAAACAAGCGGTACGGGGCGAGTTCCCTGTCACTCATCACCAATTGGTAGGAACGTCGAATACTACGCTGTGGTTGTAGCATGGGCTGAGAGGCTGAACAGGTGTTTTGGTGTTATAATCTTGGGCTGAGGTTGTGAGACGTGTATTGTAAGAGCTGAACATTTTGGCAGAAAGGACTGGGTAAGCCAGCAGAAAGGATCATCGACCGTGACCATTTAGCCTCCAGACGGGGGGCCTCAACTGTGGCCTTTCCGTCTCTATCATGACCTGATTCCTTTTCATCCAATCCATGATCCCGTTCGCCAGGGGTTGGTGGAGCGCTGTGGCGGGTTCAACTTTAGCGCCCGAACCCCGCGCACAAGCCTGTCCCAGAGGTCTCGTCCCCGCTCATGGAAGAATTGGCGGAATTGGAAACCCAAAGGTAGGCTCCTGTCAATGGCGACGTCATCCCGCCAACCTCGGATTCAAGGCAATCACCAACAAAAAACACCAAACTGACGAGGATTATTTTCAACCTCATCCCCTTTCAAACCTCTCTTCTTCCCCTTTTCAAGTCGAAAGCCAACCCAGGACAAGAAGAAAAAGAAACTGGCCCCCAAAATGCACCGCCTCCCTGCAACAAGACCCCATGCATGCGACCCGTTTTGCGAACCAGGGCGTTCAGCTGGAGCCAAATTAGCCCCTTTCGATCCAATGGAACCCCGGGCGTCTAGAGCCTTGTGGCGTCTCTTTCTGCTTTCCCCCCTGCCGTCGCGTTTTGGAGGAGTCAAATGAGGCTCTGGGTGTTTTTTTTGCTGCTCCTGTCTTTTTTTCAGCCATGTCTTGGACCTCTCGGGCCCTCTTATCTCTTCTCCCTGCTGCATGATGGCGTCTGATTGATTCGATACTGGGCACATCGAGATCGAGGCGACGCTGCGCTGACCTCTTTATCTTGTCGCCTGCCGCGCTCGACTTGTCCATCTCCTTAATCCTGTTGCTACGATTTCGAGGCCCTCCTGAGCCATTGTCGACCACTCGAGCTGTCCACGATCATATTCACCATCCAGAGCCTCGAAACGATACGGATACAGAGTTGCTGAGCTTGCCTCGCAACATCCACCACCATGGCCGATGCCGATACCGATCCCGAGGTCATCGTGGCCGTCGTGGCCCTCATCGTCTCGCTTGTTGCCCTAGCAGCGACCTTTATGCAGGTCATGCAACAGTACTATGCATCTGCCGCCGGATACGCCCAGTGCGACCAGAAGGTCATGGGCAAATGGAGCGAGACCAGGTCACGCCGCTTCCGTCTGGACGAGCTACGGTACGAGGTTGAGTTCGATGCCCCCGTCATCTTCGTCTCCCCCCCGAGCAACGAGTTCGGCCCCATAAGGGACGCAAAGATCTACCTACTCGAGGGCACAAAGGAGAACCTCGAGGAGACGTGGACAGAGCTCATCACCAACCCGCGCGACGAGTTCGCAAAGAAGTCGGAGAAGGACCGCATCCACACGGCCGACAATGAGCGCGCCTCGTGGACGCTGCTCCTCAGCGCCATCCAGCAGATGGAGCACGACTCGCGGATCTGGCAGCAGAAGCAGTACGACGAGGTGACCAGGGAGATTGGCCCGCCCAGCGAGCGGGCTCTCGGCTATGGCCTCGCATCGGAGCCGCCGACCTTGAAGAAGGACCACACCCTGACGGTAGCCCTCCAGCGCAAGCGCAAGAGCTGGGATACCATGCCGGCCAGCGTTTCTCGCCCGTACGCCACGACCACCATCTGCCATCTTGTCGAGATGACGGCCGCCCTGGGTATCTACTGGAAGGAGTTTGACCGCAAGCACGACCGCTACCGTGCAGAGGGCAACGGCTTCATGGTTCTTGGAGAAAAGGTTGCCGATCTGGGACTCATGTTCACTTTCAGCATCTACGGCAAGAACCGCTTCGACTCCAACCGCGTCATCCCCGTCGACCAGGTCAAGGAGCTGTGCTTTGGCTACGCGTCTACCATCTACCGCTGGACTCTGGACCAGCGGCGTCTGGCTTTTGCGGAGGATGATCCCCAGAACCTGGCGTTCCTGCAGCTGGCGACCCGGAGCGACATCTCCGAGACGCTGATCCGTATTGGGTGCAACAACAATGCTGTTCGCGCGTTCAAGGACCCGGGCAAGCACACGTCGCATCTGTTCCCTGGTAAGTTGTTGGAGTGTCCCCTCAAATTTCGCTCGTTGACAAGCTCCAGTATCGTTTGAGATCCTCGGCATGCTGGCCCGGACATTCCACATCAAGAACAGCGTCTTCACTCACATCCCCAACCCTACACCAGACCGCTGGGAGAAGCGCTCTGTTTTCCTGACAAAGGTGATGGAAGCCTACTGGGACCTTGTTCCCCGCAAGCTGGACAAGGTCGACCGAAACGTCATCGTCATAGAAAAGATCAAGGAGCACATCCGGCGGATCCTCGACCACGCCGACAAGGAATCCGTTGCCGAGAGAATGTGCCTGCTCAGAGCGCTCCATGAGGCCATCGACGACTGCGACCAGGTCCTCACGGCGAGGGGTTCCGGCCCCGCTGGCACGCCTGGCCCGGACACGCTCAAGAACGCGGAGAAGAAGCAGCTCGGCGAGCCGAACCAGGAGGCGGAGACGGATCGGCAGGCGAAGCGGCGGGAGCAGGTCCAGGACGTGCTGCGGTCCCACATCCAAGAGGTCCTGCGCCTCCTCAACGAGAGCGGCGAGGAGCGCACCTCGGACACGCACTCGCTGCACACGGAGTACCAATCGCCCGTCACGCAGCGTTTCGACGGCGGAGACCCCATCATGATGCCGAACCGCTTCGAGGACATGCACGACGCCAGCCCGGATGACCGCCAACACAAGTTCATGGAGGTCTACTTCTTCCTCGTGCGGCCGTACGTCGTCCGCCGCGCCACGAGCTCCACCGTCCGGCGCAACAGCCAGAGCGGAGGCGCCCCGCCGGGCTTCGGCCTGCGCAAGACGCCCACGGGACGGACGATAGCGAGCAGCATTCGTATCCCGGAGAGAGCCACGACCCCGCCGCCGCCCGTCCCCCAACCGCCCGCGCAGCTGCAGCTGCAGACTGGTGTTGAGAATGGCCCGCCTGCTCCCCATCCCCCTGCCGTTGCCCCTGCCGTTGCCCCTGCTGCCGCTCCGACGATGATCCCCAACGGCGGGGCGCCCTCGCTGGTGCCCTCGCCTCAGAGACCCCGTAGCGCGGCGGGCGACTCGGTGGCCGTGTCAGAGGCCGAGTCGGAGATCAAGGGCGGGATCTCGGTGCGGCTGAGCGACCAGGAGGTGTCGCACGACGATGTGTGGTGCACGCTCATCTTCCGGATGATCTGCTGGCTTATGCTGCATGACTTTAATAAGCTGGATGTGCAGATGAGCAAGAGTGAGTTGCTGGGGAGCCGGATGCCGGTGTATATTTCATGAGCACACGATTGTCACTGTTTTTTGTCTTGGTTTTTGGTTCATGGGCATTTGGATACCACATGGGACATGGGATTGAGCTTGGTTGTCATGCATTGGATACATGGCTATGTTTAAAAGCGACTGTTGGGTGATGGTTGGTACAGGATTCATCGGTGATTTGGAATCTGGGGTTAGATTTGGGGCCTCGGTTCAGGAATATCGGATCATGGTTGAGGCACGATTACAAGACTGTATAGAATCACTAGATGGACTGATATAACTGACTCTGATACATGATCTCATCTCATCAACCGACTTGTCGCCGCATTCTTTGTTTTGACCAGCCAAGAGAAGCCTCTGTCGCACTTCAACCCGAGGAATGACCCACCCCGGATCCGCCGACGGGATGTCTCTCTGGGCGGGCGAGCTGACTAACAACGGATGTGGGCATCCGGAATGGGGACAAAGAATTCCGTGTCTTCCGGGCACGTGAGGAGGCGAAAGAGGAGGGTTTTCCCGGGTGGCATGAGGCGTGAAGACCTAAGCCATGATCGAATGTGGCGACAGAGTCGGCTGCGGCCGAAGACGGGGCGCGGGCCGGACTATTCCCGATGGGATGATACCTTGGGGAGGGGAAGTGGAAACTCCCTACGATGGGTACTGTACGGATTTTGGGAAGAGATTGTGCCTTGATGGCTGGAGAGGGAGAGGTTATCGAGAAGGGGGTTGAAGGGAGAGGGCTGAGATGGGTAGGGGGAGTAATTGGCCGAGGTATGCCGTTCCAGTATTCTGTAGTTTGTAAATATTAGACTACCTCGATAGATCGTTTTGCAGTGTCCTCGGGTATTTAGTGATGACTGCGATAGTTGACTATCAAAAACTGAGTTGAGGGAGACTCGATGTTCGGGTTCAAGTTGTGCCGATCTCAGGCACAAAGCAAGCAATCCAGACTGATAACAACACCTGCACAACAAATTGCACGCGTTAATTGAGTCTCCGTCATCCCCACCCTCAAGCCTCAATGTCCCAGTTTCTTAATCACGGCCCCGGATTCAGAACGGCCTGTGCCCCGCCGGCCAGCAGCCATCCGGCCGCCTCCCGAACCGGATATGGGGAGTGGTGAGACTGATGGTCACGTGAAGATCATCGTCCTGGACTTTTGAGAGTCTGGGTATGGTTTGAGATGGACTTGTCAGGGGGTTGTGCTGTCGATATCTCTGTAACCAAGGGCTCATGACATGGGTTGGAGTCGGGCGAGCCGCGACGGGGCTGGGTTTGCCGAGGATGGTCAAACGACAGGTTCAAGCCGCCAAAACGATGTCATTCTGGATAACAAAGAACCAGAAATGCTTCGACTTCCATGTTGGAAACCCGTAGGTTCCCTGGAAAAGGTCTGGAAAAACCAAGATCCAGGCTAGAACTTGGAATCTTGACCTTGGAAAAGAGTCGATCTCAACAACCCAGCCACCATCCCCGTCCTGGATCGGGAATGCCCCGACGCCAGCTGACTAACCGCAGCCCTATCCCCGGTTCCAGGCAATCATGTCCAAGTCTCGGTCGTAGCCGTAACCGTAGCCGTAGCCGGCAGACATGATGGAGAAAAAGCGCCCCCCATCTCACGATGCCTCTGGCGAAAAGGCCGGGCAGAGTTGGTTGGTTCAATTTGGTTCCCATGTTCCCCCCCGTCGTCGCACTCTCCCCTCTCCTGGCGTCAACTGACTGGCGTGGGACTGGAGCGCTACGAGAAGGAGGAGCAGACGACCCATCACCCATCACCCATCACCAATTGCCCTGGCTGCATTTCCGACTCGGCACGTTAAAGCTAGCCCAGCGGGAGAACTCCATTTCGTGAGGGGGAGAGAACCCGGCCTGTCGTAGGTACAGTACTTCCAGGCACGCACTTCTCGGGGGCGGGCGTCCGTCTGCAGAATTCACCTTTGCGAGGTACCCAGTGTCATGATCCCCCTCCCATTCCCTGGGCACGGCGACATCCCCAGCCAATCATTTGCCCTAGCATCATCAGGCTAGACCCTGGAAAGAACCAGTCTCTCGAGTGCCACTGGAAAAACAGCCTCCTTGTAGTAGGTACCTTTGTACCCTTTTTTTCTTTCTTTTCTGCACGCCAGGGCCACCTCAGCGCTAGAGCCAACCAGGTTCCAGCCTACGGCGCTACTATACCCACCAACAAACCCACACACCCCCCGACCACGACCCAGAAGAGCCACCAACTCCTCCGTCACATCAGCCTGCACTACCAGATCTTCCGCTCTCACCAAAGCCTCGCCTCTTTCTCGTCAGCAACAAACCGCCCGGCTTCCTCCCAACAACGGGAGAGAAAAGGAAAAATTATAGTATAGAGAGAATTGGGCGCCTCTCTGCTTCTTCGCAACGTTTCTCGTAATCACTTTTTTCCTCTTTCTTCTTCTTTTTTCCCTTATATTTTTTTTTTTGGAACCCGAACAAGCCAAGACTCCCTTGTCTGCTCCGCCCTTGACTGTCTCCAAATCCAGCCTTCGCGCACGCGTGGTCTCCTTGACGGCCGCCCTCCTGCTTTCACCCTCTGGCCGCGACGTCTCCATCGGTATTCTCGACATCCCGTGTTTCTTGTCTTGAGCGTGTCGTCTCTTGGTCGCCCTCGGGCCCGCGGCCTGCCTTTCCCTCCGCTGCCGTCGACCTCGCCTCGTCGATATCTGGATTGCCCCCCGTGAGGCTTCATTGTCCACGCCGTTCGCGCGTCTTTGGGCGTCATAGACCGGACTTTCTCGGTTTCGGCCATCATCACTTGCTCGGACATCGACAGCCTTGGCTCGTTTCAAACATATATCGTCGGCTCCCTCTCGCGTGGCATCCTCGCGTCGGTTTGCCTCGTTGAAGCAGACCGTGCCTTGCCGAGTCCGGCATCTACAAGTACGCTCCTCTCCCAGATCGCACCACGCTGCACGCTCTCGCCGAGACCCTTCACTCTCAACTCGCAGGAGAAAACATTACAAGTCCGTCAACTCACCTGCCTGCATAGGGACCTTGTCACTGAGCCCTGTACTTGACCATTCCTCGTGCTAGTCACGAGCACGAACACCAACACACACACATACACACAAACTCGTCGAGCCATGACACCGTCACCCGCTAGCCAGGCTCTCGAGCCTCGACACCCTAAGCCCTCCCAGACCGTCTCCGTCAACATCTCCGAAGGCTCACAGAACCGCTCTCGCCGCTTCCAGCTCGAGGTGAGCGAGTGCGTCGAGACAAAGACCGTTACGACCACCACCCGCCTCACCCGTAAATTCCCACACGTCTTTGTTCGAGATCCTGTCCCTCTCGAGAACCTTGATACCAAAGAATATCCCCTCGCCATGAAGCCTACACCCCCCGAGCTGATCCAGTTCTCCTACAACATGCCTGGTGCCCATGAGACTGAGGAAGAGGAGGAGGATGACTTTGAGGAGCCCACTCTGGGCAAGGAGGTGAGCTTTTTACCGCTTCATACGATGATACGCCGATGCTTTCGATAAAACAAGCGGAATAGTGTGTACTGACACTTTATCAGATTAAGCGATACGCTAGTGAACGATGCACTCCCAGCCTCGTGAAAGACGAGTCGCCCCAAGACACCCCCTCCCTCACCCGTATACCCAAACACCGATCTCAGTCTCCTTCTGAAGGATACCCTCGCCGCTCTCGAACCTCCAGGGCCAGCCCCATCGACTCGCCCGACTCGGTCGCTGCCACATCCATCCCTCCCCGACGACCTGCACGTTCCACACAACTCAACGCCGTGTCGGACAAGCTCCGCCGTTCCATCGCCCACGGCTCCAGCCGTCGTGAGCCTGGCGAGAGGTCGTCAAGATCCGCATCAGGTTTTCTGGCTACACCCGATACATCAGAAGTCGTTGGCGCTGCCGACCGCTCGGCTCGACGACGTTCGTTACATCTGGAACGAGTCCACCAGTCGCCCGAACCCTCGTCGTCCGCGCAAAGCCCTCACTACGAGGCCGCCAGCCCCGTGGAGAGCGACTCCCACACCGTTTTCAGCAGCAACGTGGCTACGCCGCCGATCACCGATGCAGATGCAGAGCCTTTTGCCGATGCCGACGGATCCATGCACCAACCTCTACGTCCCTTCAACCCTCGGCCTAGCATTGACGTTGTCACTGCCCAGGATGCCAGTCTCCCTAGTCCGCGATTGTCCCCTACCCTAGCCGCTGCTCAGCTGCATACCGCCGACCACGACGACGAGGAGGCCCAGTCCAGTTTCCAGACCTCCAACTCGGATCCATCCCACTGGGTTGACGAGTCCCAGCTGACCGAGGACGGCCCCTCGACAGCCCTGGTTCGGGCTGGCCATTCTCATGACGACTCCTATGCCCTTGCTCGAACCGATTCGGCTGGCCAGCGCCTTGTTGTTGATACACAAACGCTGCTGGAGGCGTTCGATTCCATGAAGACCGAGATGAAGACATTCATGATGTACCAGTTCCTCCGTCGATGTCCCCGACCTACTCTACGTGTTGTCGCCAATGCCGTCAACCCGGCCCTCAAGTGTGATTTCCTCCGACAGCTGCCGCTTGAGCTGGGCTACTCCGTTCTCTCCCACCTTGATCACCGCGACCTCTGCCGAGCTGCTCAGGTTTCCAAGCACTGGCGAAATATCGTTGACCGAAACGAGACGGGCTGGAAGGAGCTGTTTGATCATGATGGATACACTCTTCCCCCCGGTGAGCTTCAGAAGGCCATCGTCCAGGGCTGGGGCTGGCAAGACCCCGTTGGAGCTACCGGATACGAGAAGGATCTGAGCATGCGAAACCGTCTCACCTCGACCGAGCACGAGCTTACCCGAACCCTCCGGCAAGAGACGGCGTCCAAGTCCCGGGCCTCGAAGCGAAAGAGGGCTCTCAACACTTATTCGGCTGCTGAGAGATCAAAGCGACGTGCCAGCGCCCAGGAGGCCGTGACCCGCGACGACAAGGTGCAGCCCGAGGCCAAGCAACACAAGTCAGAAGGCCCCTTGTCAGCCGCTAATGCCGCTGCCGCTGCCGTCCCCGACCCTCAGCTCGGACTGCCCAGCCTGCGCGAGCTGCACCTCTTCAAGTCGCTCTACCGCCGCCACCACATGATCCGGAAGAGCTGGACAAGCGGCGAGGTCAAGCCCGGCCACGTCGCTTTCGCTGCTCACCCTCGTCACGTCATTACGTGTCTCCAGTTTGACGAGGACAAGATCATTACCGGCAGCGACGACACCCTTATCCACATCTACGACACCAAGACGGGCAAGCTCCGCAAGAAGCTTGAGGGCCACGAGGGCGGAGTGTGGGCATTGCAGTATGAAGGCAATATGCTTGTCTCTGGCTCGACGGACCGATCCGTCCGGGTGTGGGACATCGAGCGCGGCCTCTGTCAGCAGGTTTTCTACGGCCACACTAGCACCGTCCGTTGCTTGCAGATCCTGATGCCCACTGAGACGGGCCGGGACTCGAGCGGCAGCGCCATCATGCAGCCCGAGAAGCCTCTGATCATCACCGGCTCCCGAGACAGCCAGCTTCGAGTGTGGCGCCTCCCGGAGGTTGGCTCTCGCCGGTACATCCAGACTGGCCCGCCAGCTCACGAGTCGGACTGCCCTTACTTTATTCGAGTACTGTCTGGCCACACTCACTCGGTCCGGGCCATCTCGGCTCACGGCGATACTCTTGTCAGTGGATCCTACGATAGCACTGTCCGCGTCTGGCGTATCAGCACCGGCGAGGCTCTGCATGTGCTCCACGGACACTCTCAGAAGGTGTACTCGGTCGTCCTCGATCACGAGCGTAACCGCTGCATTTCCGGGTCAATGGACTCTTTGGTGAAGATCTGGGACCTTGCCACGGGTGCCTGCCTCTACACGCTCGAGGGCCACAGCCTGCTCGTCGGACTGCTGGATCTCCGAGATGAGCGACTGGTGTCGGCGGCGGCTGACTCGACCCTACGTATCTGGGACCCCGAGAATGGTAAATGCCGCAATACGCTTATGGCGCATACTGGGGCTATCACTTGCTTCCAGCACGATGGCCGGAAGGTTATTAGCGGCAGCGAGAAGACGGTCAAGATGTGGGACGTCCGAACCGGAGAGTGCGTGCAAGACCTGCTGAGCGACCTCAGCGGAGTATGGCAAGTCAAGTTTGACGAGAGGCGATGCGTGGCTGCTGTCCAGCGAGACTCGCTGACCTATGTCGAGGTATGTTGGATGCGGCGCATTTTAAGGTGAACATGACTGATATCTTTTTAGATTCTCGACTTTGGAGCTGTCAGAGATGGCAAGCCGCCAGAGGAGCTAGGCAAGCGCATCCTACTTAACGAGCCCGAGGTGCGGGCTATGATCGAGGAAGAGGCGTAGAGGATGGTGAATATCACGGACTCGAGAAGAGCAGTATTTATGGATCCACGACATATTTGGACCAAGAACTACCATGGATGACTGATGAAGCAGCCTCGGGCGTTTGATGGTCTCGCATACTTTACGCATACACATATTTTACGAAGTGACTGCATGGACAGGGAGGACCGGCGTTTTTTTTGGACTTGAAAGGGAGGGGGGCATATACCTATTGTGTTTTTTGTCAGGCTGTTGATGTGTGTTTGACAACGAGGCCGTCGCAGGCAGAGGTGTTCCTCGATATAGTGTGTCTGGCGATGAGCCGAGAAAAGAAAGACAGACAAATAAAAGCCGTGTTTGAGGGGCTTGAGGATATGCATAGTTAGGTGTAAATGAGATTTATCATGATAAGTGTGCAAGGGCGTGGTGTATGTGAGCTATGATGGGGGGTTTGGGCATCTCGAACCGAGTGAGCTGTGATATCCCGAGTGGATGCCATGATGGTTATTATAAGTGGTCTCCGGAGTACGTCATCCTGATTTGCCAGCTAAAACAGATGTGAGATTGAAGGATTGGGCATGGGGGGGGAGTCTGCCTTGTGCTATGTGTGGTATCAATGAGGCAGGTCGAGATGCTTCGCTGGATGAAGTCAAAGGGATGAAAACATGCTTCTTGACGCCTCTACCAGCTTTGACCAGAATGCCCATATTCCACTTGAATAACCAACCACCTTTAACGGCAGTGTTATACAGTACGTACTCAGCTCGTGTCAGTGGCCTTATCTCCAGGTCCCGCAACCGCCAAGAATCCGATCATCCCGAGCTGAAAACGAAAAGCCCCCTGTCACCCGGCTGTCTTGGCCTCCTCCACTCGTAATTTGTCCTTCCCCACGCTTCCTCGAGACATCAGATCTTTAAACAACGCCATCCCGCGATGGTGGCTGATTCAGACGGGGTCTTGTTTGCCCGAAGTTCAGACTGAGAATTCCCTGAGATTCACGCTGAGGTTCAGACTGAGGCATTTTCAGGATGGCGTGGTTCAAGGACTTGATTGTCAAGACGGGGGAGGCGGTGCAGCAGGCTGGGCAGGAGTATCAGAGGAGGCAGCAGGGTCAGCAGAGGGAGGGGCACAGCGCTGGGCAGGGACAGAGTCAGCACCAAGGACAGCAGGCAGGACAAGGACAGCATTCATATCAGCAGGGAGGAGTGGCAACGCCGACTTCAGCGACTGGAGGGTGGCAGCAACCTCAACCTCAGTATCAACAGCAGCAGCAGCAATATCAGCATGCCCCTCCTCCGCCACCCTACCGTCCCGTCAGCTCCCAGCCAGAACCTCACCATTCAGAAGCGCGAGCAGACGAGGCCCAGGACCAACCCCGGGTAGCGCAGACCGAAGCCTTCCAGGAGGTTGAGCGCACGCAGGCTATCCAGCAAGAGACCGCGCAACGGCTAGAGGCGCAGTGGCGCGAGGCGGAGAGGGTTGCAGCGCGGTACAAGGCCGAGTATGAAGCACAAGTGAAGATGGCAGAGGGGGACAGGGCCAGGATGAAGATTGGAGATCAGCAGCAGCTCGAGACAGAGCAGCAGAGACTCGCCGAGGAGATTGTGAGGGAGCAGCAGAGGCTGCTGGATGAGATCCAGGGGCAGCCACCGCCTCTGCCACCCAGGATCACGGAGGAGGTAGCACCACCGCTGCCGAGGAGGCCTGTCTCTATCGTCGGAGGAGTGACGGCAGGACAGCAGCATCATCTCCAGCGGCAGCGGCCGCAGTCGTACTATGGACCTCCTCCTGCCCATCTCTCGCCTCTGCCGGGACCGCCGAGTCAAGCGCCGCCTAGTCCTTCCCAGCCGGTGCTGTATATCCCGCCTCCTCCCCCGGGACCTCCGCCGTCTCAGGGGACGAGTCCGGTTCAGGGACAGCGGGGATACTTGTCGCCGACTTCAACGTCTACAGCACCACCGAGTCCTTCGCTGCAGGTCCCGTATGTTCCCTCTCCCCCGGGGCCGCCTCCGTCTCAAGGGACAAGCCCGGTTGAGGGACAGCAGGTGTATCTATCCCCAACTTCGACCCCTCAAGCACCCCCTAGTCCCTCGCGGCAGACTCTGTATATTCCGCCTCCTCCTGGTCCTCCTCCTCAGAGCCGACGGCATTCGTACCTGTCGCCCGGCTCGGTATCTCCAGGACCTCCTAGTCCTTCTCAACAACAGACTCCTTACTATCCGCCACCACCTGGGACTCCCAACCAGGCACCCCCTAGCCCCTTGCAGCCTCAGCATCAGGCATTTCCGCCGCCTCCTCCTGGTCCGCCGCCAGCAGCGAGTCCAATCGAGCAGAAGCGAAACTCGTATCTGGCACCGTCACCTACATCTCCAAGTCAAGGGGCGATGAGCTCTCCGCAACAGCAACAGGTTCCTTACTTTCCACCGCCTCCAGGGCCACCTCCAGGACCTTTGAGCCAGACACTGAGTACTCAACAGCAACCTCAGAGTGCTCGAGAGTCTCATGTTCCACCACCAGCATATGAAGCCCAGTCTCCAGTCCAACAGCCGTCAGCCTCTTTCGACACAAAGAAGGAGCCAAAGGTGGCTCCGAAACCCCCTCGTCCTTCAACTCCAGAGCCTCCAAAGCAGCATGCCTGTGGCGCATTCCCTCTGGCCGAATGCTCCTCCGAGCTGACCTCTGTTCCACAGCATTGGTTCCATCACCCTGATGCACCCGAGTTCACCATCTGCGCTCGCTGTTACATCGACAGCATCTACGACACCAAGTTCCGCGACTCCTTCACCGGCATCTACCGCGATGACGCGGAGAACCGCATGTGTCGCTTCCAGTCCCGCCGTCTGAAAGACAATCTCTTCCCCGCGGCTATCGAGTCAGGCAGCCTGGACGAGTGTGTGGGCTTCATGAAGAAGAGGATGACCATCAAGGACTGCTCAACGCGATAGAGGGCCAAGAATGGTACATGGCGGCAGACATCCCCCACGGAACCGTCTGTCAGGCCTGCTTCGAGGATGGTATCAGCGTGTCGCCGTTTGCGAAGCACTACCAGCTGAAGAGGCCAGAGGGTGCATCCTACTGCGACTCGACCGTCTGGTTCCTCAAGCGCAAGTTCAGCGAGTACGCGAAAGAGGGCAACTTGCCCAAGTGTCCTGGGGCGAGCGACGTCAAGAGCAACGACCGGCCGTGGTTTAAGTTGAAGGACAGATCCAGCGAATTGCAGGCGTGTGTGACTTGCTATTTTGACTACTTTTACGCTTCGGAGGATGAGGACAGGTTTGAGCAGCTTCAAGGGGGAGACTTTGAGACGAGGTGCGATGTCGGACAGCTTAATCTTGTCATTCCCATGCACCATGCGCTGGACATGGAGGACAGGAGCGTGTTCTGGAAGGCTGCGTACGCGGTTGACAAGTTGCCGTTCTGCCACAGGGACGGCGTTAAAGGGGGCATCAAGTACAGGCTCCGCGAGGGGACTGCTCCAGGCTTTGCCATCTGCGCTGCGTGCTACGAGGGTGTCGTCAAGACGGTGGGAGGCTCGAGGTGGTTTGTCGAGGATGGGAACGTCAACCAGGATGAGAGGTACCTCTGCTGCTTCAACGCCAACCACGCTCGAGCCTGGGGAGCTCTAAACGCCTACGTCAAGGCTCGCACGAGGGGTGACGTGCAGCAGCTGGCAGACTACGCGGGCAGATGGATCAACGTGAGGCCATGTCCAAGAGCCAAGCACCAGTCTGGCACGAACCGCCCCTGGTGGGGATGGGGCGTCGCCGCCATCTGCGAGGAGTGCTACCTGGAGTTTGCGAGGGGAACAGCTCTGGAGCCTCAGTTCGCGCTCAAGGGAGCGAGGGAGCCTGACAACGAGCGCATGTGCGATCTCTTCTCGCCGAGGATGCGGCGTCTGTACAGCGAGGCGTGCCAAACGGGGAATCTCCTGGGATTCCTGCAGTTGGCGGAGCAGCGGCATGCTGTCTACACGCAGACGGTCATGCGGCGCGAGCAGATTCTCCAGCGGCAGCAGCTGGCGGTACTGCAGGCGCAGAGCCTGGGGATTCAGGGGTCCTTCTACAAGCACCTCGGGAACATGCACGATACGGTCGTCGGGCATAGCTACACGGTTGGGAACGCGTATGCTGGGTACGGGCACGCGAACGAGTGGGTGATGCAGGGGCATGCGTATGATCGGCAGGCGAGGGAGGTGGTGGGTGGCCAGGTCGGAGGGGGCAGCGTGTTGGAGGTTGGGATGCTGGAGGCGAGATGGAGGGAGGTTGAGTGAAACTTGACCCGTGTTGTGTGCAATGCTTTCCAGTTGATGTATCATGTCAAGATGTTTTCGTCTCATCATAGGCCCTCTCTTGTCATGTATCATGAATGACAGACAACACACACACAAATTTTTAAACGCCTAAAACACCAGCTCCCACACATCCAGCGTCGACATGGCCACCCTCAGCCCCATCCACGACGCCGCCTTGCCCAGCAGCAGATAGCGCCCGTCCCAGCTAAACGCCGCGCAGGTGACGAACCCGCTCTGGAACTTGATCGTGTACAGCACCCTCCCCGAGTAGAGGTCGCTCAGGTCGACGCCGTCGTCGGTCCGGCAGCACAGGAACCGGCAGTCGGCCGAGATGGCGACGGGCCATCCCTCGCGGGTGCGGCGTCCGCTGAGGTTGTACGACTCGAGCGCCGCTGTCGCGTGGTTCCAGTGGAAGACGGTGTCTCCCCAGATCGAGACGACCACGTCCCCGTCTGGCGCTACGCCCAGGAACAGCGGCTTCTTCCACGTGTCTGTCTCGAGCTTGGCGACGGAGCGGCGCGTCTCGGTTGCGGTAAGGCGGATGGTGCCATCGCGGGACTGCGTGACGAGGGTCTTGCTGTCGGGGGTGAAGACGGCGTGGGTCACCTCGTCCATGTGGCAGGGGATCATGACGGATCCTTTACTCAGCGCCGCCGTGTCCATGAGCCCGACTCTACCGCGGGAGCTACCCACTGCTAGCCACCGCCCGTCCGGCGAAAAGGCGAGCGGCTTTGCCCCCGGCCACCGCGCCTGCTGTGTCCTCCGCCCGTTGATGTAGTCCCCCAGGTAGACGACGGGCCTCTTGAAGTTCATGCCGTCGTGGTTCTGCGGGTTGAGGTCCTTGCCCTCTTCCTCGGTGAGGTACGCCCACGAGCGACCGTTGCGAGAGAAGGTCATGTGCACGCCGTGCTGGTTTGACAGCACCGAGACCTGGTTGGCGCTCATGTCGTAGAACCGCGTCGGGGACTCCATGGTCGAGACGGCGATGGCGGGCTGGCCGTGGCGCGAGAGGTATGTCACCTGGATGACCTCGTGGTTGGAGAGCTCCTTCTTTGCGAGGTGGCGGAGGGAGATGCGCAGGGGGGTCTGGGTGGTGAGGCCGATGGCGTTGTAGTCTGGTATGGGGGGGTTTTCGTCTGCCTCGGAGTGGAGGGAGGAGACGCTTGTTCTGGGGGGGGGGGTTTAGCTGCTGGGGGTAGTAGTAGTTTTCAACGGGAGACTCACTGAGGGAGGGTGGACACGCTGTTGTGTCTCTCACTCTGGCCGGCTGGAGGTGCGCTCGACGGCGCTGAGATGTTGTCGATAAACTCTTGTATGGCTTCGACGAATTCGCTCAGGACTGGCCGTTGGCTCTGGACGCGGAAGTCCTCGCTGTCAGAGTCCTCGCGTAACCGCGCCCGGAGACTCAATGCCTCTTGCAGGATCTGGGAGCTGGTGTATCCTGGGAGTTCCTGGTTGCCGTCTGTAGGCTGGGAGTTGATGGCTCTTTTTAAAAGTCAGTGATGATCCAAATTGACAACAGGAATTGACGCCACCCACAGCAGCAATCCGTCCAATCCCAAGTTCATGGCAATCCTCAAGCTCTCCGCCAGCCTCGCCAGCGGCGACAACCTCTCAGCCGTATGCTCCAGCCAAGCCTGCGTCCTCTCCCCTCCCCCGCTCCCCTTGGAGTCCAGCGCGTCGTCCACCTCCTCCAGCAGGGCGCTCGCCTTCTGCACCACGGCCCTCATCGCGGCCTCGAGGCGCACGGGGATGGTCGCGGGCCCGGCATCCAGGGCGTCGGCGTTGTGGTGCAGCAGGCGGGCGACCATCTGGACCTCTGCGAGCTCACGCGACAGCGAGGCGAGCTCGAGGCGCGCCGAGGGGTAGTAGATTACGAAGCCGCGGAGGGACTCGACGGCGCGGGCGGTGGAGGACTGGAGGGAGCCGCAGAGGGAGGAGATGGAGGAGATGGAGGATGTGGAGGATGTGGGAGTTGAGGGGGCCATGATGGACAGCCGTGCCTCTGATTCAGATGATGATGATGAGCCTCTGTTTGTTGACGGCCAAGTTTTCACTCAGATGCGAGATGGTGGAGACGCAGAGAAGGAGACAAAGAGGGGGAATCTGCCAGCTCAATCAATGCTGTGCGACAAAGAGCCTCATTGTCCGGTTCTACGAGGCTGAGATTGTGAAATGGACTCTTTTAAAATTTCTGATCTGCGCGACACTCGGTATATACAGGAAGATCCGGGGTTCGGGATAAGGTGATTACGACGCTACGAGAAAGGCTTGTCTTGGCTCTTCGGATCACGACAGGGATTGGCCGGAACTTGCAGAGCAGAAGCAAGGCTGCGTGTTTGATTGGGGACTTGGGGAATATAATGGATGCAACGGCAGAGGGCGTAATTCCGCGGCCGGTGCGGGAGGATGTGGTGTTGTGACGGAGATGAGGGTGCATGTTACATGTCACACGCAGTTTTGTGTAGAGGGGGGATAAAGTCGATCATCAGAGTTGTTTGGCCAAAGACTCAGCCATGATGAGGACGAATTCGGGTTGCCAAGAGGGATATTTTTTTTGGGGCCCCGAGGATCGGACCATGAGCCGATGAGGGGGAAAGTTGGGGTTTGGGTTTGGGTTTGGGCGGGGATGATGACCGGAGATTTCGGGTATGGAGTTGGTGAGGAAGCGGAGGTGTTGGTGGGATTGAAGATGAGGTGCTCAGGGGATGAATAGTCGTGAAGGGTATCAAGATGGGACGGAAATGGCATGACACCTTGAGGATCAAGATATCGAGCGTCAACAGTTTATAACATGTCCGCCCTCGGCAACTCGGGTATAGCCCAAGCCAAGTCTTGCACTCGACCTATCGGGAAGTTTTGGCAAGGAATGCATCAATCTCTGACGGACTGACACATGGCACCGCTGAAGGGGTCCAAACAGTTCTGACGGCTGTTGCTGAGTTTTCGCTATCCAGACATCAGCCCATGAGAGTATCAGGGAGCCATGGGAAGCGATATCTTGCGAGTTAAGAAGCATGGATGTTGAGGCATGTCGTTCAGTCAGTGTTACACGACACGCCCACGAACAGATTCAACAGAACTGCGACCTCCGTGATTCTAGATCGCAGCCACAAAGCTGATGCGGCCGTGGCGCTGGGACAGAATAAACGCATTCGCTGGCCATCCAGACCGGTTGGATGTGACCTGACCAACCCAGCTGAAGACGACGAATCAGCCACAGTCTTGCTAAGCACAGCTGGCAGAAAGTGGCTGAGTCAACCACCCCCCATCATCAGTTGAGGCTTGAGCCACTTTTCCCTCCATTGCTTCATCATCGAACGTGATGAGAAAAAACTCTCCCAAGAGAGAAGAGCGAGAATGCCTGGAAACTCGGGGTCGACAGCATCCGCCCATCCGTCTGTTTTCCAGCCACTTTCTTCTTGTGTCTCCTTGTTTTCTCCTTGTCTCTCCTGTCTTCTCCGTGTCTCCCCCAGCCCCGTCCGTTGATAGGACCCTGGGCATACCACATGTCGCGCCCTCAATCGCCGACCGGGTCGCTCTATGGGCCTCGAGTGGTGTAACCGATAGGGCCATCGTCAACGGGCTTATGTGGGCGGGCAAGCGCTGGGCCTAGGTCATCGAGCCCAAGAGACAGCACCACCCATGACCCCTGCTGCTCAAGATGCACAGGCGCCCGACGGGGGAAGAAGGCCCAGCCAATCGGCAGCGTCTCCAGGAAGTGCCCAAGGAGGAGGGATCTTGAGGACGCAGTGTGGTGAGACCATTCTGAGGTTGCATCTCGCGGTTTCACCCAGCGTCAGGCCTGCCTGACGGGGAACATGTTCTTTGTGATTTCTGAGGAGAATTCTGAATAGGGGGAAGTTCCTGGGATGAGATCTCTGCTCCCAGGATCCATTCCAAGGCTCCTGAGTCCTTTGACGTTGCAGGTGCCACGACAGATCCCAAGTGGTTGTTCCAAGAATTGGGTGGCCCAACGTGATGGCCCATCTTGATCCAGCTGCAGGACGGCCTGCAAAATGATCATCATCGTGCAGCTGAGATGAGAGAAGGAAGCCAAGCTAAGGCCTTGACAGCAGTCTGTTTTGGCCCATTCTTGTTGATTTAATTCGTCTGCTCTGTATGTACCTGGGCAATCAACCCATCCATACCCAAGTTTGACCGCAACCCAACCGTTTTTGCCGCCTTGGGGATGATGGATTTGAAGGGCGTCTATCCCGCCCACGAATGAATGATATTCCTCTTTTCGCTCTCTGGTACTTTCACCCTTCTGATTCTTCTTGAAAACCTGGGATTCCCCTGGCTCTTTGTTCCCCCTTTTCTGCTCTCACTACCTCCCGATTTTCCCTCACCGACACGTCCACCGCCTTCTGGCAGCACTCTGTTCAAGCTCCCTCCCCGTCAGGTCAAGGGACCAGAGAAAAAAAAGCCATCCAATTTTTTCAGTGGATCCAACCCGATCCCTCTTCTTCCCCGGTGCCAGGTCCTCCCTCCTCGTGGGGACTTCCGTCACCTGTTTAGCTGGACCCTACCGAGCTAGGCCCCCTAGCTTCCTTCTGCCCCCTGCCACTCGCTGCGCTTCCCCGGGAGGCCGCTGTAGCTTAGGCGCTGGGTTACCTCTGGGAGGCCCTGAAAAGCACGAGCTACCGGGCTGCTCTGCGGTGTACAAAGCCCCTTCCTATCTCGCAACTTGACCGACCTCTTCCCCACCCCGCTTTTCGATCATCGCCAACTCTTCCTCTCATATCTCTCCACTCTTCGGGGCCATTGCATTCCCACTTTTGCGGGAACTCACCAGCGACTCACCTCATCCCACGCTCACCGCGGGACCGGGTGTAAAAGCATTCGGACGGTGGAACTTGTTCCCGTTTCCTTCTTCTCCTTCGCAAAGGGATCCCCGTCAAGAGTCAGAGGCTGCCTCTTCAAGGCCAGCTCTTGCCGCTTCGCATTGACGCGCGACATTTACACGCCCCGAGCTCCATTGTCTCTTCCTCTGTCCTCTCTTTACGTTTAGCTGAGACAGAGAGATCGACAGACAAAAGAGAGAGCTGGTCTCCTCCTACTTACATCCTTACGATACCTCACCCTCACCTTACTGCACTCTTGTCTTTGTCTGCGCGGCAGGTCTATCCCCGCGACCCTTGACCGAGAGACAGCTTGACCACCCACCATGGCGCTCGAGCAGACAATCACCATTGTCAACAACTCGGGCAAGATCATCAAGACGGTTCGTCACCTCCAACCTCTTATCCTCGCCTTTTGCACTAACTCGTCCCAGGGCAAGAACCTCTACTCCATCTTCAAGGAGGCCCAGGGCAACTACAAGGAGAAGAAGGCCCAGATCAAGTCGGAACAGGCCCTCCAGCGCTCCCAGACCTTCGACAACACCCGAGAACTCCCCCGCGAGCAGCCCCGATACATTGATAACGGCGCCCGCTACTACCCTCCCGAGCAGCCCCGATACGTCGACGACGGCGCCCGCTACTATCCCCCCCGAGCCTACGATGGTCGCAGCGACGCCGGTTCCCGTCGCAGCAGCCGCCGGTCGCGAAGCGTGCACTCGCAGTCGCGCCGCCCCCAGGATGACTACGATGTCCGCAGCCGCCATGCGCTCACCATGGACAACCTCAAGACGCACAGCGAGGTCTCCAGCATGGCGCCTAGCCGAGCGCCTCCCCGCGGCTACATGAGCCCCTACGCCGAGACTCTGCCCATGGATCTGGCGATTCCCGCCCGGGGGCAGCTTGCGCGCGCCGAGATGCGCAGCATGGCGCCCTCCGCCTATGGCCCGGCAGGCACGATGGTGCCTCGCAACAGATCGACCGGAGAGCTCGTACAGATGAAGCCGCGCAAACAGATCGACATGGACCTGGCGTACGGCGATATTCCCCCCGATCTGGAGAGCCGGACCGACCTGGACCCCCAGGGCGATGAGAAGCAGGCCACCGCGCTCGTCCATCGCGTTGAGGGTCTGCTCACCGAGGCGAAGTGTCTGCACCATTCCGCGACAACTACGATGTCACGACTTCAGAAAGACCCCGACCAGGCTGCTGCGGTTGCTCTATCGCTGGCAGAGCTGTCCAGTCTCGTCAAGAAGACGTCTCCCGCATTCCTGGCACTTCTCAAGAGTGGATCCCCCGCGGTCTTTTCCCTTCTTGCGTCGCCTCACTTCCTCATCGGCACGAGCATCGCGGTCGGAGTTACAGTAGTGTGCTTTGGAGGATGGAAGATTGTCAAGAGGGTCAAGGAGGCTCAGCAGGCGAGGGAGGCTCTGGCATACGAGGGTGTCCCCATGGATCGTCCCGCGCCGATGAGGACACAGAGCGAGTACAGTGCAGGTGTGGACGAAGCTCTCATCATCGAGGACGACCTCAGCTCGATCGAGACGTGGAGGAGGGGCATCGTGCCGTTTGGCGAGGGCGAGACGGCCGACATGGAGCTCATCACCCCGCTGGCGGACAAGGAGACGAGGGAGCGCTACAAGGACGACGACTTTGACCTCAAGTCCCGCCGCAGCACCAGGACCAGCAAGACGCACGAGAGCCACCGAAGTCACCGTAGCCACCGCAGTGACGGGAGCCACCGAAGCCACCGCAGCCGGCGCGACGAGGACGACCGAAGAAGTCGACGGGACGGCTACACGGAGAGCATCGCCGACAGCGAGCGCAGCCGGCGCAGCAAGCGATCAGAGAGGATCGAGACGAGGTCCATCGATGACCGGTCGAGCCGAAGGGGAGACGACATGGAGGTTGCGATCCGGCCGAAGGCCCACCGCAACAACAGCAACATGCTCAAGGCTCTGTTCAAGGGCAAAGAGAAGAAGGAGCGAGAGCTTGTTCTGGCATAGAACGGCAGGAGTTTGAAGTTTTTTTTTCCCCTTGGTCATTCGCATATTTGTTTGGGCGCATAGACCAGTCAACACTGAGTCGTCACGGCAGAGACAAAGATTAAGCATGCTTTCAGCAGTCATGGATGGATGGCAAAAGGCCTCCCGCAAGCGATTTGTTTTTGTCATTTTTTCTTTACGATTCTATGAGAGAATTTCGGCACGCGCTGAAAGAGTTTTATTTGCGGTTACAGGAAGAGTGTTATTTGTGGCTACAGGCATGAAAGCATGAGATGGAAATGAGAATTATCGAGCTGTTGCATTGGGTCTGGGCGATTTTGAAGTGTTTTTTCATGGTTGCTCTGGCGTATGTACAATCAATGGATGCATGGGCTGCGATTGCCCTCAATTACACGTATTTGTCCAGTCTTGTGTTTGATTGAGGGAGGCATGGGGATACAGCATATCGCTTGTGTCTGGTGTTGTTGGTTGGGCTTGGGACTGACATATTGAGGGATGGTCGCTTGCCTATACAATCGTCATGGCTTTCAGGTGAGCAAGGACAACTCTGGCTGAGACAACGCGGTTTTACATTGAAGCCTCACAAAACCGAGAGGCCGCACCGCTTTCTCGCTCGCTTCACCATGACCAGCAGTGACTCTGAGTCCTTGTCGATGTCAATGGAAGCTGAGTGAATGCCTTCTTACATGATGGTTCAGAACGGGTATAAATACCCCCTTCCCTCCGGATGCTGTCCGTTCTGGTCCTCATCCTTCACATCTCTTCTCCCTCACACCTCACAGCAATCTTTTATATACACTCTCATCGACTTCGCAGCCCACAAGATGCATTGTTGGCTTTACTCGGCATTGCAAGGCCTCAGTAACAGTCGGGGCGGCGTCCCCGAGCTTCCTCTCCGGTTCACAGTCTTCTCTCCTTTCAATCTTTATATATCGGGGCTTTGGAACTTCCGCCTTTCTGACTCTACCACCGCGAGCCCCTTGCGTCGCTCATTCCTTTCCACCATTATATACAGCCTCATGACTACTTTAGAGTCACCAGAAGAGGCATGTTAGGAGGCCTGTGGCTTTGGAGTCGTCCGTCGAATCCCTCGTGCTCTGTGCTCTTCACAGCAACATGGACCATGCTTCGACGGCTTCCGATTGCCTGTCTTCTTGCGGCACTCCAGATCCCCAGCGTTACCCAGCTCTTTTCCCCGCTCCTCGTCTGCTCTATTACACCGCATCCCCGACTTCTATTCCCAAGCTCAAGCGTCTCCCATATGCGTGGTTGCAGCAAGAGGGGATTCGGAAAGATTGGCTTGCCCCTTTCTTCAGTCTACATATCCCGAAGACACCGGGAGGCCCAACTCGTCCTGGCAGGCCGACAAACACAATCCTGTCGGTTGCCCTCCCTCCCTTCTTCTTCATGTTCCCTCCGGTCTTTTCTATATACGCAGCATCACCAGCTTCCAGTCCCCCGAGACACGACGAAGGGATCGACACCCCTACAGCACAGGCTTATACTATAGCAACCAGACAGGACAAGACCCCACGAACATGCGATCAAAGCTGGCTTCGAGGACAATGGATCTGGCCAGGACCTTCTCCTACCGCGTAGGTGGGAAATCCAGCACCCAACTTGGTACATGCCTGTGTCTCGCGGGGGGATACACTATGCACCACCACCACGATGGAATCCAAGCGTGATTGAGCCCCGAGTTCTGATCGGGCAGCCGTTCGTCGTCCGGAACACCACCCGCCCCCAACACCACTCCGGTTCCTCACGCCGCTCAGCCTCCTCCCTCCACCGCACCCCATGCCGGTCCAGCCTCGTCGGATCCCGGGTGATAGCGCAACCTTCACTCTTCCCTCCTCACGAGGATTGTCCGGCATTAGTGAGGCAGCAAAGCCTCGCCTCTCAGCGAGCGACTTTGACGGACCCGGCGTCTTGCCACCGGTTCTTCATCCTCCACAGAGGCCATCAACAACCGCCTCGAATCCGGACGCCGTGCTCCTTCGTCTGACATGATGGGATTATGCTTTCCATTCCAAGAGCAGCCCCCGAGAGCGCGACACATCACACACCTGAAGAGGGCACAGGCGATTCACCCCAGTGTCAGAAAGCGAGCAGTTATCGTCGGCTGGAGCTCGTGAGTCTGCCTCCCGCATCCTGCAGTCTACCTGAAGACTGACAACTCTCTCTAGTCCCGGCAGATCATCGTCGCTTTAGCTAGCGGCGACGCCCTCGGGTACAAGGGCGACCTTATATATGTCACCGTCGAATCCGATCCCTCACAGGACTGGAGCCACTGAGTCTTTTTCGACCGGGAATCCTAACGAGGATACACTGCAGAGACTGTACGGCATTATCCTCTACTGCTCGGTAGCGGGATTACCAACAACGACGATAGCCCTCGACCCTCAAAGAGAAAACACGGCTGTCCCATCCTGCCATTATATACATTCTTTTCTTGGGGATCGATGCACAGCCCACGGTCCCGGAAGCCTGCGCCACGTCGAGCGACTATATAGCCGGATTAGTCGATTCCATCGGTCCGTCTCTGTGGACAACGCAATAGGGGGTCTGGACACAGGTGCGGGCCACCACCAGACATCATTCGCACTGCAACAGTTACTTATACTATATATCGACCTAGTGTCCTGCCTACCGCTCGCCCTTTCGCAGGGGACTTTAGGGCCTCTTCAGCGCAAACAATAACGGACAACCAACGGCCGTCATGATGTCGGTCGACACGAAGGCGACACTAATGTCTTGAATTCGGCCAAGACGATATTCTCACCAACAATCCCGAGTTTAAACGTATCGGTCATGGCCCTGGCGTGACTTGGAGTTCAACGACCTCGAAGTTTCTGGTCCCGCCTGGGCTGGCGAGAATAACGAGAGGTTGGACCTCCTTGGTTGAGGCTACTATACTTATATACTCCTCCCCATCAGACTGGGAGCCGTGGGTTTTTTATCCATGTCTTGCCTCCGGACGCATGACCTTTCAGCTCGTTGACGTTGCTCTCACGACCTATGGGTCAATGCGAGGCCTTCCATGTGACAGGCTGGCTGTCTCTGGGGGGCCATGGGGAAGCTTCCAGCAAGAGGATACACCAATCTTCTCTATAGACATGGGCTCGGAGCTAGCCAAAGGATTCATTGTCGGCTAGGACACCAACCAAGTCCGAAGACGAGGTGAGTAGGTACCCTTTGTCAACTCCCGCTGACTAACTGTTTTGCCATGTCTAGAGCCTCGGAGTAAACGAGGATCGTCTCTATATATACATTTCCCCAATGAATTCTTGCCTTTCACCACAGTAGCCCAGACTGGGGACCAATTGCAAGGCAATGGGAGCCAAGGAAACGACCGATACAACGTCGCCGCTGTGGCCTGCTTTGCAGGGATGTATGGGAGTTAGTTCTACTTCCACGTATGCCGTCCCATTGCTGAAGTTGTTCTTCTTGTACTAGATTGGATTTCCCTTGACGCTTGGCGTGGCCATGGGCAAGACCTGCGAGGGAGAAGTTCCAGGATGACCCTCCAGCACGACGTACTGTTATATAACCACTTCACACCAAGAAGAAGCGCTCACTGCTCTTCCGACCTGACTCCGAAGACAGATTCAGGAGAGCTCGTTTTCGGTAAGTCTACCCCATTCCAGGCCTCAACTTGGTCTCATCTTAACTTGGTGCTCGTCAAGGTCCCGATAGCTGGCTGCCGCTCGACTTGCGCACGAGATTTCCAAGGCATCAGCCAAGAAAAAAGCTGCCGATATCGAATACTCGCTCCATGGGTCTCCTCAGTTTCATTGAAGGAGTCTGCCGAGGATCGCGCAACCTGGATGTCACAACAACACGTGTCATCTGGGTTGGCTGCGTCCGAGTCCAACTTCCCCTTTGCATGGCTTCACAGCGACGCTGCCAGGCCAAGGGCTGGGGACCGGAACAGAACAGAGTACGGCAAACCTCGGAATAAGCCGAATTGTACCGTTCGTGGCTTTATTATATACAAGATTGGGCACATTTAAACCGTTTCGTCTTCTTTCTTCCTTCTCATCGTCGGCATCCTACATCATGCTTCTCTTCCTTGGAGACACCATCCGAGACCCGTCCAGATGAATGCTCGGACGATGGAACGATATCCACGGCGAGTCACGAGTACAATCAGGAATAACCTTCCATATCCGCGTCATGCGCACCAGTTCCAACTTTATCACCGGAATCACCGCCAGTCATGTATATATGCTCTCACACTATATTATCCAGCTCTTCCACGCCCAAGCAAGACTCACCATGACGACAACCAGACTGCAAAGATGCCCAGCGGCACCATGGACCGAATGTCGAACCGGTTGCTCGCGTTTACAACAGATATCGGCAGGGAATGCACCGCGGCTCACTCCACGCGGTGTCAAAACGTCGGCCATTCTCTGTGTCGGGAGAGACTCTACAGCCGTGGCCTAGGAGCCACACTACGATTGGCATCTATACAGTTTTCAAGGCCTTTGCCGGCAATGCTGGTCTTGGGCAGAGATTCCCTGCACAAACGAATCATTACAAATTGGAGTGCCTCTTTCGTTGTTCTCATCTCGACGAGTCGACGCCCTTTCCATCCCGCTTCCCCTTTAACAGTCGAGATCAAACTTGAGGACGCTCCTCCACCGCCTCTGGTCCGGTTCATTTACCTTGCCAAATATCCGCCCTGTGGATGAGCGGCCACCAGCTGACTGGCGTGGCCGACTACTTTGTGCTTTGCCTCGGTCAGATTGGCTCGCATATATATATATTCCTCATGGGCAATCTTGTTCTTTACCATCATCCTTCCAGCTCGGAACATGACCGTGAGGTACCGGCATCTTTCTCCTCCGCGAATCCCAACCTTGGGCTCGCGGTGGGATACCAGTCGGGAAGATCAAGGCTGAAGAAGACGAGGGCAGGAGGTCGAGGTTTGGCTACTGGTTCTCGGGAGAGCCGGACCCCCAGATCATTCTCGGTCCGCGATCCGAACGCCATGTCTCCTCCAGCTCATCGCCCATCATCATCTCACCATGGCACCAGCGACATGGCCAACGCCGGGGTCGGAAGTGGCTGGAATAGCAAGCGAACCCTCCTTCGCCACCTAGCCATCCCGGACATTTCTCGACGGTCTCCAATGCTCAGTTTCGAATGAGGCTATCCTATTCCTATATATCATGGCCCTTTCCCAACCTCGGTAAGGTCTATCTCGACTTGGAGGATGGGAGCGAAGAGGCACTCGGGCGAAGGAGGCCTACGACCCCCGTCGCTCATTTCCTCAAGCCGGGAGAGCGGCAGAATAGGCCGTATACTCCTGGCGCCGCTTCCATTTCACGGCACCGTCTGCTCGTCAATGGCCGGTGCTGGTGCCCATCGCAGTCACACTGCATTCGCTCGCTCTCCTTTCAGCTCACTTGGGACCAGGTTTTGAGCTCGGCATGGAACCTGTGGGGTCAGGTTGGCTGGCATTCAGTATCTGGCTGTGAAAACGCTCCATCGGTATTATACACAGCAGGCCAGATGGGACTGAACGGCTCCTATAGCCCGGAACCCAGAAGTCAAACGCGATTGGCCTGTGCTTCCAGCCCTCCCATGACGACGACGCCCATGCCCGGGGTGATCGCGAGAAACCAACAGACAGCCGAGACATCGCCCTTCCAGGAGCTTCGCGACGTCATCGACTACCGCCGTAGTCCTCGTTTTGACCTGGCTGTGTGCAATTCGGAACGTTGAGGCGGAGAGCCTCTGTGACAGCGATTTTTTTATATATATTTGGCCCCTGGTCTCGACGGGCTCAACACCGTGGACTGGATCGACTCACCCCTCGAAACTGCCTCGTTACCTATTGTGTACGAGGAGAGATAGCCGTAACAACCCATGCTCGAGGGATGATAGAGAGCCAAGACTACAGACTACGAAACTGCCTCGTCGCCGCTATCCCACTCCCACTCCCTCCCTCACTCTCATCACCACCACCACCAGCCACCTCCTCAGGACCCTCGGATGCACCCGACACCTCCGGGCTCATCTCACTATGGCTGGGCCGATGGCTTCCACATCCTCCCGAGATCCAGTATAGAGGGATACCTGTGGCAACATCCGTGTCCTCACGATGGCTACATCGCCGACCTTCAACCAGGGCGACGCCGTCCTGGCGAGAGGCTAAACACGCAGTTTGGATATACACTGGACACCCCACGTCGACAAGGCCTTTTACGACCATCGACGAACTCAAATCAAACTGCATCTCGGCCCAATTCATTATATATATGCAAGTTGCCGACCCCCGACTTGGGCGATACCGGCACGGCAGAGGCGTAACATGTCAGGTCGTCGAAGAAGACGAGAGCCCAGACGGCTTACACCTTTGCTGCCCAGTCGCTCAGGAGTTCGGTGGTCAATTCACTTCGACTGGCTACGACCCTGGATCCATCGAAGCCGAACGACGCGCCGCGGAGGCAGAACAACTCGATGCGACGCTCGACCAGGACTTGCGACACGGCCCCAGCCAGTGAAGTTCTGGATGACCCGAACAAGGCTACTTGGGGCGCAGAGTCTCCGTCTTCTTCCTCCCCTTCCTAGAGTTCCTGTTCAAGGATGTATTGCAGTCAGCGTGAATCTCGAGGAGGGAATCGCACCAAAAGGTCTCTGCGGCATCAACAAGGCATTCTACCACGGCGCGAGTTATGCTACGAGGCAGCTTTCCGGTCTATACGTTTATATATATTCGAGTTCGGGGGCCTGGCAGGACAGATCATTCGCAGCCCTCGACCAGAACGTCGATGAGGATGGATGGCAGACCGCCAAGACCAGGTGCGGCCCTGCTCTTGGGCCTTCCGTCGACTCAGAGCAAAATTGAGTGGTACAGTGTTCTCTTCGATGGGGTGTCCTGCTCGAGGAAGTACTGAAGGATGTTGACCACATCTACCGCCCGCTTCCGGCCATGTCCTGGAAGATGCCATGCCTTATATAGCAGTTTTGCCGCCTTCATTGCTGGGACAGGAGGCCCCTGGAAGGCCAACATGCACTGGAAATTCACCAAAGGTCTCAGCTCCGTGATTGGGAGGACCTCCATTCACTCTATATATCCATCAGCAGGCAAGGCCCGTGCCTCGTACAACACCCGGCGAGCAGGCCCAGAAGTAGGGTGCCTTTCGCCCCAGACCAACTACTGCCGGCACGAGATCATCCGTGAGGAGGAGAAATGGGTTTGACCAGACGTCGGAAGGGTTAAACGGCTTCGTCAACTGAGCTTGGCTCGGGGGGTGCGAGATCCATGGCGATACGCGGAATGTTGCACACGAAAGTTCCGACAAAGTTGCAGCTTGAATCCTGGGTCTGGAAACAACCGCACTTGAGCGGAATTGCGTTCTTTCTTATCGTGGAAGCAACTTGCCCTTCAAGGTGCAACAAGCAGTTCAGGCGGTACGTCGAGGCTAGAGCCTTTGACAACGCCGACCACCTGGCGATAGCCATTTCGCCGCTGCAAGAGGGGGAAATTGAAGTCGAATTGTCGTCTGCGTGTCGAAAACACTGCCACGTTTACCCGACGATTCGGAGGAAAGATCAGGTGCTGGCGGTTGGTTATATAGCCTCCCTAGATGGGCGACGTATTCGCAGCTTGCAACACCTGGTCTTGTTAGATGGGGTGAGATGGCAGATACAACGCCGACACGGTCCGTCTTCCCGGCTTACTTGTTATACTATATGACCTGTTTCGACAACACGGTATGTCCTCTCGGGGCTGAGAGTCAAGATATTGGACGATGCACAGGACGACGAGGCAGATCTACCAGTCTTGGTCGATTACGCCAATGCCCACCATCTTTCTTGGGGACTCGGACGACGATTAATGCACCCGGTTTCGTGTCAACCGTGGCACATTCGTCGGCTCTGAAACCCACGAGAGCCGGAGGAGGGCGATTGTGCCGTCTTAGGCAACGCATACACCTCCGGCCCTCCCTATCAGCAGTCACTTGACAGGTGCCTCCGACGAGAAACCAGGAATGCTTCATTAAAATTCTGGAAATTCTTCGACATCTTTGCTTTTGTCAACGACTCTTCACACCTCAACGAAAAGACCCGATCTTTAGTTGCTCGTCTTCAAAAATGTCTCCTGGCTAAAATCCCTATTCGCCGTTACCGCTGCACCGGAGCCCCAATGAGTCACAGACACTGAACATTGTGAATAATGTACAATAAATAGATTCTCAAATAATGACCAAGTTGACCAAATGCACTGCCTAATGACAACTAACCTCTAGGATCCCCTTCCGACTTCCCCCACCCTCGACCTCCCCCAACCTTGCTCCCCCGTCCCGGCGGCCCCGATATCGCCGGCCGGTCCCACCCAACCCCGGCACGGATCCTTGCTTCTTCTCCGGCTGAGCGGTGCGTCAGGGGGGATCGGTGAACAAGGGTTTAGGAACAATCGGTGAGGCTTACCGGCAGCAGAACAAAGAAACGTGAGGCGTTGATCTTTAATTTGTGCGCTTTTTTTTTTTTTAATTGCCGGCTTTTTTTTTCTGGAACATTGTTGGGGGGGCCTTGTGCACGGTGAGATTCGTCATAGTCTAGGTAGGGAGCAGCAACGTTGGCTTTTGCTCATCGCTTTGGTCGGCCGGCAGACGGGAAGACGCAGCCGACTGGGGAGCACATCATATCCCGTGCTACGGCTCCTTGCTTATTTTGTTTCACTCTTATTTTGTCTTGCCTTGGAAAGTTTTCTCTCTATTTTTTCTTCTTCTTATTTTTACAACTTTGCTGCTTGTTATGTGCTTGGCTGTTGAGATGAGTCCTGTGCCGTCGGCCCCTGGTGGGTGTCGGGGATGCGCAAAGATCTTGGAGAGTGAGAAGCGAGAGGGAGAAGATGGGATTGATAAGAATGATGGTGAGTTGATATTTTTTATTCTCTTTTTGTATCTCGGTCAAGCCAGATATGCTATCTGCTTGCATCTCCCTTCATTCCCATGAGCCAGCCATCCAAGTATGCATCCGACCATCGGACTGGAAGGTCAAGCGACCTTGTAACTGAACTTGGAAAGAATCACATTCGACCAGATTCAGCCCCCATTTACTTACGGCTGATCTCACGTCTTACGCTTCTTGATCTCACGATCTGTCTGTTGAGACGAAAGGTCAGAGTCAACAATTCTCCGAGCGGCAGATGGATGTGGCTTTTAATCCCACAAGGCTACCTCCCCTGTGGCTCAGCTGCATCACCACCCAATCATCATCACCTCCACACAAGGCTGTGGCGCATCATCCATTGAGACATCCCTCACTCAAGCTGGCTACCCCTTGGATTGCGAACATCCCTCCAAAAGTGGCACAATGCGGTCGAGCGGTGGCTGTTTTTTCTCTTGTTCTAGACTCTCTGGCCATTTTTGCCTGATCTCCTGGATTTGAGTTTTCAAAGAAAAAAAAAAAGGAGAGAGGCCCTGGACATTGCGCAATCGCGTCATAGCCATATCCTTGTCGATAGCCCGGCCTCGGCGAGGTGGTCCCTAGCTTTGACTCTTTCAACACCATCCACTTGGAGGGTATCATCACCACCTTTGAGCTACTGCAGTTGCGACTGGGATACGTATGTTTGTTAGCCTCTGCCTTTTCTTGACTGCATTTCTTTTCATCACCGCCATTCCTACAGACCCCTGCATCCCGTATCTGGCCCTCATGATTCCAGGCGCAATCAGCTAACAACCCAGACGCCGTCACGATGCCCTCCCGGACGGTCTCGCCGACGCTGTCGCCCGCCCCCTCCTCCCCGATCCTCTCCTCCCTCGAGATCGCAGAAGATCCCGCCACCCGCCCCGACCTCATCCACAGCCTCTCCCACGCGAGCACCGTGCTCGCACTCGCCGTGAGCCCCCAGCACGAGACCATCTATGCCGGCACCCAGGACGGCGAGATCGTCGCCTGGTCCCTCGACACCTTCCACCAGGTCCACCGCGTACAGGCCCACAAGCGCAGCGTCCTGTCCCTGACCCTCTCGCCCGACGCCTCGCTCCTCTTCTCCAGCGCGGGGGACCCAATCATCAACGTTTGGGATCCCAAGACCTTGACTCGCCTGTACGAGATTTACGGCTCCTACGACGTCGGCGACATCTTTTGCACGGCATACAGTCCCCAGCACGAGACGCTTTACATTGGCGCTCAGAATGCCACCATCCAGTGGGTTGGGCTCAACGATGCTACCGCCCGCGTGTCCCCCGAGTCGCAGCAGCATCCTGATCGACGGAACCACCGCTTCTTCGATTCAAAGGCTGTGGGCGGTACGAGCACCCCCCGACGCAACGATGATCGCTGGGGTCTGATCCCCAAGGCGCAGACCGTTCTGGAGATGCACTCCGGCTGCGTCCGAAACTTTGCGCACTACGGTTATGTGTACAGCATGCTCATGGCCAAGGGACCCACCGTCGAGGTTGGCGCAGATGACGATGTCTTGATATCTGGTGCAGGTGATGGTACCATCAAGCTTTGGAGTTTGGGACACCCCGCCGGCGAGGATGAGGAGCATGGAGGTGGCATCCAGGAGATCATGACACTGGGTTCGGATGATGCCGAGTCTGTGCTGTCTCTGGCTCTTGATAGCTCGTTCTTGTATGCGGGTAAGCTGGATGGTATTGTCGAGCTGTGGGATCTTGATACGGCCCAGAGGTTGAGGGTCATCAAGGCGCATGACTGCGATATCATGTCGATTCAGATGGGCTGGGGGTATTTGTGGACTGCCGCGACTAACGGTTGGGCGAGCGTAAGTTTTTCTCATTCAGGAGGTTTCTTGTTACTGACACCCAGCAGAAATACAGCACAGCTCACTACGGCAAATACCAGCACGCTACGTCCGGGACCGTCCCGCAAAAGTACCAGTGCCTCTTGCGATGGCAAGCACACCACGGCAAGGTCTTGGCCTCGGCCGTCACAACCTACAAGAATAAGCAGTACTTCATCACTGGCGCAAACGACGACAACATCTCGGTCTGGTCCATCAACGCAGACGACTGCTCCAAGAAGGAAGCCTCCCAGGCCTCGGACAACCTGCTGCTGTCGACGCTCCGGGACTTTGTGTCGTACAAGACCGTCTCGTCGCGGCCCGAATTCGCCGAGGACTGCCGCAAGGGCGCGACCTACCTCGGCGCCCTGTTCAAGCGCCTGGGCGGCCAGGTTGAGATGCTCAGCACCGAGAAGCCCCACAACCCGGTCGTGTACGCGCGCTTCTCGGCCAAGAAGGAGGCTGCCGAGACGCGGAAGCGCATCCTCTTCTACGGGCACTACGACGTTGTCGCTGCGGACAGCCGCAAGGGCAAGTGGACGACTGACCCGTTCACCATGCAAGGGACCAACGGGTACCTGTATGGTCGCGGCGTCAGCGACAACAAGGGCCCTATTATCGCGGCGCTGTACGCTGTCACGGATCTCATGGAGGCACAGCAGCTGGAGAACGACGTCATCTTTTTGATCGAGGGCGAGGAAGAGTTCGGGTCGTTGGGCTTCGAGGAGGCTGTCAAGAAGAACAAGGAGCTGATTGGCGACGTGGACTACATCCTGCTTGCAAACAGTTACTGGTTGGACGACGAAGTGCCGTGCCTGACCTACGGGCTGAGAGGTGTCCTGCACACGACCGTCTGCGTCGACTCACCCCGCCCCGACATCCACTCCGGCGTCGACGGCTCCTACATGCTCAACGAACCGCTGTCGGACCTCACCCAGATCCTCTCCAAGCTCAAGGGGCCCGGCAACCGCGTCCAGATCCCGGGCTTCTATGACGGCATCCTCCCCGTGACGCCCGAGGAGGAGGCTCGCTACGACGACATCGCGTCCATCCTCATCCGCAGCAACCCCGAGAAGGGCCCCGAGGACCGGCTCAAGCAGTCCCTCATGGCGCGCTGGCGCGAGCCCAACCTCACGCTCCACCGGTACAAGGTGTCTGGCCCGGACGGCAGCCTTGTGAGCAGCCACGCCAGCTCGCACATCAGTGTGCGGCTCGTGCCCGGGCAGGAGATTGAGCACGTGGCCGACGCTCTGACGGAGTTCATCCGCAACGAGTTTTCCTTGCTTGAATCGCAGAACAGGCTGAGCATCAACGTCGACAACAAGGCGGAGCCATGGCTCGGGGACCCCACCAACGCCATCTTCCAGACGCTCGAGAAGGCCATCCTGGAGACGTGGGAGGGGTCCTTTGAGGCGGCGCCGTCTGGGGACGCCACGCCGGAGGAGGCGCCGGGTAAGACGGCCCCTATCTCCAAGACGGGCAAGCCCCGCAAGCCGCTGTACATCCGCGAGGGTGGATCCATCCCCGCGATTCGGTTTCTGGAGAAGGAGTTTGGGGCGCCGGCCGCGCATTTGCCTTGTGGGCAGTCGAGTGATTCGGCGCATCTGGACAATGAGCGGTTGTGTCTGCTGAACTTGCTCAAGGCGAGGGAGATCTTTGCCAAGGTGTTTGGGCGGCTGTGAGTGGCGACAGGTGAGATGGCCAAGGCTGGCGAATTAGAGTTGGCGCTGGGAGTTGTGAGAATTAGGAGCGTTGTACTAGAAAAAAGAGAATTGTCTAGAAAATGATACAAAATGATACCCGATTTACGATGTGCAAGGGCCTACAAGACATGATCATCACTACATCCGGGAACCAAGTTACTGGGAGAGGCCATCTTGATCGGCGACGGAAGCGAGCGACCCCGTTGGGTGCCACATCCGAGCCTTGTAGGGCTGCGGATGCTTGTGAAGGGTTCGATTGACGATCAAGATATCTGCTTACCACCAGATGTCATTCACAGTTGTCATTCATCATCAACGGCACAGAGCATGGCTCGGACTCGAGGTCAAACCAGCCACACAAACTAAAACTCGCTAACCAGTTTCGTCTAGCCCTACCGCACCTTGGTTGCAACCTGCGCGATCAGCACAGGGCCCGGGGACCTAAAATTAGAGGTCTGTTGGCCAATCAGCTGGTGCGGGTTGAATGCTGCGCCGCGATGGGGCTGAGGGTGGACTTGGCTGGGGATCCTTCCGTGGGACCTGTTCCTGGTACAGTGGTGCAGTGCGAAGGAGGGAGGCGAGCGGGGGCCTATTTTCGCTCAGCTCGGTCGCTCGCCTGTTTGATGTGCTGTTTGCTTGCGGTTTGCTGACGGGATCGTCGTTGCTGTTCTCGTCTCGAGTTGATCTCAGGTGTTGCTGACCTAACTCAATAAAAGCACTGCCCGTCATCATCATCATCATCAATCCTGAATCCTTGGAACGCCTGCCCCCCAGCCACGCGCTGAATTTTTTTATTCCCTCTCCATTTCCCACCTCCTTTTTCTCTCACCAAAAACACCGCGACAACCGAGGGGAAAATAAATCAACCTTGTCACTCGTTTTTATTTCATTTTATCGCCATATTGTCGAATAACCCGTCATTCGTTGGTCGTCCTTTTTGAGGCTTGGAGGCTATCGGATTCTCGGCATTGTTTATTGAATGCTCACCAACCAATTTCGGACCATCAGGCTGCGGTGGCTGGACAGCTGAAAGCGGGCGCCGACGCAATCTCCCTCGCTATCCTCTCACGATTGCAAAGCACCAAACTCGCGATTTCGCATCGATTCGATAATTCTGGAGATCCAGCGAATAACCAATTTGCTGCTCGACGGTTGAACACAAATCTTGAAACGACGTATGCCCATCATGGCGTCGCGGTGGATCACTCTCTTCCTCCTCCTGACGCCCGCGGCGGTACAGGGCGCGGACAAGATCGAGAACAACTTCGGCTTCTACCCCAAGGGCGCGCAAAAGTGCCTGGAGGATTCTTCAGAGGCAGCCGGGTGCACCAGCGGCGACAGCATCTCGGCGCTCAACACGTGCCTGTGCGGCAACAACAACAACTTCATCATCAACTCGGCAAAGTGCATCGGCGACGAGTCCCCCGACGATGTGGACACGACGTACGACACCATGGAGGAGGCGTGCGGCAACTCGGAGACGCCCATCAGCGTGAAGAAGAAGGCGTTCCAGGACGCTGCGGCCGAGGGGCAGGCGAGCACCACCACCACGGCGACCGACTCGGAGACGACGGCGACTTCGGCGACGGAGACTGCGCAAGTTACGACGACTACGGGGGGCAAGACGGTCACGGTTGTGCCGACCAGCGATAATAGCAACGACGACAAGAACAAGAACAAGGACGATGATGATGGAGGGCTCTCGACGGGTGCTACCATCGGCATTGGGGTTGGTGCCGCTGTTGTCGGAGCCATCGCCGTCGGCGCGGGAGTCTTCTTCTTCATGCGCCGACGGAAGAAGAACGCCGAGGAGTCGCACCCCATGCTCCCCAACTACGAGGCCAACCACGAGTACACCGGATCGACAACGTACCCGCCCACGGAGCCCAAGCCAGCGTGGTCAACGGCAAACACGCCCAACCAAGGCCAGCAGGGCTGGGGCGCGCCAGACCCGTACCTGGGCGCCTACGGTCCTCAAAAACCCGCAGAAATGCCGCCCCAGAATGCGGGCAATTTCGTGTACGAGATGGACGGCACAACGCCGGCTCCTGCGGTTGAGATGCCTGGGTCGACGCCGCAGGGACAGACGCCGCAGGGGCAACAGGGGGGGTGGAATAGATGATATGGATGAGACAGGATATGACAAAGGAAAAGGACGAGGGCACAAGGACGTGGGAATAATGGGATGGTGTAATGGCCGCACATGGCCGGCGTCCAAGGGTTTGGATGTACAGGATAAGCCAGCTTCATCTGGAGGCGCCATGAGGAGTTTTTTGCTTGGATCTACATTTGGGATTATACGTAATCTGGTGGTGGATGTACATCACTGATGCGGTATTTAGCGTACATGTTATTCTCCCATGCATTTCCCAGACTTGATGTTAAAATGGTTGCCTTGAGGAGTTGAGAAGGACGCCAGGTGCTGACTGTTGGATCCAGCTGTTGATTGTCGCCAAGGCGTTTACATGCGACATGAATCCTGGGTACGCTGCACAGCCCTGTTGAAGCCTGCACGAGGCTCCCAAGATGCTGACCGGCCATATCACATCTACCCACCTCTCATTTCACTCGTGCGAGAGCCTGTCTCGTTCTCGGCCAGGGGCGCTTCGGGATACGTTGTATGCGGCGGCGGCAAGCCCTCAGAGACGCGATTCAGCAGGACCGCCCGGGGTTCAACGAGTCACCGGTTATGCCCCCGATCGACGCTAGCTTGAGGTCTTCGCCGCGGGATGGGGAGCACGAGGGGTTTGTGAGCAAGCTTGTTGTCCCGAGTGATAGGGTTGGGGGGGGTGCTTGCGTTGCGTGTGAGGGTCGAGGGAGGTGAGGTGAGGTGAGGTGAGGGGCATTGATGTATGGGTTGAGAAGACGAAGAGGAGGGGGTTCTTGGGTGGGTTTGCTCTTAGGAAGTGGGATGCTTTGGCTAACGTGTTGTAGAGCAAGTGAAGAGCGTGCCTCTTGATGAGGACATGGCGTCTGAGATGGTGCTTGGGGCTGTCAAGAATTGGCTGGCTGGGTGCTCGGGAGACACGCCCACAGCGGTTATTCCTATGCGACTGGTAGACTTGCGCGGCACAGAGTCCAAGATATGGTCCATCGTCGAGACGGATAGAGACGCAGAAAAGTACAACAAGTACGTTGCTCTCAGCCATCGATGGTCCAGCAACACACCCAAGCTACGACAAGAGAACTCGCGCCCTTCCGAGCCGGCCAGCCAGATAACGTCCTGCCTCGCGACTATCAGGATGTCCTCTTGTTGTGCCGTAAACTCGAAGTGTGGTACGTGTGGATCGACGCGCTGTGCATCTTCCAGAACTCGGCGGAGGATTTCTGCCGGGAGGCTGCGACCATGATGGACGTGTACATGAATGCGTCTTTCATGGTGAGCATATGCTGGGAGGAGGCAGAGTCCCAGGACAATACCTCGATCTCTTGATGGAGGTACTGGTGTGAGCGATGATGGAGACACTTGGATCACGCGTTTGTGGTTGATACGCTGGAGTCGGAGGTGGCCCTATCGAATGCACCGATTAACCAACGGGCATTAGTCCTCCAGGAACGGCTTTTGTCGTCGAGGATTCTGTATCTGGGGAATGATCAGGTCTACTGGGAGTGCCATGAACTGATGGCCAGTGAGGCAGCTCCGTACAGAAGGCCACGGGGGGTGAAAGGCCCGTTTCAAATAGCCCAGATAACGACCGATGGCAACGTCTAGTGCGCGAGTACTCGCAGAACGAGCTGGCCTTTGAGGCAGACAGACTGGCCGCCTTCACAGGCATCGCAAAGCTCATGGCGCGTAGGACACAAGACGCGTACATGACGAGGATGTTCAAGCGACGACTCTACTTGACCTCCTATGGGCGCGCCTCTAGCGTGGTTTGAGGGGAGTAATGCCAAGGCTAGTGGGTATGATGAGGGCTTTGGGAGGAGTGAGGGGGCGAGTCTTGACATGATGGGGTTGCTCATCCTGATGTGGTTCGACGACACGGTGAGGCAGACCGGCATGGCTATCTGTCGGACTGGCTTTCATCACGGAGATATGCTGGGTTTAGAAGGGGGAGTTCTCAGTCCTTCGAGTTGGGGCATGAAGGGAGCAACGGTCGAGTTCCGTGTTAGTAGGCGGTACGACCCGGGTGCCGCGGGCGACATGCTGCCTCTGCTGGATGTCAATAGGGCGGAGGGATTGGTGGTGCAGGAGAGGGAGGGCGAATTTGTGAGGATTAGGAGTTTGATGCGGGGTATTATGTATGATCATAATTTATTAGGCTTTATACGAGGGTTTTAAATGCGCTGCTACGGGTGTTAAGAGGAGGCAAGAGGTGTTTGGAAACAAGGTTTGGTGTTGAGGCTTGTACCACTGACACTGACACAAGCACGTGGCGCACGTTCGGTTGAGTGTGGCGCTAGCTCAACAACCGAGGCTCCCCGCCTAGAAGGACAGCTTCCCAGTTTTTGCATATGCTCGTGTTTTCACCACCTCGAAATATCGTCAGTTCACCTTGACGAACCTCAATTCTTCGGACTCAAAGCTGGCCGGACTTGATCAGCGAATCACGTTTGAGCATCGGACTTGACAACTGCGGACAGGGATTCCTCGGACTCGAAAATGCCTGGGAAAACGACCTTTGTGCTTATTACAGGGTAGGTAGTCCGACAAAGAGTCCGAGGGGACCATTGCTAACAGAGCAGATGCTCGCCTGGGGGAATTGGACATGCTCTTGCTCTTGAGTTTCAGCGGAGGGGTATGTACTTGAAGTGCGATGAGAATCCAATTGCTAATATTCATAGGCTGCCACGTCATTGCGACGGTGCGCAACACCGACTTGATCAAGGACATCGAAGGACCTGGCATCACCGTTCTTCCCCTCGAAGTCACCGATCCTGCCAGCATCGCCGAGTGCAAGGCCAAGGTCTCTGAACTCACGGGCGGCCGTCTCGACATTCTGGTCAACAATGCGTAAGCTCCCACTCCCTCAACTCATCCCCTGCTAACTCCCCCAGCGGCCGTACTCACACCATCCCCGCGCTGGACATGGACCTCGACGACGTCCGCGCCACGTACGAAGTCAACGTCTTTGGCCCCATGTCCATGACCCAGGCTTTTGCTCCTCTTCTCATTTCAGCCCGCGGCCTGATCCTCAACATCTCCAGCACCTCTTCTGTGGTCCCGTATCTCTTTGGCGCAATCTACTCGTCTACAAAGGGTGCCATCAACACTTACTCGCGAGCCCTGCGTCTCGAATTGAAACCTTTCGGGGTGCGCGTCATGGTTGCTGTGACTGGCACGGTGCGGTCCAACATTGCGAGTCGGTCGCATAGGGTTCTTCCCGAGGATTCGCTCTACCAGCCTGTTAAGGATGTGTTTGAGCGAAGACTGACGTTTAGCCAGAGGACGGCGACGGTGCCGACCGAGAGTTATGCGAGGAAGGTGGTGAGTCAGGCGCTGAAGGGGGAGGGGTGGTTTGGAGGGTTGTTTGGGGGGAGTCCGGATTGGTATTGGGCTGGGGGCATGTCGGGGCGCGTGTGGCTTTTGACGTGTTTGCCGAGGTGGTTTAGCGAGGGCGCGGTTGGGTGGTTTTTTGGGATTGGGAGTATTGCGAAGAGGATTCGGGCTGGGTTGAAGAGGGATTAGATAGTGATGGGAGATGTATTGATGGCAGATGGTATTGATGGAAGATGACATGAGGGGTGAGAGATGGCTTTATGGGTTGAGAAGATGTTGGTATTAAGAGGGTTTGAGAAGGGTATGTAGTTCTTTTTGGCTCTATGTAAGGAGTGTAATTAAGGAGGTTTTAGTTTGATCCATCACACTGCACTTGGGACTATCTACGGGCTTGAAGGCTCGATGACTTCGGATTAAGCCCACTTCCCGAGAAGGCTCATCAAGACCATACCGGTGACGAGCCCAAACATGGCCAGCGCAGTGGTCAGAGCATTGGCATCCGTCAGCTCCCCTCCGAGCATCCAGTCCTGCGCCCACATCTCCACAAGCCCAACCCAAACAAGGATACCCGCCGAGAAGGCATCGAGGGTGCCGATAGCGATGAGCGTGGAGGGGTCGTTTCCGTTGAAGACGTTCAGGACGCCAATGCCGATGGCCATGCCGATGGGGGTGACGACGGCAAAGCCCGACGCGAGGAAGAGCTTCTTCCAGAGGGAGACGGTCGATACACCTGTGCGGTCGACGGGAGGAGACGGCGTGTGGGAGTGCCCGTGGGAGTGGTTGTGGGACAGGGCGAGGGGCGTCTGGCCGTAGCCAAGGGCTGCGATTCGGGTTCCCAGGGCGATACCCTCGAACAGCTGGTGGAAGACGATGACGATGGTGAGGGTGATGAAGAAGGAGTCGCCTGCTACGACGAGGGTGATGCCGATGACTGAATGGTTAGTACGGACCTTGGGGAGAATTGGGGAGAAGGACCCACGCAGAGAGTGAAAGATGATACCGGCTTCCATGATGGTGATGTTTGCCATCTCGGCCTTTTGGAGGGCCTTGGGCGACATGAAGGACTCGTCCGTCTCGGCCTTCTTGGCGGCCTGCCAGCGCATAGCACGGTGGACGCAGAACTCGATGAGGAACGAGATGAAGATGCCTGCCATGACGATGGCGGATGTGGTTCCCTCGTATGGCTCCTTCCACTCGATGCACTCGTTTCCGAGCATCATGCTGGCGTGAGTGTACAACTGCCAGAGTTAGCCGGGGCCTTCAACAGCAGGGGAGGACGTACATGGACAAAGGCCGTGGAGATGATAACACCTGTGCCGAATTGCTTGAGCACAGTGAGGAAGGCGTTGGACTTGACGGGGATAAAGGTCGACATGAGGATGGGGCCAAAGACACCGATGGAGCTCGCGACGAGGACGACAAAGAGCATGCCAATGCGGATGCCGATCTTGTAGTCGCGGTCGGTGCGCTCACAGGAGCGGGTGCCGCCGCTCTCGCTCTCACCTGCGCCGACGCAGTGTCTGTGATGTTAGCAGCTGATGTCCAAGGATCCTGAGAGTACTTACTCGACACCGGCGTGGAAGTGGCAGTGTTCTTCCTGGGGGTCTGCCTCGCCGGACTCGATATCCTCTGCAAGGATGATGGGGGCTTCGCCATCGTCGGACATGCAGTAGCTGGGGGGTGTTAGTTTAATCTTGAGATGGGGTCCTGGGACTTGCGTTTCTTCGCCGTGGCTGTGGCAGTCTGTGAGCTGGGCGGGATATTCCTCCGTGTTAGTGATGCTCGTCTGGACGTAGTACTCTGTTGAGCTGGGGCCCATGCAGTACCTGAGCTGTCAGTTGCTGTCGTTAAGAATGGAGGCGGTGCGGCTTACAGCGACGTCTCGTGAAGGTGGCAGTCTGACACGGCGGTGATCTCGGCAGAGTCGGAGCCCGAGTGGGCGCCGGTTTCCTTTGCTGTCTCGGAGGGAGCGGTGGCATCTTCACCTAGGACTTGGACTTCGCCTCCGTTGGGGTTCATGCAGTACCTGACGCTGTTAGGAGATGATGGGACTGCGAGTGTGAATGACGTACACGTCTGTGCCGTGGTTGTGGCAGGCAGTGTACGACGAGGGAGGCTCCTCGGTGGCGGTTGCCTCAGCCTCGGGAACGATCTGATACTCTGTCGAGTCCGCCATGCAGTACCTTTGAATGTCAGTTGAGGATCATCGAACGCCGCAGTGAACATACTGGACAGTCCCGTGCATGTGGCACCCCGTCAGAGACTCAAAGTCCATGTCTGCAGCAGTCGCTGTCGCAGTCGCACTCGCCTGCCTCCTCACAGCACCGGGATTCATCGAAGCAGAAACGATGCCGACAAAGAGCAGAGCGCCCATGAGGAGGACGACGGGACGGCTCCCGCAGAGGCTTCTGGTGCGGGCCATGGCGATCCTGAGTGCGAGGGATGTGTAAGCAGAGGGCATGTAAGAATGGGCTGCGAACGGCTTGTCGACAGACGAGATGCTGAGGAGGAGAGAGCTTGGGGGGAATGGCCTAGGTATAATATGCACGAGGTATCCAGGAGGGTAGTTTGCCGGGTGTGGGGGGCAACCCGGCCGAGTAGAGGCTTAGGGCCGGAGGCAAAGGGGTCCCGCAGCAAACGGTGGGCGGAACATCAAGGTCCTCACTTTCGACGAACGGTTCAAATGCTCTTTTTTGTCAGAGGATGCGGCTCTTGGCAGTGAATGGGTGCTGTGGGATGATGGACCTGGATGTCCGCTTGGGATCTTTGCGTTCATGTGCAATTATGGGCAAGGGAATGGTGGGATGAGCGACGATCCGATGACCAACAACCGTTCGGGGGCATCCTGGGTTTCTACTACTGCAGGCGCCAGTTCGGAGATGCCGCTGTATGTAAAAACGGCGCCATGCTTACAAGTTGGCTACTATGTGTCACGTCCCAGGTCCGCGGGATGGGACGGGGAGACTAAATTATGCGTAAAATGGAAAGCAACGGCTCCGATTTGGCGGTCTAAGAGGGGATCCAAGGTGAAGATGGGGGTTCGAGAGGGTAGGGTTGATAGAGACACGGCTGACGGTAAGCGCATTCGGCCAACCTCGTTTTTTTTCCTAGGACGATTCCTGTCCTCGTTTTCTGCTCTTCTCCACTGCAAAAGTGCAAAACCCTTGCATCGGTTGCGTGAGCAAGTGGGCAGTTGGGCATGGTTCGAAGTTGGCGGAAGATGTTCAAGAACCCTGATGGATAGGTTGATGGAGCCCTCCCCGCCTAGGAAGTCCTAGGACGCGCCAAGCACAGCCAACCTTGGGAGATGGATCGCACGCCCCTCCCCTTTCGGGTTGGATGAGCGGGTAATGATTGTCAGTGGCGCGGGAATAACGCGAGGTTTTTTTTGTTCTTTGCTTTGGTGGGAGATCGTTTTGCTGGGGTGGAGTTGGCGGTGGTGACTCGGATCGGGTGGTTGCAGCGGATGAGCTTATTTGAAGCTTGAAGGGTCGATGGGGCCATTGATGCGGGAGGCCACATGGGAGGGATGATGGTGGTTTGAGGGAGGCTCACTGTCAAGGTTCTCAATAGCTTTAAGACTTGGTGTTGGTGACAATTGGAGTGTTGTTGCTGAGGTGGGGTGTGACTGTCAGTGGCAGAGTTATGACTGCCTTGAGTTTGATGTTCATGGTACAATGTTAATTGAGTGTCATGATGAAGATCTAGTGAACGATTGAGTTCAGCTTCAAGACCCCCCGAAGCAATTGTGACACTCCAACGTTGTGCTCGTGTCCTGATGCGACAAGCCACCCGAACAATTGAACACTCACGCATACACCCATTCAATTCACGCGGCCATTCAAAATAAAGTGACAGTGTAAAGTATTAAGCTAAACTCTCTAGCCGAATCGAACGAATAGTTACGGTGCTGTGTCTTTCTAATCCTCCGCTGTCCGCAATCCAGGGTCCGACACAAAATACATCCCCGAGATGCTCTCCCATTACACAACCTTACAGGGCCAGAACAGCCGCGGCGAAGAGGCCGACAACAGGCACCATCTCGATGCCAGCGGCGTTGGTCACCTCGACCGAGGCGCTGGTGGTGGGGGTGCCGGAGGCAGGAGCGCCGGTTCCATCGGCGGTGGTTCGGGGACCCTCGCAGTGCCCTGGGAGATGTTAGCTGGGTGTACTTGGGAGACACAAGGGGCTGGGGAGACGAGCAGTGGTCGCCGTGGGGCTCACACCCGACGGACTCGGTGGGAGAGGGGGCGAGAGACTCGGTGGCTCCGGCGGAGTGGTCCTCGTCGTCGTGGTCATCAGCAGCGGTGGTAGCGGCAGCGTCGACACCGGTGGTGGCGGCGGCATCAGCATCAGTACGGGGACCCTCGCAGTGCCCTGTGAGTAGGTTAGCTTCAAGGTCAGGGCGAGAGAGGAGCTGGGGAGACGAGCAGTGGTCACCGTGGGGCTCACACCCGACGGACTCGGTGGGAGAAGGACCAGCAGCGTCGGTGGCCTCATCGGAGTGGTCGTGATCATCGTGGTCGTCGGCCTCGGTGGTAGCAGGTGCCTCGGCAGTGGCTAGGGTGGTACGGGGGCCCTCGCAGTGCCCTGCGGAATGTTAGCCTTCAAAGTCAAGATGAGAGAAGAGCTGGGAGACGAGCAGTGGTCGCCGTGGGGCTCACACCCGACGGACTCGGTGGGAGAGGGAGCCAGAGACTCGGTGGCACCAGCCTCGTGGTCATCGTGATCCTCCTCGGCAGCGGTGGAAGCAGCAGCGCCAGCGTCGGTGCGAGCAGCCTCACAGTGCCCTGGAGAAATGTTAGCAGACAGTCTCGAAGACACAGGATCAAGGGAGACGAGCAGTGGTCGCCGTGGGGCTCGCACCCAACAGACTCGGTCGGCGAGGGAGCAAGAGTCTGGGCCAGAGCGGCGGGGAAGAGCCCGAGAAGGGCGATGGCGAAAGTGGTCTTCATCTTGACTTGTCGTTGGGGGAGAGGACGAACGAGTGACTGGCCTCGAGGGTGGACAAGATTGTGCGTGAACGATGATGAGGATGCAGGAACAGGAATGGGCAGCGGGAAGAGAGGTGGGAGATCTTTATAGCAGATGCAGCAGAGTGTTTGGCACTGCAGGAGATCGGGCTGGCACTGGCAGCAGCTGGGAATCGGACCGGGGGAGGGGGTGTGAGTTGAGGGACGGTGATTCACGGACAAACACGAGGGACGGAGGATTGCCACATGCGTTGATGCATCAAGGTCGCCATGGCATGGGAGCTGTGGAGGCTGACTTGATGCGGCTACAGACAGGGGACGGGATATCCAGCATCTCCTTGGATGAACTGGGAGCGATGAGCTTGATGGATCATCGGGCGTGGGGGACCTTGCTCCGATGCAGAGAGATTCGGCGGAAACAAAGAGAAGGCTTAAGACAAGGGGTGTCTAGTGCCAACACGCAGTGGCATGCCGTCCCGTTGGAAAACCTTGTTGTTTAGTCGTCGAAAACATGCTCAACGGCTGGGATCCCCGCGGAGGACAGAATGGCTGGCTGACCAACATCGAAGCTAGCAAGGTAGGCGGGTAGTCAGAGGATGGATTAGCCCGTCAGCTATTGGCTGTCGCGCCATGTTTACATCACAGCGGAGAGTCTTTGGCGTGGGACAAGATGCAGATGGATCGTGGACAGAGCAAATCCAAGGCCTGGTCGTCGACCGACACCGACAAGGACCCTCGTCGTGAGGCTTGGTCTTGGCAGATGGGCTTGGCGTTGTCCATCAGGGTCCTCACCTTAAATCGACCCACTTTTCTAAATGTGGAACCCTCAGCTGGGTCCTCCCCCACCGTTGTTTCCCCCCCTCCGCGCTCGGCCAAGCTCATGCCACCCACTGGACGAAAAAAAGAGACGAAGAGCCAAAAGCAGCAACAGGCCACTTGACAACAGCTGAGAAAAAGGGCAGAGGCTGGGCCACGGGACGGCTCGCGCGCTAAAGAAAGAAGGTGATAATATTGCTGGGTCAGGATGTAAAGTGATTTTATTTTTCTTTTCTTTTGTTGTCCATCCAGGTGAGTGTTTTTCCCTTGCGATCTTACTGTTGGTGGATGCGAACCATAGCTCCGAGCGAACCTTGATAAACTAATGGGGATTCAGGAGAATAATATCTGCGCCTCTTAAACCCTCACGCAGAGTGATATCACAGCCGTTGGGAAATATCGGGAAATCCCCAATTCTACAGTCGCAATGCGCTCTCTTGCTTGCGTCTCATCGGCGCTCCTCTCGTCCGCTAGCCTCGTCCTGCTCCTCGGGCCCTTATGCACGGCCGACGCCAGCGCAGGGAACATCAAGGTAGATGCTGCCGCGAATCAAAACGGGCCTGACCTCGCCTCTGTGGCCCTCGACCTGGTTTGTCTCTCTTTTTTTCACTTCTCATCCCACACATCATGTCCACCACTCTTTTGCAACACCAGCTAACGTGCCTTACCCAGGCGAGCTCTCCCATCGAGGTTCACGAGGTTGTCGTCACGCTGGAGCAAGTATCTGGGGAGCCCAACACGCCTCGCCATGTGGAGGCCAAGAAGAGGCTGATGAGGAACATGGATAGGAAGGAGGGCACTTGGAATAGCCATCATTCTAGACATCGTCTTTTGGATGCTCTTTATGGGTTTAGCAAGTACTATGAGCGGCAAAAGGTTGAGCTTGACCGGCTGGAGGGGCTGTACAAGCATGTCACCAAGGCGCAGAAGTCTGTAAGTGACGACCAGTCGCGAGTGCAAGGTCTGATTACTGACTGGAGGTAGTTGCTGGAGCACGAGGTTCAGTACTCGAAAAAGTTTGGGCGCATCAATGGTCTTTTGCGCAAGAACCAGGAGCTCTGCGACCGAATAGTCGAGAATGCTCTGGAGTTCTATGAGGTTGAGGAGAAAGAGTTCCAGCAGCATGTCAAGGATCTTGAGAAGGCGGGAAAGACGGCCGACAAGATTTCCGTCTCGCAGGCTCTGAAGCACTTTGTGCGTGATTGGACCGAGACGGGTGCCTCTGAACGAAATGGCCCCTTTTCTTGTCTTGTCAAGACGTTGGAGGGGTTCTTTCCCGAGAGAGATAATGCGGCGCCCATCAAGGCCTTGGTTCCAGGTTCTGGTCTTGGACGACTGGGTCATGACATTGCCCGTCTTGGAGGTATGCCGCCCCTTCTGCCAACCTCCGATTCATAGCTAACACCACCAGGCTTCGAAGTCACCATCAACGAATGGTCCATGTACATGAACCTCGCCTACCGCCTCGTCGAATCCCACCGCGCCCGCAACTCCCTCTCCCTCCACCCCTTCGTCGACAGCTGGTCCCATCACGCCACCGAATCCGACATGACCCGCGCCCTCCCCTTTCCCGACGTCCCCGTCAACGCCAGCTCCGTTGTCCTAGTAGAAGGCGACTTCACCACCGCCTTCCTCGGCAAGACGGGGCAATTCGACGTCGTAGTCACGTATTTCTTCATCGACACGGCGCGCAACCTGATGAGCTACCTGGATACCATCAAGAGGGTTCTCAAGCCAGGGGGACACTGGGTCAACTTGGGGCCGTTGCTGTACGGCACGGGGCCGTTTGTGCAGCTTTCGCTGGAGGAGGTGGTGAGGGTGACGGAGGCGATGGGGTTCGAGTACCTCGATACCGAGGAGGGGTGCGGGCCGTTGACGTTTCCCGAGAGGAAGCTGAGGAGTATGGAGGCTGTTTATGGGTTTGATGATAGGGCGTTGACGAAGAGTGCGTATAATGCGCAGTTTTGGGTGGCGAGGAGGTCGATGAAGCTTTAAGGTGTGCGATCAGAACAGCCGTAGGGCTGGCTATACAGGGTGATAGATTCTTACACTTGTAGAGTTGATATTCAAGTGAAAATCATTTCCACGGTGCGATTTCCTCTTGTAGCCTTTCTGGGTGGTGCACTGGGGGAATAACCGTGACGCCTACGTTGTTCAAAAGGAGGTCCAGCCTGATGAGGAGGTTTGAATGTAGCGGCGGCGGTTTTGATGCTCGCGAGGCGCGAGGTCGAGGTCGAGGGTAGATGGGGGATGCGGAGGCAATACCCCTTTTTACTTGTTCGATAGCGTCTTGGTCCTTTTGGGGGAGTGATAGGCGAGGTAGATATAGAGGTAGTGGGCAGACTGTTTCGAGGGCGGTGGAGGCACCGGTAACGAGGACCACTTTGACGGTCGGGTTCGGAATGTCAGGAGCTCGAAGGTGCCTATGGCGGCTATTTAAGGTGATAATCAGTGATGTGTGTAGTTTCTTTGCGACTTGTTGGACGGGCGTACATATACGCCGGTGACGTTCGGCGGAGGTTAAGACCCCGGACCCACACCCGGCCCAAGGTTAGACCGGCTCGGCCCGGCCAAATCTCTGGAAAGCTTCCGTACTTGAGTCCCCAGCTTCATCCCTCGACCCTTTCCCTTGTCAGCTCCCACTCTCGACTGGACATTATGGAGGGGCCGGGCGCCAATGCATGTCAGCGATGCCACAGGCACAAGGTCAAGTGCAGTCGCTTGTTGCCCTGCACCAATTGCGTCAAGGTGAGGTTACACTACCCCCAAAGTGCATTACTGACGCGAGTCTAGCTAGGCGTAGAATGTGTCCCGGGAATACCGGTTACGCCCCGGAAGCGACAGGGCCAGAGGGAGCAGCTCTTGAAGAAGATTGTAGAATGCGAGGACGCTGTGGCGCAACTTGTCGAGGCTCAACTTGGGGGACGGATGACGACATCTACGCAAGGTGCGACCTCACTCCGCCCTGAGGGATCCATTGTTAAAGACGATGGGTCGCTTGTATATGCGGAGTCGCATCTTATTGCCAGTGTGTATTCTCGGGTGAGTTTATAAGTGGCGGAAACGAGTTCTTGCTGATGGGTTTAGCTTCGTGATCTACGTTTGGAGATTGCCCCTGACGATTCAGAGGTGACTGACCAATTCTGTGCCGATGGCGACTTCAGCCCTGTTCAAGAGCCTGCGCCCCGGAGCACGGCAGAGCTTCGTCCTCTTCCTGGGCACACCCGGCTTCTTTGGCAGATCTTCTTGGATCGGTTCAATCCGCTCACCAAGATCGTCCATTCGCCTACGCTGCAGCCTCACGTCCTGAGATTTGCTGCGGGCTCATGGGAAGACACACCAAGCCCTATTAAAGCTCTTCTCTTCTCCATCTTTCTCACGGCCGTGTTAACCATGACGGAAGATGAGTGTCAAGGCGCCTTGGGACAGCCAAAAGAAGCTGCGTTGGAGCGCCTCTCAACCGCCACTCGTCGATGTCTTTCCCAGGCCGACATTCTCAGGTCCAGTAACATGGACTCCTTGCGGGCTTTTTTCTTATACGCAGTATGTACGCAAGCTTGTACAAAGATGATTGCTGACCATGAAGCTCTCGCTGCGTGGTAGGTGCACCGCCTACGAAGGCTGGGTCATGAACGGCATGGTGATCCGCATCGCCCAGGGGATGGGCCTCCACAAAGACGGAGGCTCTCTAGGCATGACACCCTTTGAGACGGAGATGCGCCGGCGTCTCTGGTGGCAGGTGGTCACGGCGGATATGTGGTACGCCATGTCTTCCGAGCTGAGCCACTCGCTTCTTCCTCAGGGATGGGACACCAGGATGCCCAAGAACCTGGACGACGAGGACTTGACTCCTCTGTCTGAGGAACTAACGGTAGACAGGGAGGGTCCTACAGAGATGATATTTTGTCTCGTCAATAACGAGATTACGAGGTTTCTTGTTACGCATCCCGAGTTTGGGAGGGGCGAGGCTGACGGGATGGCGGAACTGGACTACGCACTGGGGAGAATCATTGACCGGTTTTATAGCTTGTCCGGAGGCAAGATTCACGACCTGGCTCTCATGATACGGCGCCAGATCGTCGACAAGTTTTGCGCCCTGGCGACTCCACGGGACGCGCGCTCAGCGACATTCGAGATGGCCGTCGTGGCAGCAGAGTGGGACTCTGAAACGTTCGAATCAGTTGATGATGTCTGCTTCCGCTGGTTTTCTCTGGTTTATATGCACCCGGAGCTGTTTCTGTTTATGCTGGTTGAGGTTCCAAATCAGGACGGAGACCTGGCCAAGCGTGCGTGGCGGCAGATTGAGGCGAACTATGAGAGGCATGACGAGCTGCGTAACCTTGACAAGGACAGGAATGCCATGATGGCGAGGTTTTTGGTCAAGGCCTGGGAGGGGAGGGGGGACAGGAGGCCGGGGTATGTTGAGGAGCTGGGGATTGAGCTCGCAAGAAGGGGGGCGATTGGAGTCGATGAAGGGGTTGTGGGAGCGAGCCTTGGGGAGATTGGGTGTGAGTTTCCTCCGGATTCTGGGGAGGGGCTGGGGAAGTGGTTTCTTGGGTTTGGGCTTGCGCCGGCCGAGTGGTGAGTGCGTTAGTTGAGGCGGATTTGACTTGTTGCTCTATCTGACGTGCTATTTATCAGTGCTATTTATCATCTATCCAATGACCAGTGGCACCCAAAGTGTGTTCTGACGACCCCTTGCTGCATCGACTGAGTGTATCAGGCTACTTCTTAAGAACCAGAGCGACATACGCCAGAATCCTGTACCCAGCAATGATCCCAACCATAATCCCAATCCACGTCCCCTCCAACCCCGTCTCAATTGCAAACGATCCCAACACATCCGTCCCCCTAATCTTGCCCTCGGCATTTAGGTCCCCAACATACATGCACTGATACCCCCTCTCCTCACTCCCAGGACACGTATACGTCCGGTGCTTAAACTCGTTGACCATCATGCCCTGGAACACGTAGGCCTGGTAATCAATGTAGTGAAAGACGTACTTCCAGAACGAGTTGAGGATGTGCATCGGCACGAGGAAGCCGTCCACCGCCATCCACAGGCCGTTTGCAAATGCCGTGATGGCCAGCGCGACGACAAAGACGGGGAAGATGCTGGATACCAAGACGACTAGAGATTCTGCGGCGAGGAGGTCGAGAAAGAGCCAGAAGATCCAGAGCATAAAGGCAGAACCGTCGGCGCGAAAGTTGGAAAGCCAGTATACCACTACGGAAAAGATGACGGTGATGAGGAACAGAAAGGGCAGTCCAATGAGGAAGTTTGATAGGATGAACGACAAAGGTCCGACAAGGCCGTTTGCCCGCTCGCTTTGAAAGGTGTGCAGGTCTTCGAGAAAGGCCGGGACGTAAGCGACGGCCATGAATGACATGAAGGCGCCGCCAAAGAAGATGGCGTTGATGAATGGCTGGATGTACTCTTGGGAGGTCTTGAGGCGGAGGAACACGGTGCCCATGAGGATGGCGAGGCCGAGGTACATGACGATGCGGATCTCGTAGGCTACTACGTCTCTGTAGGACTTTATCCAGGACCGCTGGAGGAGGGTCAGGGGGACGGTCCAGGGGCTGGGTTTTGGGAGTTTAAGCCTGGCGAGGTCTGTCTTTGAAGGGGTGGATGATACGAGTTCAATGTCTTCGTCTAGGGTGAGGCGTTCCGGTGTGGTCTTCCAGGTTTGGATGATGTGCTGGGTTCGTTCTCTGACGTCGCCGTTCTTGTCGAGGTCAATGTTTATGAGGTCGAGGAAGAACTCGGCTGGGTTTGTGGCAAGGGGGATGGGATATCCGATTCGAGAAAAGTAGGAGGATGCTTTGGTGACAGGGCCAAAGTAGCAAGTTTCGCCCATGGAGAGGAGGGCCAGTTTGTCAAAGAGCCGGTAGGTTGTTGTGGAGGGTTGGTGGATGGACGATATCACGATGAGCTGACGAGTTAGATAACATGAAGGCGTATGCAGCGGGTATTGCCAACTCACATTGTTCCTTCTTGCAATGTCTTTGATGTATCGGATTACTTCTGCGCTTAGGGCAGAGTCTAACCCGCTGGTGGGTTCGTCTAGGAAGATGATCTTTGGGTTCGTGACGAGCCGGCTTGCTACGCCGAGGCGTTTCTTTTGACCGCCGCTAAGGCCTTTCTTGATGGGTGTTCCGACGATGGTGTCTGCTTGTTCCTGGAGGCCAAAGCTGACTATCAGGTCGTCGACCCTTTGGAGGGCCTCTTTTCTGGAGATGTTGCTGGTTGCAGTTAATTAGGTTTCCTTTGATAGTGGATCAGGGGGATGTGCCTGGGTAGAGACAGTCTCGCCGCAAATATAATCGTCTCTTTGGCCGTGATGCTCCCAATGAGGGCATCCTCCTGCTCAACATAAGCAGACAGGTTGCGGATCATGCCCATGCTGGCTTTTTGTCCATTCGCCATGATCTGACCAGTCGTGTCCGCCCCTGCCGCAGCCTCACGATGCGCCAAGGCGTTGAGAAGGGTCGTCTTGCCGGAGCCGCTGGGGCCCATTATGGCGAGCATTTCGCCGGCATGGACAAGGCCCGCGCTTTCAGATAGGATGGTCTTTGGTTTGCTGGTCTTTCTGTCTTTGACGATGACTTGGGTATTTTTCCAGGAGAAGGAGGTGACGATGTTGTTGATTAGGTGGGGGGTTGGGACAGGCTGTAGTTCAATGTCTGTGCTGCTCATGATGGCGGTGACTGAAGAGTATTGCTGAGTGATGGTAATTGGATATTGGTTTTGTGTATAGAGGACGAGTGCAAGGCCCACGTTTTAAATGCTAACTACTGATTATAGAGTGAGTCCGCCATGTTGGCAAGTTGCGTAAGCTCCGTGGACATGAACTGGAGGTTCGCCACCACGAAGATTTGGGTGATGGACACAGTTATCATGGTCGCCGACATGGTGGCGGAGATGATAGAGCCGAACTACCGAGATGTTGGGGCTTGATGATAACAATCCTGTCACGTACCGGTCAGACCTGGCTGTCGATATTCATCTTGTCTTCATTCCGTCTCGAAGGTAGTGTCTCGGATCTCACGGCAACGACACAGTGGTTGACAGATCCGGATGAGGACTGACCGGGGATGTCAGGTAGTGCCCGTTCTGGTCGGCGACCAAAACTGGAATCTACTTGGATGCCAGTGGAAACCGAGTCCTGATCCCGAAAGCTTGGACTGCCAATGCTCCCTTGACATGCTTGAATGCTGGTCACATCTTGCAGTAGAGATCTGGGGCGGCATCCGAGAGATCCGAACTCGGCCTTGAGGTAGCCTTCCAAGATAATCCCATGTAAACTTGGGACAAGATGGATATCTATGTTAGGTCGGCGACCACAACGGATGACACTAGGGTGGAGGTGCCCGATGAAGCGCCTTGCAATGTTGGAAGGATTGCGACCAGCCCTCCCTTGGATATGGCTACAAGCAGGCCCCCAGACTACTTTTTCTATGCTTTTTTCCTTACCGAGCCATCCGATCAACCGAGAGCCTGATGGCAAGAGATCTCAAGGCTCTGTTCAGCAGTCTTGTTTATCCCATGCACTCGGGGACCTCCCATGACGACAACTAAAACTAAGAACTGGTATGCCCGACCCGGTAATTTTCCGAATCACATGGGGCTAATCTGAGTGACTGAGGGGTGGCAAGGCCCCAATGTGGCTGGCCTCGTCGGTTTGCAACTATCCTCCGTTCATGATCTGGTGCCATAGCTTGTCGAGGGTGTCTGCCACCCATGCTTATATCTGCTTACAGGGCGTTAATCCACCTTGAGGGATCAAAATTGATGACAAAGGCTTACCACTCTCCTTCAGAAAGAGCGTATAGTGTCAAATGGGTGTATGAGACTCAGCTCCAATGTCGAACACTCACGATCGCCCCGAAGCCTCCAGCTCCGACTCGATCGCTACATCTCCGCCTCATCCAACTTCGAACAGCGGGCCTTCTATCGTCCGTACCTGTCTGTCATGTGTACGACCCCCCTGTCTGTGTCCATTCCTCTATTCCCTCTTCTGGGCGGTATGCACCCAACGTTGATGGACTACTGACTCCCTCTGTAGAGAAAGAGGCACATCAAGTGCGACGGCATGAAGCCGTGCTCGAGATGCAAGAGGCACTCTCTAGAATGTGTCTATCCGGCCAGGCGACCTCGGTCCGGGGCACCGCGAACGACAGCCCTCGCCATTACTGAACAGCCGCACAACAAGACGTGTGCTTTGCGAGAGGCCGATCCGACACCGGCTGTGGCCTTGACTGATCTCCCCCTAGATCCCGTGAGCATACCGATTCAGCAGTGTTTATTTGATGTTGCTAAGCGCTCTAGATTCTCGATCAACTTCTTCACGAGCCACTCGACGTGTTCCCGCTTCCCGAGGGACCGGCATCGAAGCAGCCACGGACTCTGGCGACGACAGACGACCGATACATCGATGCATTTTATTTCTACTTTTATTCCTCACATCCCTTTGTCTTGCCAAAGGACCGTCTCCTCCGGTTGAGAACAGACCAAGAGTTGGGCCACCTGCTTGCCGCTATTCAATGGATCGGGTCGCTATACCTGGGCCCTCGACAGGTCCAGTCCAGTTTATTCGAGGACACATATCAACTAGCGCACCATCCGGCCTACCCCAAAAACGGGTTCATGGTTCAGGCTCTGATGCTTCTCGTGATTGGTCTCGACGGGGTCTGGAAGCGGGACGACGCCAGGAGAGTCCTCGCTGATGCCGAGGCAATCGCGCTGGATATTTCTTTGAACTCTAGAGACTTTACTATCAAGAACTCCCTAGAAAATGAACCTGTCCAGGAGGAGAGCTGGCGGAGGACTTGGTGGGAACTCTTTGTCCTTGATGGGTTGATGGCGGGGGTGCATCGGTCAACCAACTTTCCCCTGTTCGACGTCTCATCGGATGTTGCCCTCCCGTGTGAAGAGTTTCAGTATCTTTCCGGGGTAAGTGTTCATGAACCTTGCATCAAGGCCAATAACTCACTATTGTAGGACATCCGTGAACCGGTTGGCACCGAGGCCTTGGAGGATCAAGAGTTCTCTAATACTAGCAACCCAGTCTCATCCTTTGCCTATCGGATTCAGGCAGTCCGCATCCTAGGAAGTCTTATCCACATCCCTCGCATCCACGGCGCCGAGGACATCAACATCAGCCGGATCGAATCCGCTCTCACAAACTGGCGGCTACACTTGCCCGCCAGCAAGAGACAGTGTCTCCGGGAGGACGGGACCTCGGACCAGATGATGTTCCAGGCGTACATGATCATCCACACGGCCTCCATCCTTCTTCATCTGCCGCACTCGCAGATTAGGTCGAATATGACACCGGCCATCACCTCATGCGCGCCCTGTTTCGAACACGAGGGGACCGGAGCGTTGAACACACACACGCAGCACGCGGCCCAATCGGCAAGCGAAATAAGCACCATGATAACATACCCCGAGCCGCTGCTGATGCGCACCCCGTTCTTTTGCTGTGCAATTACCCTCTCCACCGTCGTGCATCTGGGCAGGGCGCTGTCGTCGCTGGATGGGGAGGACACCAGGCAACAGGTTCGACTTAATCTCGGGGCGTTGGCAGAGATGGCAAAGGTTTGGGGGGTTGCTGATGAGTCGAGGAGGCAGATATTGGGTCTTGTGACGGAGCTGCGGAGGAAGGCGGCTATATGAGGTACCGTGATGAGCTTGTCTAGGGACTCTCAAGGGAGACTCTGGCGGAAGAAAAGATGTTTTGCAAAAAGAATCCGAATGCCCTGTTCGCTGGATTTTACACCATCGCCCATAAGGGGACAAGTAGATAGATGCCGTCCAGGGACGAAAGGACCTTGTGCGACGAAGGGGATATGTATACCTCACAAGGCCGCAAGAGTTTTACCTGTATAAATCAAGGACTATCTAGGTTCTCAATGGTTTGAATTATAGTGCCTGAGGGAGACGTTGAATCCGAGGCGTTGGCCAGGCTCTCTGGGAGGCGTTGAGTCTTAGCACGCCTTGGACGGGGCCAAATTGCAGTGAATTTAATTCATACCAGAATTTCCAGGTCTGAATTCACCATTCAATTGGTGCTGCATTCAATCCAATGATAGAGAATCAGCCTAAGCGGCGAGCCTCTTAAGATCAAAATATAGTGGCTCATAGCCAATTGCGACCACATCTATTCAGGTCCTAATCCCAGGCTGGTTGACCTGGTGGCTCATGCCTTGAGTTCTCGTGCGTAAGGCAGATGTTAAATCTGAGCGCGGCTCGTGTTCTGTGAGAGGTGCAGGGTCGACATGGCTTGGGAGGGGCTAAAATTGCAGTGAAGTTGCCTGGGCTTCCATAAAGTGGAGCTCCGCAGGTTGCCTTATTGGCACCCGTGGACGCCCTGAGGGAGGCCAAAATTGCAGTGAAGGCACGATCGTCCGCATCACCCACGTTTCCGGCTGCCAAAGATCCGGAGATAAACAAACTCTGTCCCCGCAGCTCCCAAGACCCCGATATAACCAACCCAGAAATTCCAATTGGTGCAATCGCCTTCAAAGTTACATCGGCGAGCAACTAGACAATAAGCAATGACGATCTCCTTCTTATCAGGGCAGCTAACTATGGGCGACCAGGGCCAGGCGAGATGCCAAGCGGCACATGTGTCGGGGGCATTTTCTAAAGGGGGTAGTAGGTCGCAATAGCCTCCCGAGCATCCAACCTCCATGCTATACTACTGCGCAGGTGCAAAATATCCTGCTGGAATCGCTTAATTAGCCTGCCTCCCTCTTGTCCTGCAATATCGTCTGTATTATGTCTGCTTGGCGATGCTTGGCGCCTCCGCTCGGTCTGAATGACCTGCCGTTGTGGGATAGCAGTTGAGGTTCCGTCTCTCCGGATGACGATGAGGGATAACCGAGCTGTTGGGAGAATGCGACGTCGGATGCTCTGGAAAGCGGAGGAGGGGAGTACGCTCGATGGTGGAGGATGTCTATAAAAGCTCCAACTCAGTCGATCCGTCAACTCCCGCTCAGGCTCGCACAAGTCGCTTCCAATCAACCCCAACGCACTCCCCAATCACCCCAAGATGAAGTCCCACAGCTTCCTCGCCGCCGCCCTCGGCACAACCGCCGTGTCCGCAGCGTCAGCCGCCGACGCCGCAGGCAAGATGGAAGAGATGATGGAGGTCAAGGAGAGGCAGTGGGCCGAGGCCGAATCAAAGGGCCTCTTCGGCGGCTCCAAGCTATACAAGAAGCTCACGTCCTTCCAGCCCTGCATCAAGGGTAAAGCCGGTCGCGGGCGCGGCCAGGAGTACTACCGCTGCAACAACGTCAACCTTCACGGGTTCCTCAGCCACGAGGACCTCGGATCAGCTACTCTACGGGGCAACGACGTCTGGGGGTGGACTTCCAAGACGGGCTGGGAGTTTGGCATTGTAGGCCAGACGGACGGTGTAGGCTTTGTCGAGATCACAAAGGGCGGTCGTCTCGAGTACCTCGGCAGACTGGACACGCAGACCACGGCCACCAGCTGGAGGGACATCAAGGTCATTGGTGACCACGCGTACATCGGTGCCGAGTCCGAGGGCCACGGGCTGCAGATCTTTGACCTCAAGAAGCTCCTTGACGTGAAGCTGCGTCGGAAACCCAAGGTGTTCAGCAAGGAGACCGACCTGACGGCCTTGTTCACGGGCTTTGGGGCCTCGCATAATATCGTCGCTCACGAGGAGACAAAGATGATCTACGTCGTCGGGGGGAGAACGGGGCCCAACTCACGCAACACGACCTGCGCGGGGGGCATGTTCATGGTGGACGTTTCGGATCCTGTGAACCCGGTCTCGCCGGGGTGCATTCCCCAGGACGGGTACGTCCACGACGCGCAGTGCGTCATCGACAAGGGTCCCACGGAGAAGTACCAGGGCCGCGAGGTGTGCTTCAACTACAATACCCTCACCATCATGGACGTGACGGATAAGCAGGAGCCTATCGTTATCTCGCGCACTCCCTACGTGGGCAACGAGTACACGCATCATGGATGGCTGATTGACGATACAATGACGTTTCTCCTGCTGGATGACGAGCTGGATGAGATGAATGGCGTGGGACCGGGTCCAAACGGCCACACCACCACGTTCATCTTTAACGTTACCAACCTGGAGAAGCCTGTTAACACGGGGTACTACCAGTCTCCCGCCAAGTCGATTGACCACAACCAATACGTGAGCTTGATGTGAATGCCGATACAAGGAACATGGCTGATTGGTTTAGGTTGTCGACGGTCTGACGTACCAGGCCAACTACGGCTCTGGCCTGCGAATCGTCGACGTGTCTGGCGTTGAGGCTGATCCCACGGGTGGGAACTTCGAGGAGGTTGGTTTCTTTGACTGCCACCCTGAGGATGACGATGTGAACGGCGTCGTCGAGTTTCTGGGAACGTGGAGTGTCTATCCGTACTTCAAGTCTGGGTATATCCTGCTCAACTCGATTGAACGGGGCATCTTTTCGCTCAAGTACTCTGGTCGGAAGGCGAGGTACTAATATTTACGAGAGCAAGATAGATGAGCAAGATTAGTGTATTACGGACTCGATGGCTTAAAAGCTTAATTCTGAGGAGTCCTATCATCCTTCCAATCTTGCAAGGTGCCATATCCATTGTAGGAGTTTCGTGAAAGGCAACCATGTCTGCAGACAGATCCAACCGGCAATACTACGACGTATCGTGAGCGTTGATCATCCGTCCGTAGATTCTTGGGGTCTTATCTGGAACGGTCCGAGCTGTTGGGTCAATGATGTGGGCTGACTATATGTACGAAGGGCGGAAGAATGGTCAGGAATATGCTTCATTGTATCAAATGTCTGGTGGTAGAGATTGACCAAAGTTCTGTAACTTTCGACCACGGGCTGATTACTTGAAGCGTCATAACGTTGGGTCGAGTGTGAGCCCAGCCTTAAGCAGCAGTGCCATTAAGAGGGTGTACAGTGGATGGTAGTTGGGCCAAGTTTCTCAATACTCGGGCATGCGGTCCAGAGGCGGTCAACAGTGTTTATAATTTTCAGGAATTCATTTCAATCTCAGTAACTCATGCATCGAATCTATCAAATGCCATGTGTGAGTCTAGGTAAATCTATCTAATGCTCAATGCTCAATGCAATGCTTATGCCAAGTATGCTGTGTTCACCCTTAATGCATCAAAACGTGAAGAAACCCTATCCCTTGTCCTCCGAGAATCTTAGATCTCCTCCTCCTCTGAATCCTCGGTCTGAACCTGCTGCTGCGACAACAGCGGGTTCCTGAGAGCGAGGGCGAACCCAATCATCGGAACGCAGACGCACATTCCCGCGATGCACAGTAGCTTCTGCACATGGCTGTAGCTATCGATGATGGCCGTTCGAATGGGCGTTCCAACCGGATAATCGGGCACAACCGCGAAGGGCGAGTTGTAGATTAGTTGTGGCAGCGTCTCGTTGGACTGGAAGGCCAGGTTGGACTTTAGCGTGCCGTAGAGAGTCTGTGTCCAGATGGCGCCCGACAAGCAGGTACCAAAGGCGCTGCCGACGTTGTAGAAGGACAAATACAGGCCGGTCAGGATGGCCACGTGCTCGCGAGACGCCGAAGCTTGGATGGATGCCTGGGTCGGGTAGGCAAAGAGTCCACCAGCTACACCCAGGAGAACCTGGGCGGCGATGATGCCAGACTTGGAGGGCTCGGAAGGACCTCCGGGATATGCAATCAGAACTCCAAAGGCAACCATGAAAAGACAGGTGCCTCCAACGATGATGTACTTGAGCCGACGGATCTTGAAGATGACGAGGCCTGCAAGGACGCCAGTGATGACACCAAAGAATGAAAAGAACGACAGGATCCGCGTGGCGCTCTCGACAGAAAAGTCAAACGCCACGATGAGGACGGTGTACAGGTAGTTGCCCTGGGTGTACCATGCAAAGTTGAGCAAACTCCGGACCGCCAAAGCAGACCAAACGCCTCGATCTTTGAGGAGGTGAAAGGGGATGAGGGGATGTCGTGCGCCGCGCTGCTCCCAGATGATGAACGAAATAGCACTGCAGAGTCCAAGCGTCAAAGGCAAAATGATTGTCCAGCTGCGCCAATGGCTGGCTGTTCCGCCGGCTACCGTCAAGGGAGCCAAGACCAGCGAGAAGGCAGCAACAAGGGTCAAGAGGCCGACGATGTCAAGCTGGTGAAAGAGGTCCGATCTGCCCTTCTTGGTCTTCAACGAAATCAACGCCGTCTCCTCGCTTTCCTTGCCGTGCTCCTCCCCCCAGGTATGACGCTCGAGAAAGTACAGACAGGAGAGAAGAGGGAATGAAGCGATCGGGTAGATGATGCTCCACATGCCGATGCCCCAGCGCCAGGTCGTTGTGCTCAGCACAGCCGAGGTGATGTTGCCGCTGATCCAGGTGTTGACGAGGAAGGGAATGGCGGGGAGGTAGCTGAAGAAGACGCGGGCTCTCATGGACGAAAAGTCGGCGATGAGGACCTCCATGAGGAGGACGATGCACGTGTACCCTGCCTGGTAGATGATGGACCCCGTGCAGAACACCTCGACGGACTGGGCGCTCGCCTCGATCGCGATGCCCAGCGTGTAGAGAACGGTGGACACGGCGATGACCTCGAAGCGGCCGAGCACGTCGGCGACTTTGGCGGCAGTCGGCTGGACCGCCACGGCAATGACATTGCGCAGAACGTTGATGGTGGAAAGGTATGAGTGCAGGGAGAAGCTCGACGTGGCGTAGGGCTGGTACGCGGACCGGACCTGGCTCTCCAGCCCGTACGCGTACCCAACCAGGAAGATGCCGACAAAGAGCCACACACGGTGCGCAGTAGTGAGGTTCCTCGACACGACGACCATGCGAGCAACGCCCGCAGATAGTCTCTTGGAGTCTGCGCGGCCTCTCTCGTTGTCTGGGCTCTGCTCGCGGTGAGGCAATAATCCTGCTCCGGATCGGCTTGTCTCGGCTCCTAAAACGGCACCCAAAAGGGGCGCTGTTTCCCCTGAGGAACTCATGATCTGGCAAGGGTTTTTTAGGGGAAATCTGTCGGGATGCTGGAGTGCGACAAAAACCCTTGTTGTTTTTGAGGGGAGGGAAAGGAAAGAGGTAGAGTGAGAGTCACGAGGCTGCAGCCTGCGATGATCTGATCATGGGGACAGGAAGGCACGAGGCTGTGCCTTAGGCAGGTCTGCTGACTTGTCGGGACATTGCGACATGTCTCGGGGGGCATCTGATAAGATAATATCCAATGGTGGCGGATCTAGCCGGGGCGAAGTGGGGGCGCAAGCGCTACTGAAACTCGATGCGGGCCGAGATCGGACTTGGGATTACCCTAGAGTTTGAGGCAGCGACAAAGGGCTCATTGATGCTATAATAGATGGATTTAAAGGGCGAGTAGAGGGGTTTTCTTTGGGTGTCTTTTTTCGCGGATTTGTTTGCCTTGCGCGGCTGCGGAACGGCTAGAAATGAAGGGATATTTTTCATGATGGAGCAGATAATGGGCGGGCCTTGCCAAGAGACTAAGGATAAGCTCGACGAACACTTCTGCAGTTATGGAACTCAAAATACGTTCCAGTTTATAGCTATACTAGCCCCAGTCTCGGTTCCTTTTGTCCTGTTTCGGGATCGTTGTGGAACATTCGAGGCTTCAGAGGAATAATACGTCGTTAGAGATGAGAAGAATTTGACCACATAATTTTGAGAGTTAGATCCGGGACTGGAGCATAGGAAGTTCTACTTTCGCATCCACATTTCAACTCCTACCGCTCTAAACTGCGTTAGTGTGGTTATTACACTAATGGAGCAGGAGTTGATGCCGTGGCAGGCCTTTAGCTACGACCCTGTTACTGGGTCAGGTATGCCCGAATTGCTTCGCTGACTCTAATTTCTGCGCGTTGATATTGATTTGATAAAGTGCGAGGTCTTAGCAACGCCTTTCGTAAGTGTGATTTGAATAGTAGGATTGTGGGACCTCTGGGATCGGACGGTTTCTGGTGCTTCCGAATTATTAGTTAATAGAAGTACACACTTTCTTCATTTGCCTCCAAGCTGAATAGTTAAAAGCGATGCAATAAGCTGTTGCGGGGTTATCACACTGCGTGACTGACTACTTGTCGGTCAGCTCGAAATGTGTATTACGCCGCCTTGGCCCAGCCTCTTAGCGACCGCCACGACCGCGTTGGGGGCGCTCTGCCGTGTGCTTTTATCTCCCACCAGCGAGGCGCCAGTTTCACTGTGGTGAGAAGAGCTTGGCCTCTCCGCGTGTGATAGGTCGCTCTCAGCCGCCCGATGCTGGCTGGCTGGAGCCCTGCGCATGTCACTCACTCGCCTCAAGCCCAAAGTCAAAGTCTGCTCGCTTCTTTGCCTCCACAACGGCCTCGTCTGTCCATCGCGAACCCAACGTCCCGACATCCTCAAACTCCTAAGCTACTAATTAGTCCTGAATAATAGGCATTTATAAAAGCTGTATATCTCAGTGGATAATCTATTATTTTTAAAGAAAAGCTAACGTAAATACCGATGCCGAGTTAATATCCAGATACGAAAAAGGATGCAGTATTAGACGAGATTATTAACTGCCCATACCTTTATTTAATCTAAACCTACTCTGCACCTCTTTAGCTATACTGGCTAATGTTCTAACAACTCTCCACGATACTTAGGGCCTTATGTAAGTAGGCCTACCGATATATAATGATTGATTGAGAAGATGAAAAGGGTTAAGGCGTAGGGACAGACAGGCTGTTTTACCTGAGGATATCTAAGTTAATAGAGCGCCCACGGAGATGAGTTTCATAATTAGATATTATCCTTCCACTCATATAACAAAGCATGGAATTTCCCACACAAGCCTTAACGAGTCCGAGAGGCACCTCAAAGTCCTAGAAAGTTAACCTCACGGGATATAGGGCAGAAGGTATCAATTTAAACTGTTAATATAGACAAGCCGGAAAAGGCTAAAGTCTCCTAAAAGGTCCACCAGTCTCCCGACCCGAACTGACTATAGCGGAAAGACCTCCGGAAAACCCGCCAAAAAGCCGGGCCTTAAGCACTAGAAGCAGATGAAACGTTGGAATTCTGCACCACGCTTCTTTCTCCAGAGGCTGACGCCGATATAATAAAGTTTCTTAGGGGTCCGTCTGCGGTAGGCCCGGGTCAGCGGAGCCAGCTGGGATCGGAGCCTAGGATCCGGCCGCAAAGCACGCCATCCGGGGAACGACATCAAGCATTCAATGGAAATAGAGTTTGCGCGCCTCAAAATGGCAAGTTGACCGGGCACGCCAGGGCTGGAAAGACGATGTACAGGGTTGTTGAACCAGGGGATGGAACCCCTCTCCGCTTGCGCAGGGAGCAGAGATCTGCTCGTGTCCTGCGAGTCCTGTGTCCAAGTGACACGGCTGCAAGCTGAGAGCTAGTTCAAGTGAAGTGATACGACCCTCGGCCCCGGCACGTCGGCAACCCGAGGTCGGTCCAAGTATCCGAACTGTACCAGTCACCCGGCAAGGTTGAGCGGCAGTTGCAGTGGCCGGACTTTTCAGGCATAAAGACGGCAGCGAGCCCAAGTTCAACATGAGAGATATCCTCATGTAGAAGGCAGACCCGGAAATATACGGGTGCGGAGATTTTGAGCATATGAGAGAGCGGCAAATAATTTGGCATGGGAGCCGCAACGAGGAGATATAGTCTGCTTAATCGGGCATTTAATACTGGTCTGACGGGTGTCTCTAACGGTGGAAAGGGGTGCCCTGCTTGTGTAGATCAACTGTAGGATCAAGGCGTTGTCCGAGCGGAGACATGGCCACTTGGGGTGCATATTAAATAGGTGTTCAATATAACTAGGTTATATGTTCGCCGCTAAGGTATCCAAGATGATTGGAGCCAATAACTATTTATCTTGTTCTTAAGACATCCTCAAGTTGACAATGTTACTATCCCCACTAAGTTCCGGCCTGAGCTGCAGACTGCCAGATTGATACACGCCAGGACTGACGCCGAGATTTCCTTGCCACCTATGCAGCACCAGCCTGGAATCTCCAGGAAGGAGCATCCAGGCTTTCTGGAACTCGGGCCTTTGAATCCGTGATTTGACGGTCCCAGCACGACGCCATCCGCTCGATGCACATCAGTGGGCCTGCTTCGAATATCCGAGTGCTCGATATGGTGCCCGGCTCCCCGAATCATGCCCTGGATTTGCGGGGAGAGCTTTTAGCCAAATCCTTTCGTGAATAGCACGATGGATGGACTGTACGTGAGGTATTATTCTGCGGATTTCGTTTAAAGAGCCACTCCTCGTCAGCTAAAGGGGGAGCAGCGATCAGCTGATTATTACACAGAAAGGCCTCTGAGAAGCTCAGGGAGTCTTTCATGGCCGCCACTCGCAACTATTCCCATATCCCACTGCAAGGCCGAATCGATGGAGGATGGCATAGACCCCGGCCAATACGACACTCACCGGCATCCAGCATGGCTGGGACCATGTTGATATCCGACCCGCTGCCCGCGGATCCAAACAATGCAGGCCTTTACTCAGCTGCTGTCGAACCCCTGGAAACTATCGAGTCACATACTACTCTGCCCGCGTTAGGCCCATACGAAAGGGTTCCTAGCGCTTAGATTGCTAGGGAGAGGATACTCGTCGCCTCGTTCTTTGAATTCCTGGAGTTACAGACACCACCTTTGGTTTCTGCCAAATGCGTGCTACAAGGTCATGATACACATAATGGAGTTGGTTATCTATCCTGTTCACGGCTCGTAGTCTTGAAGGACATGTAATCATTCCCAGAACTGAGCCATATCCGACGTCCTCCTGCCACAGTTTGGTTCGAAACACACAACACGCATTGTATCAAGCCTAATCCAGATGGAACCCACCAGACTCTCTTGCTGATCGACAAAGCTTGGAACCATCTTCTAACTGGTGACAGCTGCCTCTTCATGAAAGACAATTGAGCCATCTGACGACAGGATCCCAAGTCTCATCCTTGATCATGCATCCCGACCACCCTCTTCCTCATTTGTGGGCTGATAGCTGGGGAATTTGTAGGCGGCGATACGCTGACGCCAATGAGATGTGTGAAGTGTCGTTGAGCACGGCATTATCGGTTCGGGTTTGGGATCAATCCGAATTAGTACGTCGGGCAGGCTCCGAAGTCACATTACTGCCCCTGTAAAGTTTCTCAGGCATGGAGGGTGGTGGTGAATTTACCGCCTACATTCTTGGATACAGATGCGATGGCCTCGTCCGATGGATCAATATCCCTTCAGGGGTAGTAAGCGCTGGTACAAGTTGGTGCTCAAGACTTTGTGATTTTTATGAGCAAGTCGGTAATTGTGCCGAGGTCCCTGGGGAGTACTTCTTCGCCACAGATTATCCTGTAGGGCTGGATGCCGTGACCTTTGGGGAGGACTATAAAACCTTCAGTGAACACGGCTATTTCAATTCAGGCTCTACGCTTTCTCCTCTATTTTGCAACACCCGATTTCTTTCAAAAATGACATATTCTCGAAATCTCGCCATTGCCATTCTCGGTCCCACTGCTTCTGGCAAGACCAAGTTGGGCGTGGCCATCGCCAGAGCCCTCCCAGGTGAGGTCATCTCCGTCGACAGCATGCAATGCTACAAGCCGGGGACCATCGTCACAGCCAAACCTGAACCCCAGGAGACTCAAGAGATCCCCCATCACTTGATCGGCTGCCTCGAGGCTGATGAGGAACCCGACCATTTTGTGGTAATGGCCATCGCCAAGATGCAGGACATCACCAGCCGTGAACGACTCCCCATCCTCGTCGGAGGGTCAACATCCCTCACCATTCCCCTCTTGTCCGAGGCTTTCAAACTCCGATATCAGATACTCGCGATTACATTGGTGCCACATCGGTCAACGTACCACTCGCTAATTCAAGCCCGGGGTGACGAGATGCTGGAGAGGGGCCTGCTGGATGAACTCGCCGAACTACATGCCCTCGAGAAGACGCTGCTGAATGGCGAAGCAGACTACACTAGAGGAATCTGGAAGGCAATCGGCTACCAGGAATTTCGGCCATATCTTCAGAGCAGCGGAGCGGGCGGACACCTTGAGCATCTGTTCCAACACGGCCTGACAACTATGTACGCCAATACCTTGCAATACGGGCTCCATCAGCTGGAATGGATTCGGCATACCTTGACTCCATTTCTGCATCAGGAGCAAGCGATGTGCATCAGCCTCTCCGTGACAGACAAAGAAGCCTGGCCAATGGAAGTTGAGGGGCCTGCCATTTCCATGGCTGGCGAGTTCTGTCACGGTTCTCGGGTGACGAGGTTCCCGTCAAAGGACTCCAAGTCCCGTGTTATCTGTCTATTGTGTGAACTCCTGTCGCTTCTTCGCTGTTCTAGGCTAACCTCATCAGTGGTGGATCGTCTTCCGGCAGTGACCCCGTACACATCGAGGCAGCCAGGTCACTCGCCGTCGTCCTCCATCGCCATGAAATACGCCTCGTTTATGGTGGCGGAACCACTGGAATCATGGGAGCAATTGCAGGCACCCTAGTAGAGCTGTCCGGCCCAAGTGCCGTTCACGGCATCATCCCCGCCGCCCTCGCCAAGTACGAAGCAAAGACGACCGAAGGGCTCTCCTCCGACCAAGCCCTCTCTTCAAGGTTCGGAACACGGTCTATTGTGAGGGACATGCACACCCGCAAGCGGCTCATGATCCAGAGCGTCCTCGACGGCGCTCCGGGGAGTGGCTTCGTCGCTCTCAGCGGCGGGTACGGCACCATGGAGGAGCTGCTCGAGATAACGACCTGGTACCAGCTCGGCATTCACAAGTGCGGCATCTGCGTTTTAAGCGTGAATGGGTTCTACGAGGGCCTGATTGATTGGATCGGCCAGGTTGCGCGGGATGGGTTCGTCGGGCCGAGGGATGCCAATATCCTCCAGGTTGCAAGATCGGCGGACCAGGTTGTTGCTTGTCTTGCGAATCAGCCGCAGTTCTCGAGAAAAGGTGAACTAGAGTGGCTTTAGGTGACATGGAAATGTCAACAAGATGTGATCGGCGAGGGCTAGCATGGCAAGTGTGAAGCTCCTGGGAGTACATTGAATCCCTGGATCGATACCCTACTGGGAAAGCCTCTTAGCAAATAAACGCAGTCCTCGAAATGATGGTGCTCTTCTTAGCCCATTTTCGTATCTCTGGTCCCTAGGGTTACCGTCTCTCCAGGTGTTTTATCAGTCATGAACATGAACTCAACGGCGGAGGGCGAACATTCGCCTATTGATCACGAATAGTTTCAAGTTGTTGAGGTAGTACATCAGCAACCTCTTGGCCTAATTGTTATTCACACCTGTTATTTGGATAGTGAATGGCGATTTGCATCATTTTTGACCCTTGATCATTGAAAGTCTGGTTCAAAGTATAAAAGTGCTTGTCTCCTCAGGCCGCTTGGCAGCATTCCAACTCTCAACCGAACCAACGCACATCCACCCATCAAGTCTCACCAAGAACCTATCTTCACAATGCCTGAAAATACAACTCACATTCATGTCCTCTACATATCCGAGCTCGTTGATCCGGAGAAGCTCCCCGAAGCCCTCGATACCGTGTACGGCAAGGACAATTACAAGATGGAAGTCAGTGGCGGACTCATCACGGTGACGTCGGCCAGCGAAGAGCCCCAGGACCTGCGGGGGAAGCTCATGGAAATGAAGGTTATGAACTGGGCCTTTATAGTGGAGGCTTAGGGATTGCACTGCTGAGAGATCTCTCATTGTAAACATGTAGATCCCCACGCGAGATATTGCAGTAGCTGAGTTTCCTTTGAATCAAATGCAATAAAAAAATGGTACGGGACTGGTAGCATCTCGGGTGTTCTATCAGCCCTGAAAAGAAGGTCTTCTGGCTTGCGTTGCAGCGTGCGGTCGAATGCAGCAAACGGATGACACCCTGTGGCGTATTCCTGGCGGCTCATGACGAAGTCCAGGGCACAGGCGATTGGCCCGATGATCAAGGATTTATCAACAAGAATTCATTTACAATAGAATATTTTCTATTTCTATCCAGTGGCCTGTAGGATCCCCCATAGTGCCATCAAAGTCTAGAATCCCTAGCATCTCAAGTTCCATGGAAGCGAAGTCGTCGAGACTCCCCCCCCCGAAGTCAGGTGTCCAAGATGACCGCTGCGGTGAACATTTACCTTGATCGTCCGTGGCCAATAACTGCATGTGTTTCTCCACGTCCATGAAGAGGCCCATGGAAGCCGGGTCTTCCATCTGAGACGTCATGATCCATCGATCTGGATGTCCCCTGAAACACTCTCCATGACCTGCCACAAGAGACCCAGAGTCCAATGTTGGGCAGCCAATCGACACCGCGAATGATCTCGGTGTAGTGTGGAAGTGTTTCTTAAATAGCCGATGGAGATGCGCACCGCTGATGCCCAGTTCCTGCGCAACGCCCTCGACCGTCCAATGCTTCCCACCCCCCACAGCCGCGGCGATCGTATCCCGCGCTCGTTGCGCAAGGTCCCGGCCCTGGCTCTCTTTGCTCCAGTTTGCATGGTCTGTAGCCTGCCCGGAAGGCCTGACCCTGACTGTCGAAGAAGACAACATTCGACCTTCTCGCGAGGCGTCCCAGCGAGATGTCATGTCGGTGATGGATGTGCTTTGATGGTGGAGTTTGGTCAGTAGCGATTTAAGGGAAAGGGTGATCCAGCCGATTCAAGTGTCCAGATGCTGACGCAGTGAAAATGTTTCATGAAAGAAGAGAGTTCGGACGAGTCACTTGGGGCGCAAGAAAGTTGCTCAAGACTCTTGGTAGAAGCGTTGATTGGTCAGTTTAATGTCAGTGTCTGGTCTCCAATCTAGTGCCGACATGCCGTGATTGGACGGTTCCATATCAGTCCGTAAGTTATTGCCGGCCTTTAGTATACCATATAAGTACGGAATGAAGAGGGCATTACCAAGAGGGATTTCAACTCACCACTCAGCTTTGTGTCAAGTTGAAATCTCCGAATCAAGACTACTATATCGACTCTTCAAAAATCTCCTCAACAATGGACAATCCGGTAGCTGCCATCCTCGGAACAGCTGGGGCGGTCTGTTGGCCCATTCAGGTACTCTGGCATCAAATGGAAAACCCATGACTGCACTTGGCATTGACGAATATTCTCGTGTGAACAGCTCTTGCCTCAAATCATCAAGAATTATCGCCGCCATAGCACTGACGGACTTCACCCTCTCATGTACCTCTCCTGGGCCGTGGCCGGCATCCCCCTTGGCGTCTACAACCTCGTTCAAGACCTCAACATCGCTCTCCAAGTCCAACCTCCCATCCTTATTTTTCTGAGCCTCGTTGCATGGTCTCAGTGTAAATACTACGGAGATGAGTGGACCCCCACACACACCGCCCTCAGCGCTCTGGCAACGGCATCTCTTATCGGTGGGGTTGAGGTTGGCTTGTACTTTGCTCTGGAAGCGGCATCAGACGAGGGCATCGAGTGGCCCTTGATACTGATGGCGGTACTCGCAGCAATGCTCCTAAGTATCGGTGTTCTGCGATATTACTACGAGATTTACCGGTCAAGGTCAGTCAAGGGCATCTCGTTCATGTTTGTGGCTATCGATGCAGGAGGGAACCTGGTATCCATTCTGGCGCTGGCTTTTGCGCCTCGGATCGACGTGCTCGGTATGGTCATCTACTCCGTGGAGGCGTTACTTTAGATGGGCATCGGAATCTTGGGTATTCATTTCAGATTGCGTTTTTGGTTGTTCGAGAAGATGGGAAGAAGATCTGGTGGCTTGGTTTGTGAGCCCTCGGATAGAGCCTTGGAAGGCGGCCAGCTGGCCAACCCCAAATCAGCTCTCGTCTCCAGGATATGGGGTTGAAACTGGTCCTCTTTTTAAGCCTTGGTTCATAGCCGTGCACTGGAATTGGGCTCCAGTCTATAGATAGAATGTTTATTCGTTTTCACGGAGTAGCCATGGAGCCTCAGATGAAGCCTACCCATCTGGCTGAGAAAACACCACTCACGGGAGGAAGAAACACTATGTCATGCTAGCAATTCGTCGTGCCAGAGTCAGAGGACAGCCTCGACTTTAGCCCAGTCCAAGGTAAGCTGTAAGTCGGCAAGGCACTCCAGGATATATACACAGACCATGGCAGAAGGATTTTGACTGTCAATGGGTGAGACGTCAAGGCAAAAGACAGGGGAAGGATCATTTGAATTCACGGAGACGCCCGCTCCGGCCGACACGCTAACTAAATTAGCTGGGCGAAGGATCGACACTTGAAACCATCGACGGACCTATTGCTGACAGAATGACAAGTATGGCCATTTCATTGGGTGCTTTTAGCCAGGATCTCCCGCCTGCTTACCCACTGATCATCTCAACAAGATGGAATTGGGGATGAACATCAAGTACATGATTCTCGGATGAACAGAGAAATCACGATGAGCAAACAAGTGGAGGCCTACCGAATTTGCCTCTTGTCGAGAAGACGCTGGATTTTGGCAACACCCTTCCGATCTCTCCGGCTGCAGAGTCGACTCTGCCACAATGGCTTGCTTGCATTTGCCTTCAATCTCCAATCCCTAGCGCATTCGAAGTCCGAGGGTGCTCCATCGGACTTGACCCCAGGCCATGATCTCAGTGGCCACAGGATTTGCTTACTTCCCCCCAAACCAGGTCTCATCCCTGCCAAGCGGCGAAGCAACCATGCCGATCCTGCTGACGCCAAGCCACAATCCTCCCCGAGCGTCTCAGCCCTGCTTGGTATCTGTTTATTCTTAGTCTTATTAACGCTGCAGCGTCCCTGTCTCCGCTCCTTTTCTCACGCTCCAAACGTCATATCCTCCTCTTCAAACCCATTTTTCTCCCTGCCTTCATCAGCTCGATCAAACATCACCGCCATGTCCAACGGGTACGACAACATCGAACCGGCGACGGATATCGACCCCAACGTGTGGTATCATCTCACCGAGGAGAATGTGGACGACTACGATGGAGACTTTGGGACGATGCTGCAGACGCATGGGGATGGGGATTTCCGCGTCTTTCCTGTGGCAAATAGAAAGACATACTGGCAGTTTGTACGTGTGAACGCCCGTCGCAATCATGCCTCGATCTAACACTTGGCTTCAGCAACCCATAGGCAAGACACCCGGCCGTTACGCCCTGCGCTGCTCCGAAACCACCACCCAGAAGCAATTCGCCGTATGCTACCGCCCGAGCGAGTCGGTAGAGAACAGACGCACACGAGCCTGTCTGCGCAACAGCGACGGCAGCGAGGGACAACAGTGGGATGTCTCGCTCTGGGGCAAAAACGACACGTTCCGGTTCATCAACGTTAAAAACGGAAGCGATTATTACCTCGATGTTATCCCCAGCGGCCCCGTGTTCATGAGTCCTAATCTAGAGGGGTACCAGAAGAGGCAGCGGTGGCTCATGACGAGCGTGAAGAATGTTGATGATGCGGCGTACAGTACTGTCTTTTCAAATGTAGGCGCATTCCCTGCCTCGTATCGTCTGGTACTGACAATTGCAGGCTCCCGGATCAACAGGTGGAGCCACGACGACGACAGAATCAGCTGGTGCAGCAACTTCAGACTCAAACGCCGGATCCGGGTCATCCTCCGACGGCGGCCTCTCCACCGGTGCCATCGCAGGCATTGTTGTCGGCGTCGTCCTTGGCCTTCTCGCCGTGGCACTGGCAGCTTTCTTCTTCTGGCGACGAAAGAGGCGGACTGCGGTCGGCGAATCTACAGACATGAAATCCGACAACCTACCCGAGGTTGCACCTCCCTCCACGGGATACCTCTACGCAAACAGTCACAAGGAAAACACGACGCCATCTCCAGTCCACGAGATGCTGCATGAACAACATCCGGTCGAGTTACCCGCTGACCAACGACATTGAGCTCCGATAGACGACTCTGCAGAAAATCCCGCTCGGTGGGCGATGAGGAAACGCAGCAATGTTCATCCTTCTGGAGAACGGATGGCAGGTTCTTGGGCGGCATCACCCATAGAGCCGCCCTTCATTTTTCATCCCATCGCCCATTTTGAAGAGCGACTTTACTTCAACATTTCCCCACCCCCGGGTCAAGGTCAAGGCCGGCCCATCAAAATAACAGCGGAAGAGTCCAGTTGACGAACCACAACGCTACAACCCGCGCTGTCTGGTCACAGAACTCTGGGGCCAAATCCTCAGAAGGGATCAAATCGGATCAGAGAGGGTGGCTACCTGCTGGCACTCGTTTCTGAGACAAAATACACCGACATCCCGTCTTCCTGGAACTGGGAATCTTGCTGGGACCTGATAGCAAGCGTCAGGCCGGTTGGCGCCGATTCTTGGAAAAACCTGCCCTCCGGAAGAAAACGGCATCGGGGGAGGGACAGGGGCTTGTACAACAGTTCCCATACATTCTCAGTTCCACCGCCTCAAGTAGAGGCTTTGAATTATAATATTAGCGGTTTCTTCTTCAATGTGACTATCACTTCCTAGGTCAAAGCCATCACTCCCGGCAAGAGGAAGCCAGATATTTGTTGAAGCTTAAAGGATCCGCCACAAAAATCCAGTATCCGGACGGCCGCCGCCTTCATCCTCTGTAAACTCTGTCTGCCTACTCTCTAAGCAATGGATCTTGAAGCTGCTCCTTTACGGTCGGTCTCTCCTCGGGGACCCATGTCAAGACTCTCCGAAGAAACGTGATGAACCGCGAGCTATCCTTGAGTCGGGTCTCGAGTTTCTCTAGCGATCGGCTGGTAGGTATAGGCGCAAGGACCAGCCAGTTTCCTGCACGTGGCGAGCCAAGAGTTGCAATCAGCCTTGCTAGATGTGCCGCGTCGTACATGTTACCGTCCTCGCTTGTGCAGTAAAGAGCAAAGAACACGATTTTCTTTATATCAACGACATCACCACCCGGCATCAACACAGCAATGGCCTTCCCTGCTGCATTGAGGGAAGACTCAGAGCAAATTAGCCCCTCAGGGGAAGGCTGAGTTGCAATATGGTGTTGGCAGTGATGCCTCAGTAGCCAGTATTGAAACCTATATACATGCTCTGAATCTGTATCTGAGGATAAAGGCTGCAAGATCAGATATTGCAAGGGCTGTCTTTTCAAGGTTGACTGGCCAGTTAACTCAGAGTCCATTCGAAATAGTCCGCTCAAGTGGAGTCGAAAAGACAGATGCGACCGATTCGCGCATCACTCGCCCATTACGTGAGAACAACGCCCTATCAGAACCTCTGGCAAAGTCGCGGCAGACCATTGACTAGCCAATGGCATCCACCGGACTTCCCCTCCGGAATTCCGTGGGCAGAACGACGTCATCCCAACACACCGGCTCCTTGCAATTGACGCTCTGGCTTGACTCGTTACGGCGCAAGAAAAGCGCCAGGACAGTTGACTACTAACTTGAAGGTTTGCTCGCGCAGAGTAAGTCCTTGATAGGCCACAGCGAGAGGCTCAACTCGAATCCTGGCACCTCGCTACCAGCTTCCCACCACTATTCGCTGTCCCAGAGCGATCATTCCTGCAGACTGTGTCCGCTGCACAGAGCCATCCCATCTCGACACCCCCGGCAGGTAGAGTGCAACCCCGGCTCCCCGAGTCCCCCAACAACTATACTGACCTGTCAAGTTGTCAGAATGGACCACCCTCTACGGCCCATCCTCCCAGCATCCGGCCAACCCCATGCCGTACGTCCTGAATCTAAGACCCCCAAACCAGCCCGCGTCGCCCGGCCCAACGCCTGCACAGTATGCCGCACCAAGAAGACCCGGGTAAGTGAGACTAGTCCCGCCGAGACGGTAGCCCGTCAGCCCAAACCTTCGTGGCGATGGACGCACAACCTCGTCAAGCAACACAATCGCAACCCGGGAATGCGCAGCGAGCTGATCTGGCCTCGACATTTCCCAGTGCGACGGAGGAAAGCCCAGCTGTTCGCCGTGCCTCCGACGCAGCACCCACTGCGCCTACGATGCCCAGCGCGGATCGAGTGAGAGTGTCAGAAGGGAGCTCCGGGAACAACGAGATCTGCTGCATCAGATGAGGACTGCCCCGGCGATGGAGGCCCTCGCCATCATGCAGCGGCTCAGAGCAGCACCGGATAGCTCCACGAAGTCGGATTCTTCTGTCGAGGGCAGGGCCCTTGGGATGCATAGACCTTCTGCTTTGAGGACGGCTCGAGCTGCATCGCCGCCCACCTTCTCAGGGCTGGAGTTTGAGCTGATGGCGTGTCATCCGATGGCGTACCCTGCCATCCTTCCCTTGGACCTCACAAAGGTCGACCTGGGCCCACGGCCGAAAACAAACGCCCACCTGCCCCTCGAGTGCGGTGCTCGAGGCGGTGCAAGTGGGATACCGCAACTGCCCTTGCCAGAGGGTCAAGCAAAGCCTTGCAGATCCGGTTCGTCGCAGCACAAGGTTGCTACAGATCAAGCACCTCACCTGCCAGCCGGTCCACGACGACGCCAGTTGTGTGATGATCGGCTGCATCAGCTGCGGATAGGATACTGGACAAGCGTTGAGATCGACGACGAACTCGCTGCGAGTATAATATCCTACTACCTCGAAGTCAACCACCCGATTCTCGGATTCTTTGACGCAGATTTATTCGTCGCCGACCTGGTCGATCACAGACTTCGATTCTGCTCGCCCTTTCTCATCGATGCCCTGCTGTGCTTTGCCTGCGTACATGCATCCCCCTCCCAGAAAAACAGTCCGTGAAACTGAAACTGAGCAACAGCAATCATATTCCATCGTCGATGAGAGGGCATCAGCCCTGGTAAAGCCATTCTTCTCTAGCGCTGAGATGATGTGGCGCGCCGAGCGGTCGTCAGACACGGTGGCTAACCTTTCGGCATTGCTGCTCTTCAGCGCCTGCTGCCATCTCCAGGTATGCTCGATACAAGTCATAGACTTGTTCGAGGACATGCAACGCATGGGCAAGCGGATGAGACTATTTGGCGTGCAATCTACTCCCGAAGAGGCCGTCGCCTTTCGCGACCTCGGCTGCGAGACGAAGCAGGCCATGGCACACTCGGCATGGGGGGCCTACAACTGGCTAACGTGGGTGCTAAGAGTCTCCATGTGCATGGTTGCTGACGACCGTAGAATGAACATGTTCTACATGCTCCTCAGACCGGTCGAGTTCCCGCCAATGCTCCCCATCCCCGGAAACAATACCACATGGCAACATGACAAGAACCTGGACGTCCAGTGGCCGCCACATGTACTTCCGTGGTATGCGGGCAAGACATTTACCGCAGTGTGCAAGTTCTGGCCTATAATGCAGGAAGTCGGGGCAGTTTACTTTGCGCAGCGCCTCGGCCTTGCAGCGTCGCCAGCCAGACCACCGCTCGCGTTCGCCGAGTCCAAGTTCCAGAAGCTGCTCGCCTTTGCCGATTCCCCGAGTCAAGACATGTCCCGCCGAGAATACAATCCTGACCACATTGTAGCCTTCCAGTACGCCTCCCTCCCCCCTTCCCGAGTCTCGTCACAGCGTGCCCCTGACACCAGTCTCCAATGCTAACGCAGGATTAAAAACTCAGCATCCTCTTCCACAGCGCAGTAATCGACATCCTGCACCCCTTCGTCGACGACCCATCACCCCAACCCCTCCGCTCATTCTCCTCCCCCCTCAGCTCCGTCCGCGCCGCCTTCCGCGCATCAACCAACCAGCTCCAGCGCCTCATGCTAACCTGCCGCCTCCAGAACCCCCGGACTCTCTCCCTCGTCGTCACCAACACGGTCCTCGTCCACGTCAGCAACGCCATGCTCGCCGACGCAAAGGCCAGCCTGGACAGCAGCGACCGCAACCCAGACTGGCGCTTCTACTTCTTCCTCTGCCTGACCAGCTGCCAGGACGCCATGGTGTGCTTCCCTGTCTTCGAGCACCTCGGCCGGGGGTTGCTCGCCATGGCGATCCGTGATGGGGCGATAGGGAGTGACGAGGCGCATGCGTGGAAGCGAGCGCTCGAGGAGTGCCGGAGGGAGGGGAGTCCGTCCGAGGAGGTCATGTTTGGGGACTTTACGATTGACTTTAACCTTGCGACGAAGGAGCCTGAGAGGGCCAAGGCGAGGTCCATGGCGGCAAGTTTTGAGGAGATGGTGGATTTTAACAAGTTCACGGCAGGGGAGGATTTCTTGATGGACTCGGAGGGGTAGACCAATTTGTTTATATGGGTACTCTGATGAATACAGCAAGGCTAGATCAGCCAACGAGTGTCTCCTGGTAGGAAAGTTGTGGTAACCGTGACCGAATTCGCGGGAGGGACAGAGGGTTAGGAAAGGCCATCGACCCAGCACCGGGTCACCCTTCGTGATCTGGCGACGCCTCCTCAGCCTGATCATCTGGAGGACGCCGCCCTCTTTCATCCTGATGACTCAAGAATACGCTGGCTTTTCAACATGCCAGCGCATACCAAACACAAAAACTCGACCGCTCATCACCCCAGGAGCCCACGGCGTCTCCTTCCAGAGATAGTTCTGTGGCATCCATGTCAGTCTCCACAGATGAGGGCCATCAGGAGGGCTTCTTACGCTGAGAGTCCACCCGACCTTCCCCTGACAATTTCACACCGAGTTGGCTTTCCCGGCCTCTCCCCATGCCGACGAGACCTGTGATGACGGTGATGGCGACGGCGGTTGTTGTGAAGACGATCTCTCAGCTTCTTGATGCGGTCCTTCAGCTCTTCAATTTTGGCTAGGCCTTCTTCCTCCGCTTTCTCGGCAGCATCCCTCTCTTTCTCAATAGAATCCCTCTCCGTCTTGGCAGCGTCCCTCTCTTCCTCCGTTTTAACCAAGCGTGACCTGGCAACGTCCCTCTCTCCCTCAGTCCTAACCAAGCTTGATTCAGCTGCCCTAAGCAAATTTTGCAGATTGTTCTGTCCAGACTGGCTGTTGGCCAAATCTCGTTGCAGCTGTTGTCTCCCTTCACGGCTCTCGTTCAAGTTTGCCATCACTCCAGCGAGTAGCCCCGAGAGCAGTGCCACTGCAGTGTTCTTTTCCCAGATTGTCATCTGTTCCTGTAGTAGGTCTGCCCGCAGGTTTCTGACCAGCTGGTGCGCTGCAGCTGCGTCTAACTCTGTCTGGATGACCCGCTGATTCGACACAACCAGTAGTTCATTCAGCCGAACAACTTCTTCGTCCTTCTCATCTTGTCTCTGAAGAGCATCTCGAAGATCGTTTTCAGTCTGTTCTCGCCGTGTTTCCAGCTGCGCTTTCTCCTGGTGCAGCTGATCGATTCTCTCCTGGAGCAGAGTAACTTGGCCGTTGTTGACAGCCTCCTGGTCGTGCTCCGTGGGTTCAATGCTCATTACCATCAGATCAGTCTGTGTGAGCTGTGGCTCAAGTGAGGCTTCGTTCGGATCCGCTTGCTCTTCGGAGCCCTCGTTCTCCGTTTCTGGCTGCAGGTGGACGTCATAGTTCTTTTCCTCTGCCTCTCGAAGCAATTCCAACAGAGTTTCGCTGATCTCTTCGGGCTCTCCCTGTAACCTCTTGATTTCGGCCAGAAACCTATCGTACCAGCGGTTCTGTTCCCGTTGCTTCTTCAAGTCTTGGTCGAGTTCTTCAGCAAGCTTCTGGATTTCTTCCTCTTTTGCCTCAATTTCTCGTCGTGCCCTTTCCAACTCCTGGCATATCTGTTCCTTTGCGTTGAGCTCTTGTTGCAACCTGCCCACTTTCTCCTCAGTCATTTCTCTCCTCTCTCTCTCACCTTCAAGCTCCTTGGCCAACCTGTCACATTCAACGATTGGATGGAACACTCCCCAAGCTTTCCCGTCTCGATAAATAATCTCGAACATGTGTTGGGGGATCTTGAAGCTTACTCCTCCATCGGATAGTAACGATGGCTCCAAAGCTGGCTGTAGCCCAGGTCCTTTGCCTTTGAGCGTGCCATCGCTGATGGGAAACGATTGTACCTGGGGGGATGTTGGCACGGACGAGCATGGCGAAGGCAGAGTACTGGCCCAAGATTGGGACGATGCACTGGAGGGGGGAGAGGACGAGCTACTGGCGACTGCATCGTTTTGCGGTGAAACGGGGGTGGTAGGTGGACTTAAGGCGGTACTCTGGTCCTGGGAGTCACCGTAATGACGTGGGACTCGGATGGGAATGTGAGAAGGGGGGGGTTGCCGCAGTGGCCCTTGCAAGCTACGCCTAATCGATTGCGTTGCCGTCGGGCGCGAGACCGGAGACCCTCGGTCATCCCCTGAAACGCTGAACTCTGCGGTAATGTTGAGGCTGCCTCTGACACCGTTGTCGGAGACTCTCTGCTTCGTCTTTGTACGCCTATTAGACATGACGGTTGCGCTTCTCGTGAGAAAGGAGGAAGAGACTTGGGTTGGAAGAGAAGCTCTACGACGGCCCCTACTCTTTTTGCGATGAAAATGTGGGATTATATAGCCAGCAGCCCTCTAGGATACACACCTTGGTACGCCTCCAAAGCCCTCACCACAACCACTTGGCACCGTTGTCGTGCTACAGGTCACTCCACGATCAAGCCAATTAGTGGCCCTAGAAGTGTGAAATATGCACGATATATCACCGCCTCTGCAGTCAGATGTCTTTGACAACTCGTCGCCTATCGTCTACAGCTTCAGCCTCATTATAGGCCGGATTGATGCAACGTGACCTCGTGCATGCCAATCGGGGTCGGTCCTCAGACACCCTCCGATCTCCGACCCAAATCACCAACGGGATTTCAAAGCCCGACAAACTGACAGATCCATCCCCTCTACTTTCCCCCAAACGGAGAGTCGGAGGTTGCGGCCGGCCCGGCGGGTATGCCGCCTGCTTCATGTTGCCACAGACTGCCCTGGAGGTATCGTATTTCGTGAGTTACGTGTACCCAATGAGCCGGGATGAGATGAATGCAACAGACTGAATTAGTTCCCTTGGTGGTAGGCCTCATTATACCAGAGGGCCCGAGGCCTTGGCGCGCACTGTCAACGAGCAGCCGTTTGAACGCTTCTGAGAGGAAAAGCCGAAAAAAGCCAAGATAAGAAGGAAGCCATCTGGGAAGTAGCCATTTATACAATTTACGTTGTTCTTTCATCTCGGGCTACTACTATCCCTGCGGGCAAAGCGAAACGAATAACTCCTGGAACCAGTTATCTACTGTTCTGGCAAGCGGAAAGATGAGCAGCGTCCTATCCCAGACTCCCAATCTCCTCCGACTCCCGCTCGAAGTGCCTCATCCCATCCGGACTCACAGCCTTGTTTTCGTGGTGGGCCTCCCGCAGCCTGATTTCTGGCTAAACGGTGGCGGCCGCTATCAACAATTCTGCCTTGACTATCAGCTGAGCCACCAATGAACAGCCCGGTATTGATGCAGCTGACTGCACAGTCTTGCCCTTTCAACCCCGCTCGCCGAAATCAATCTGAAGGACATGGATTCCAGTGAATGATTGACTTGGAAAGATGGATAACCCTGGAGAAGAATCGCTCGTTACCCGGGATTGGGATGAGTGGGCAGTTCAACCCCACGCCAGTTCGACAAGGCTGACTTGACACAAATCCACCCCGGATTTCTGCATGTCCAACCTCCAAGATGGAAAAGAGCATGTGATGAGACGCCACCAGCTTGATTGGCAACACGTGTTCCAGAGCCTCGTCGTTGATGAGTCCTGGACAGGTCCAAATCTCGACCTTGAGAAATCCCAAACCCGTGCAACAGTCAGAGATTCGCCGACCAGCCGTCAAAATGCAACGCAGTCCTCCAAGTTTTGCACACTCCAGTCACCCGGCCACCATGCCCGAATTGAAACTGACCGTCGCCGATGCCCTTTCGCCGAGGAAGTCGGACCCCATAGGCATCAACCTGCCATCCATCCCAGAAGCCACCGAGTATGTCACACCGGCTCCCGGCATAACCCATCCTCGCAATGATGACGATCCCCGCCTCAAGGACCCCCAGTTCCAGCAATCAGTGATCGAGGCCCTCCTCGAGCGGAACGATGCTCTCGAGGAAGAACAGAAGGCGTCGGAAGCCACTTCTTCCCGTCTGAGGCAGAAGCTACAGGACACAACAGACGAGCTACAGAGGATGCGGGAGCTCGAGGCTCAGCTTCATCTTCACCAACAATCCATCGATTACCAGGAGGATGTGATCCGCGATTTAGAGCAAAAGAGGAAGGCTCAGGAGAATGACTACGCGCGACACACCACCGGACTACAGACCCAATTGCACGAGCTGCACGCCGAGATCGAGCATCTTGTGCACCGTGACGCGGCGCATATCCAGGAGCTCAATCGTATGCACGCAGAGCAGGAAACCGTGCTCAAGAAGGAGGACGAACAGGCAGCCAGAATCAAGAGCATGGAAGACCAGGTGGCCAGTCTCAAGCGACGAGAGGGCGACCTCAAATTGCGTGTTAGCCTAATCTCTGGCCAATATGACGCCCTACAGACCGAGAACCGCCACCTCCACATGGCAGCGGCTGCTGAATACGACAAGCGGCAGGTCGTTAGCGAGGAACTCAAAAAGATCGAGTACCAGCAAGCACAGCTGGCCTGTGAGGTGGCCGAGCGCGAGGAAAGGCAAAGGGAGGTCGATCACCTGAAGAGCATGAGGATCGCGACGGAGGAACAAAACAAGAAGTTGAAAGAGCGTCTGGCGGAACTCGCCCAGGAGATGCAAGCTGTCACAGCCGATTCCAACAACAGGATGATGCGGCAGCTGCACGACCAGCGGCAGAGATACGCAGTCGATCTGGTAGAGGCAGCCCAAGGCCAGTGGAGGAACCAGACCCCCCGGACGATCCTGACCCAAAAGTTGATCTCCCAGTCCTTCCCCGCCGTCGCAGATTCCCGCCATGCCGTGTCTTTCCTCGAGCTGTGCTCGCCGGCCATGCTCACGGCCTCTATGCTGGATATCCAACTCTCGACGCTCCAAGCACGACGCTTCTCCGAGAACGTCGTCACGACCAGTGAAATAACCATCATCTCCTGCGATCTATGCAGCCTACCCAAGGTAGCGCGCGGCTTCGCTGTGGGCCCTCTCTGCGTCAGCGAGTTTGCGGAGGAATTGCAGCCGACAAGGTGCTGTGCCAAGTCCGTCTGCACGGAGTGCTACCTCAAAGCCCTCGCGAAATCGCTGGTTAGTAGTTGGTGGACTACCCTGGGCGCTGAGAACTGGCTCAAGTGTCCGATGTCGATCTGCGACCAGCCTTTATCCGTGAGCGATCGAGCGTCTTTTGAGAATCTGCTTCGACAACTGGGGGACCGAGGCATAGATAGTAACCTGGCCAGGTGAGTTCCCGAGCCGGCTGTACCACTTATCTGCTAATGAGATAGGTACGATCGAGCCCTGATCCTCCGAGGCGCCCTCGCCAAGTTACAACCAGCCCCAACCGACGAAGCACTCACAGTCGCCTCAACCGCGCACGAGCAACTCGTCCAAGCCAGCCGCATGTATTCCTTCTTCGACACCAAGTCTACAGATACAAATCCCAGCCCCAGCCTCTTCACCCCCGGAAACATCGCCATGATCAGCGCTTACCACAACCGGACCACCATCCAAGTACCCCTCTTCACGCAGTTCCTGCGACGGCAGACTACCCCCAAGAAATGCTCCATCTGCGCCAAGGAGTTCCTCGACGTCGAATACACATCCGCACAAGAATGGCAGGACCTGTGCAACAGACTCCACAGCGAGTGGATGTGGAGAATCTTACTATTTCCCGTTAAGCTCGGGCTAGAGTGCAGCCACGACGTTGGCTTTTGCACGGGCTGTCTGCGGAGGCACATCAAGGAGCGGCTGGAGCAGTACGGGAGGAGCGGGTATGATCAGTTGGCTTGCCTTTCGGATGGGTGCGGACGTAGACTTTCGTACGAGGAGGTCTGGTTGTACGCGGAGCCGGAGACGTTTGAAGAGCGTGTACTCCTCCTGTAACCTGTAAGCCAGTAAATTCTAACATCAGTGGCAGATATGACCGGTACCTCAGCCTTCAGGCCCTGAGTCTAAGGCCTGTTTTCCGCTGATGTCTCCGCAAGAGCGGCAGCTCTCCGAACGACGTGTGGGAGAATAAGGCAACCCTAGAGTACCACATCCTCTGCGCCTCGTGCGCCTTTGACCAGCGTCGACCCAGTGCTAATGATGAATAGGTTCAAGTTGCCACTTCGAGTTTTGGCGTGGTATTGGGAACGGTGGTCTTTCCGAGGAACATCTTTCGAATCTATACGTGATAATAGAGCAACACGCAGTTGGGTATATCATTAAAAAAACACGCTGGCTAGGACGGAGGCTACACCAATCCATAATCAGATTCGGTGCCACTGGGAGGCCGCGATTCCTCTACATGGAACGCCACCGCTTGCCCTGATTTTCGCTTGGTACTATGCGAAGGAGTCGATTGAAAATCCTGCAGATAAAAGTCGCTCGAGCGTCTGTTGTTATTGCTGCTATGGCCGTGGCCGCCGCTCTGAAAGTCTTTAAATAGGGCATAGAAGAATGCCGCGTTGGCGACGACACACGCGCATATCACCTCGACGGACGCCCACTGAAGGCCGTTAGCAGTGCCTCGTACAGGATAACTTGATGTCGTACCTGGGAGCGGGTGCCTTGGCTGACTGATGACATGAAGATGAGCGGTATTCGCACGATGGTAATGGCAACGGTGATGATTCCGATGCCGAAGAGAAGCGCGAGTTGCAGCTTGCTTCGGGGCATGTCAGTATACTCCTATCTTGAGGTGAGGGCTTACGTACTGTCTGCGATCGAGCTGGGTATTATTGAGGATGGGAAAAGGAAGAATGAGAAGAGCAACATCGGTGACGGCGTTGAACACGGCCATGACGAGAAGGTTGGCTATCCCTCTACTACAAGGGTCGACTGGAAGACGTTAGTACGAAGGAGTCGGTAACTGGGCGGCCACATACGTTGATCTGCAGGTCCAATCTCCCATGTCCTATACACCGTTAACACTCATCTCGCAAGGACAGGAGTTCACACTGACAAGTGAAGCGGTCGACACTCCGTCACGGTCGCAATCACGACACAGAAGAACGTGACGACGACAGCCCACCACAGCGTGATGATGGCCACCCTCCCCCACCCAAGGTGGCCAATAAACCGCGAATAAAAGTTCAGCAGGCACAGCTTCAATATCCATAAACTACGATCGCTTAGCAAATGAAGAGGAGGCTCTGGCGGGCGAAACGCACAATAGGGCATAATTTATGCGAATAGGAATCAGCAGCTTCAGCGCCAACGCCCTATCCGCATCAAGCTGCTCGACACTCTCCCCCCTCGCCGCGGCCTCCGCCGCCGTCGCAGGGTCATGAGTATGGTCCGGGCTGAGCGCCGAGCTCCACGCCATGAGCACCGTCCGGGCGATCAGCGGCAGCAGCGCAAAGGCCATGTACGTGTCGTCCTCTCGCCACCGGCGGTGGCAGGTCGGGTGCTGCTTGCATCGGAAGAGCACGCGGTAGGCGATGCGCGTGAGGATGAGGACGGAGCATGTCGTCGCCGATACGATGAGCAGGGTTACGTGCGAAGGGACGGCCATGGCGCTGCGCCCAAGAGACAGTTTTGTCAGGGCGGGCGCATCTGCGCGAATTAATTTGTTGCGAGGTTTATCGGGCGATGAGCGAAAATGTGGAGAGCGAACCCGGATTATTAAGTAGCTGGGGATGGGGATAAAAAAGACTCATCCAGGATGGCGGAGAAGAAGACCCATCAATACGTAGCCGCAGTAAGATCGACTTGACCCTGGTAGGAATCAACCAATGGACAGCTGCAGAGAGTCTGGGGAAACGCCACTTAATCATGTCCCCCGCAAAGAAAACGGAACAAACGGGCGTCGGGATGTGGGTGAGCAAGCCACAACGAGGAGTTCACTGAGGGATCGAATGGGAGGCCCTGTTCGGCGGTCATTCTCGGGATCGGTGCATGCAAGTCCAACGCGTCGGAACTTCTAGATTATTCGACCTTTGTGTCTGCCTCGGTAGCCCTGCCAATGAGCGTTGAACCTGACAAGAGGGTGGGATCATCAGTGCTCGCGCTAGAAAGCAGCTGGAAAACTTAAATACGAGGCTAGCCCCGATTTCTCGACTCTGCGAAGCCGCCAGTGGGTGCGGAGTTGAAGCCCGAGATGAAGGACTGTTGCTGGATCAGGCCTGGAAGACGTCCAACAGGACGGGTTTCCCTATGCTTCTGCCTAACTGCAACTCTTGCTGGTGTTGATTGAGGCTATAATGCACTGGAAAAATTACAAGGGCTAGTGTTCTCCGTCTTGCGTGGAGCGTGCTGGAACGGAAACCCATGCCACATGGCCCTACCCTGAAGCCATTCCCACACGAGGAGGTATTGTCGGCCTGCAGGGGCCAGTGTCCGATATTAGTAATCATGGATTCTTGCAAACCATTCAGACAGCCATATTGCGACTTGATAACAATCAAGGCATGCGTAGTTATTCTGCTTAAAGCGTCGTCCACAGCGTATGATACCACGGCTCTGACTAAAATTCAACTTATTTGCCAATCCAGCTGACGACCTACAGTAGGTCCTACCTCACTTGACTTCAAGAGAGCATTCTGGACTTTGTACCAAATTCTCCACCAACCACCCGACAGCCGACGGCGCGTGCACTCTAATGCCACTAACCAGCGCCATTACCAGCGCCATTCCTCACGGCGTTTTTGCCACCCGCCTACTCCATGCTCACGTGGCCAGGAACCGCCGACACTTTTTATGCGCTGCTGGAGGGGCTTTTACGATCGTGCTCTCAAAGAGTTCGCGGTGAACTAGCCCGTGCTGAACTCGCCACCATTCACGGCAGACAAGATCGGACTACTTTACTCCGTTTCGCCTGGCCTCGATGGATTGACGACGCACACGCCAGGTGTCATTCCGCGGGATCTCGCGATGTGATGCGCGACAGGGAAACCCTGCGCTATTCCTGCTGGCAAGGTTGAGCTGACCAGACGAATTGGATGCTTTTCCGATCAAGGAAACAGACAGCTGGTGGCCCCTGCATCTGACAGGCTGACTAGTACATTCGACATCTAGAAGTGGCCGCAGCATGACTCGGTTCGGGTCCAAGCTTGTTGGTGAACACAAGGTGCTGGCGTGTCGCTGTTGACGATGGTCTACCAAGAACTCGCAGCTCTATAGATCCAGGACCTGCACCAGACATACAGAGAGGTACGAATAGACGACTATAACGCCCTTTTAACTTTGCCTTCTATATTAGCCAATCTTGAGGCTCAGCCGCAATAGGTCCTGTGAGCTCTCGAGAGCCCATCATGCAATGTTTGAACATCTCCCCTGCGTAAAGGGGGAGTGGTGTCACATCAAACAGCTCGCCAAGTCTCTCCTATAACACGAGACTCTGATTATCTCTCTCTCGGGCGAAGGATTTCGGTGAAGGCAACTGGTGGTGAGGGCAAGCCGGCATGCGGTGAGCATGTTCGGTGCATGTGCAACGACGACGACTATCTTTCTTGCTGTCTCGGCTGGCGGAAATGGACCCGCCACTGGGATCAGGCGAGTGGTAAGTTACCCGTCCTAGTCCCTACCGTGAGGCAGACTACTCAATCTAAGCCTGTCACGATGGCTGTAGCATACAACTTGGCACCTGCCATTGCTGATAAGAGAAAATAGAGCTTAAAACTCCATCCAGACGCCGGCTTCTTCCTTCATACTTACCCTCCCAGTTAGTATCTCATATTCCATTGGAGATATCGCAAGTAACTTGAAGGCAATCTACTGCGGTTTATGGCCCTGCGAGCATCAACGTAGGACGTTTCTAAATTGCAACGCAATAGTACCCGTACCATCGTCCTGCCCCGAAATAGTAAGCTACTTGTAGCTCTGTTGTAGCAACTCGACGCCAACTTTGCAAAGGGCAGAGCACTATCCAGAGTTTCTATCAACGAATCAGTAAAGGATTTCGGGGCCAGATACAGCTCAACCAAGATGGGTTGAGCCACAGCTGTCTTTTGCTTACTCTGACACCCTGTATACATACAGGCACACTCTGGTGCCCTCCTCCCGAACTTGCACATACGAGGCAAAATATACGGCATGCTTCTTCTGGATATTATCGGAGTTAATACCTGTTAGAAATCTTTCTTCGCCGCCCCTCCTCTTCTTCGCAGAGGTGAATGGGGGGAAGATTCCCCGGATCAACCACCGGTTCAATACGGCCATTACTGCACCAAGCAGCTTTCTATCATAACAGGCCGCTGCATCGCTTGCATAGACTGTGGTCTCCTGCCCAATCTCAGTTTCTCTTGTATGCTGACAAAGTGGCCATACAGCATCGTCTACTGGCTTCCGCAACTCGAGAACCCGCCGGGTCAGCATACTTGCTTTAGCACCACGGCAACCTGACTGGTTGAGAGGATTCACGAACTGCTAAAATATCTTAAAAAATCCCCACATCAGATCTGTTTGAGATCTGGATGGCGTAAAACGGATGTTACTGAACCAACACTCTGGGCCGAGATCAAACCAAGTCCGCGAATGAACCCGACTAAAGCACCCGGCTGTGCTGTCAGGGCCTCTATCTAGCTATACCTCACTACGCAAGCGCACGTCGCGTGAAATCCTCAAGAACGTCGAGGAACAGCAAAAGTCTGGGAAGATGAATCCGCCTCCATCATCTATCCGTACCGGAACTTTGGCCAAATCCTACGGACAACCTCGTGTACACTCCAAATGCTCTTGGAGCCTTGTCAACAATTGGTCCGCTGGGGCTTTCATCGACATCTGCAAGCTTCGTTTAGTATCTACGTCGAGGAAAGCGGGAAGTGCTGCGTCTTAGCTACAAAAAATATCGAACTGGACAAGAGGTAAAAGCATACCTGGGTTAGAGCAAAGTACGAAAATCCGGTCTCGTTGGTGGGAGGGATAGATGGTTGGAGAAACGTGAAAACAAGGAGAAAAATGACAAAAAGATGAAAAAAGAAATGAGGGACACCGGATTTGAACCGGTAACCTTTAGGAATCTCGCTTATGTTGGATGAGCTGTGAAGCTTGCCACTGGAATCTAACGCGCTACCGTTGCGCCAGCCCCCCTTGTTCTTTGTATGGTATGCAGACGCTTAAGACATTACATGTAGCGCACAGTCTAATGAGAAGCAGAGAAGAAGTAAACGAGGTTTCGAATAGAGCAGAAGAGAATAGATGAGCTTCCATACGCTCTCCACTTTGCTAAAGACCAAACGGACGACTGTATTATGGAGCAAGGATAGGATAGTTCCGGTTCGAGGTTATTACATTCCGCCGTATCCACGCCCGAGCCCTGGCGAGGCAATAAATATATCATGCTTTAGTTGAATTCACGGGACCTAGGGAATTAATAGAGTCAGAAATCCCTTTGAATCTATCAGCTTATACTAATGGATAAGAGCAAATCACGTTTTGCGAATTGCGCTCTCTGATGCCAGTCAAGCATGCATTAGAAATCCGAACCCGTGAAGGCAATCCGTGTGCAGACTTGGATTTTCTCACAATCAAGCGAAGGGTAAGGAGGACCAGCGGGGATAAGACCAGAGGGCGGAGTTAGAGATGACCTGCATACGCGATCGTGTACTACCACCTCAACGGGCCGAGAACCGCCCGCTAGCCAGGGACAGGGCCCCGGCACTTGGAATGAAGCACCTCGCCATTGGAGGCGGGTACTTTTGCTTCCAATGATTCTCTTTCCCTGGGAGGAGCATGCGCCGCGGAATATCTCCGCAACAATGTCGCAACGGTTGTAGTGTCAAGATTTCTAATTAACCAGGCTGCCGCATACTCCGTGTTGGGGCTCAAAGAGACGGCGCATGACAGTGACATTCACATGCCCGCGTCAAGACCATCCCCTTTGCTGAGAGGCCAGAACACAACGATTATCTACATAGAGGGCTAATCAATCTCGGGAAAGGGTCTTTAGCCACTTGAGATAGACAGTACTCCGGAACCGGTTTTGCAATTATGAAGACGGGAGTGTGAGAGTAACAGAAGGGCAGGAGCGAGGTCAGAAGTAGCAAAACTTCGAGATACCGCCCTACAGAAAGTGTTGCTACCATCAACTAGGATCAGCGAATCCCATCTGGAACATTCCGAGAGTCAGGGATGTTGGCTTGGGTCAGTCGGGAAATAGCGCCCCGATGGGTTCAGCGTCCTGGTCAGGGGATAAACTTTGTGCACGCCGCAGCCAATGTGCTTCGCGTAGATGCCTGTAACCTGACGAGCCTTGGGCGACCTTGGTTTAGCACGGTTGGGCTTGAACTGATGCGACTTGCCACACGAAGTGCATATCTGTCTACATCTGACACTCGCCTTATTGTGCATTATGGCATTAGGTATCATGTATGTATTGTGTGGCAATTATTATTATTTTTATGAAAGCAGCTTGGCTATCCTCTGAAGGCATGAGAGTTGATGATGGGGCTCTATTATATAACCCCTCTCGCTCACAGTAATGGCTCTATAGAGTATCGCTCGCATCTTGCTTGTAATTTTCTACTCCTCCATACCGGTAACTATTTTTTATGGCTTTTAATGCCTTTATGTAGCAAATCTCTTTCGCGCACTCCATCAAGGCTGATATTTCTTAAACAGCGGCGAGAATACATTGAACCCCGAACATGGGATCCTGATCGTGGCTTCCTGTAATAAAGGGTTCCCTTTTTCCATCTGCATTCTTTCACCCGCTTGGACCTGCATCATCACGAAATGGCCTGACGCTAGCGGCTGTTAGCCTGCTGTCTCTTGACCAGATAGGGAGGCCGCCTTCTGAAATAAGCTTCGACCTAAGGCCAGCCTCCCCAAAAGTCCACTGGGCTGTAGGGCAGCGGCCGCAGTCGAGACGCCAGGCGCAAGGGCAGGGAAAACCCCTCCAATGAGGTGGCCATGCTGGTCGAACGTGATCCCGGCGGTGAAGCATTGGACCTGGCATCTGGTGCCCGACTTGATGGAAGTTGCCGCGCCATAGACGAGGCAAACCTGCAAGTTTCAGAGTCAACGTCGATCGGCAACGGCTTCAACTGCCGATTCCAACCCTGTGGGAGAGCCGAGGGTAGTAAGGGTGACACTAATGCAACCTGGAAAAGTTCTAATGAAACTACTCAAATGTCACCTTCTCGCATATAAACCATAAGAAAACCACTCATTACTCCACTGTTGAAGTCTGCTCATCATCCCCTTTTCCCCTCCCCACTCCTCGGAGATTTTCCTCAACCTCACGGTCTAGGCGGGGAATCTCGTCAGCTGATGACGGCTCAAGAACCCCATGGATCAGAAGGACATCAGCCCCAAGCAGGAAGCCGACCGAGAGGTCATCGGCGCCGATGATTCAAGGCGGAAAGCTGTAAGTTGTCGTATTTTGGGCAAATATTGAGAACGCTGTATAGAAACAACAGCCTTGTTTTATTCTATCTCTCTATCTCTTGATCATAGGAAATGAAAGGCTGACGACTTTCCCTGTTCTCCATAGTGCGCTCAATGCCGTGCGCGCAAGGTGAGTCGCTTTGTGTGTTGCTCGACGATGAGTGCCGTTGACCAGTTTCGAACCGCCTGCTAGATCCGTTGCGACAGAGATATACCTTGTTCAAACTGCCGCGTCGCCAACCGACTATGCACTCAAGCGGACCTGCTCCCACAGTCGAGAAAACCTCGACAGAGAGTTCTCATCTCGTCGCAGTAGTAAGCCTCCTGCTGCATAAACCGTGGCCTCTTGATATCGTGTTCTTTATTGACCGCTGCAATGTGCAGTGAGCTCAAAATCGACCAGATCGAAGCACGCCTGTTGAACATCGAAGGAATCCTCCGTGATCTCTCCCGGCGCTCCACCTCAACTCCCGGCAGCAGCCCGCTGCAGCCCACCACTCCTCAACAGCCCCTTGCCGGTGGAAATCTGGCCAGTATAGCTTCGAGCACCTTCGCCACCCCGGCCGTCGAGCCCCATGATTACGAAGACGAGTTGGCATTCGGGCGCGACGGTGTCATCGTCGACCGGGCCACCGGTGCTACTGAGGACCTTGAGCATGCCATTAGCAGCATCACCATCGGCAATGCGGATCCAGAACTGCACGATGCCTTGTCCAACCTGAGGCTGCTCGTGGAGCTGCAGAATCGCCAGTCCGTCAGCAGGCCTCGGTTTCCGTTGCAGCAGTGCTTGCCTGCGGGTGGTCTCGGACAACTTCCCTTGCCACCCGTAAATATTGTCGTAGCCCTGCTCAAGCACGTCAAAGGTACGTCAGACTTTCTGGATGCAGAACGGGCCTGACAAAAAAGCAGCTTCACCCCCGGGCCTCTTCTCCCTGATCTGCTCATACGTGGGGATCCACGACTTCACAAAGCTTTGCCAGAAAGTCTATTTCCCTACAGAAGACCTACGGGATACGATATATACAATCGTCGTTGCTGGTCTATACTACCTATTCCTGGAGCAGCACATCCTCACCTCATTCAAGGCTACCAAGGAAGAGCTCGCAGCATACTTGCACCTCTGCCGCGTCAATCTCGAGACAGCACTCGCCAACATGTCTCTTTTTGTGTCTCTCAAAGTTGAGACTGTACAGGCCCTCCTCCTGGGTGTAAGGCACCACGGTTCTTCCCTGTATGCATGCTTGCTGACGAGATAGACCCTGTATGCAATCGACGTGTCGAGGCCAACAGTCGCCTGGTTTCTCAATTCCGCGGCTGCCAACATTTGCCAAGTAGCCGGCTTTCACCGTTACTCAGAGTCCGCCTCCGAGACCCCCATGGCGAAGCTCAGATCGACGCTATTCTGGCAGGCATACATAAACGACAAAGCGCTCGCACTACGACTTCACCGCGCCCCCGTGATCCAGGACTATGATATCGGCATCCCTCGCGCCATTTACTTTGAGGGACCGATTAGTGTAGAGATGTCTGGTGTAGTTCAGGTGTGGGTGAGGTTGGCAGCATTACAAGGCCAAGTCTATGAGAAATTGTTTGTCCTGCCTGCCCCGGATAAACACCACGTGGCTAACACGCTTGCAGATACAGCCCAGCTGCCCTTGCGCTGCCACAATCCCAGTTGGCCGAACGAGCTCGTATTTTGGGAGCCGAATGCCGCCAGCTGGAAGTGGAGTCGGCCCATCATCGAGCAAGGATGACCAGCCCGCTCGAGGGGACGGCGGCATTATCCCTGCTACAAATGCACATGAAGGGAGATGAAGTTCAACTCTTGTCGACGAAAACACTCATCTATCGAGCTATCCCTCCGCCTGTGGGATCGGGGAGCAGATTCAGCGACGAGTGCGTGGATGCAGCGAGGAGTGCCATGCAGCAGCACCTGGAGTGCATGGCAACCATCAACAGCGACGTCGCGGCCACGTCAAGATATATCCATTGGTATATGAACCTGCTTTCCAAAGTGGAGGTCGGTGTAGCTGACAGTTTATAGGAACCTGGCGCTTACCCACTTTGCCCCCTTTTTCGTCATCTTCAGCTACGTTATCGAGACCCTCTCGGTCGAGGACCTCCGGCTTCTCAACGCGTTCGGCGCATCGCTAGAAGCCAGTGTTGAATCTTCAGAGACGGTGCAGAAGCTATGGCGGCTGTGTGAGGTGCTGGGCAGGATAACGAGGCTCTACGTTGATGTCAAGATGCAGCAGAAAGAGAGTCAGTTCAAGGCTCTCGGCGACAGGTTTGACGCATACCTAGACCAGCTTGGGTTTGTGTCTATGGAGCGCGAGGGCGTACCCGATATGGGAGGGGGGAATCTCCCTGAGCTGGATGATTTCCAAGCGGCCGATTTAGCCAACTGGATATCGGGAAGCCAGAACTTGATGGGGTTGGTGGAACAAGATGTGATTAACTTTACCGGTCTATAGAAGTAGAAATATTTTATGTTGATAGAGAGCAAAACCGATGTCTCCCCACGTCCCCCAGGCCAAACCTGTGAATATCATAAAACGCGCTGTTAGGTTGCCCATCTGTTTAACACCGCAGGCAAGAAATACAAGTTGAAGCAACTGGTTCTGTTTAATTATAGAACCTGATGTAACGTAAATTAAAGTTAACTAGTGTTTCAGTAATATATACTAAATGTATCACCCAGCAGTATCGAAACGGGAAGTAAGCCACATCCCCAGCATGACTCATATTAGAGCCTCTTGCAAAAAGCCCCTTGTCACGCCGAGGAACCGGATGTATCCAAGGCCGAATCAGACAAACGCCTTTCGGAGGTTGTTCTGGAAGTTGGCATTGTTAAACGGCACATTAGCCTTGCCAAACGGATTCGGGTTATTCTGGTTCAGCGCATCTTTGGCCTTCTGCGGCATAGCATCCCAGTCTGAGATCCAGTACGACCTTCCATTGGTGTTCGTCCACTGCAGCTGATGGTTCAGGGGGAACTGCGTAAAGTACTCGACCTTGACGTTGTTGCCGCTGCGGATCGGGGTCGTGCTAGTCGAGTAGTCGCCATGGCCAGAGGCCGCACCGCCCAGCAGCCGTGGGTTCTGGTTATCCGGGTTGTCGATCCAGACGACCACGCTCTCCCAGTCGTGGCGGTGCCCGCCTGCGACGTTGCCCGCGTTGGGCTGGTCCTTGGGGAAGTACCAGGCGTACATGATGCCGAACTTGCCGTTGTGCCAGGCGGCGCGGGCGTAGGTCTGGCCCTTGTTGCGGTCGCGGCAACCGCCTTCTACGCTGCCCGAGTCCTGGAGACCGCCGCTGAAGTAATGTCAGTGGTGGTGGGCATTGCTGTATTCTAGAGACGTACCTGATGTCGCCGTTGTCGTTGACGGCAGTGTAGGGCTGGCAACCGTGGGCGATGTGCAGAAGGGGGTTGAAGATGTCAATGGCCCTGCCGATGCGGCCTCCCTGAAGGCGGGTCCGGATGGGGTTGAGAGAGTCGTGGGGAACCACGGCACGAGCGGCAATGGTTTTGCCGGCGCCGTTCTCGAGAGGCGCCGCCCAGGCGTTGCTGGCCAGCGCCAGAGTGGAGAGCAAGATCCGAGAAAGCTGCATCTTCGCGGTGCTGGCACTGTGGATAAAAGTTTGGATCGAAAGAGATTTGAGAGGTAGAGTCTGGATCTAGAGCTGTTGAGTCTGGAGATGCTACTTGCGGGAGGGAATGAGGGGAGTTTTATACTTGTCCATCAATAATACCTCTAGATGATTGAATATCATGCAGGCTAGCAATACTATTCATGCCACGACAGAGTTTGAACTTGAAGGCTTGGCCCACCAGTCGGAGAGACCGAGGATGATGTTCGGAGGTTGTCCCACGACTATAGTTGCAGTCCCCCTTGTCGAAATACCAAAAGTTCCTCGAGGAATGGGGTTTAAATGAGGTTCGTATTGTCCTTGTAGTCAACCTTCCTACCCAGGTAAGGCTTAGGTCGTCGGTAGAAGGAGACAAGCAACACTATAAGATTGCTAGTCGAGTTTACAACTGGAACCCATCTTCCAACCTTGGTAAGAGATAGACTGAGCGTACCGTATCAAGGTGCTAAATGTGCCTGGGACAGACTACCCGAAGCACCCGCCTCAGCTTGGCTCTGGTCGAAGCTGAGACCCGCTCCCGGCATTGACGGCATGCTATAGCTGCAACTGTAAGAACAGGCCTGCTTGGCAAAAGTCCTTGTCTTTACTCGGAAATATCTTTGCTGATCACTTCAAGCGTCGACAGTTTAGGGGCTGTGCTTGGACTATAGTCTGCTGATGATACACCCGTTGTATTTGCAATGCCAAGTCCGCAGATCCACCATCCCATCATCAGCAGACAGGCCAGGGCCGTTGATCCAGGTACCGCGGGGTTGGATATTGACAAGGATAGTCTACCTTTGCGGCCCTTTAGTGCCCTGGTGGCTGATTAAACTCGCGGCTATCTCTGGTGGAATGAATCCACCTGCCTGGTATAGCGAATCATGTCTTGAAGAAGCTCCACGGACCTAGGTTCCCTCGGCGTGTACCCGCTAATTATAGAGTAATGATAGACTGACATGGTACTTCGGGAGCGCCGTTGCATCGATCTGGCAATCAAGCCATGCTCTCCCAAGTGCCGGGGGTGTGAAACCAGTTTACTTGCAAGAGCCTTGTTTATAGTGCCATGGCCTTGCTACCTTTTCAGTAGATGCAGAAGACTGTGTTAGAACGAGAGCTTTGTAAAATGGAATCTGTGCAGCTCTGGTCCTACATTATATAGTATCTGATAATTACCTTCCATAGTTGGCCTGATCCATCCTTGCCGGTATGGCGTGTTCCACCACCGGTCTTGATTTACTCGACTCACAGGTCACACCAGGAAAGGAGCAAGGCCGAAGCTAGGCCGACCAAAGAGCATCGCTTGTCGGGCGGTGGCACATCGTGTGACGTTCGCAAGCAACGTCTTCGGTTGCGTCGTTCTCGATACGAATGTAATATGTCGTATCAGACTATTCTAGCATCCAACGTGGCTTAGTGCGAGGGCGCCTTGTAGGGTTGGCCGCGGTTGACAGGGTATTTTAGGTTTGGCATCCGATAAAACGAATCCTACCCTGCTCGGTAGCCTCAGTCTGATGGATTGTGGATAACAGCGCAATTTGACAGATGCATGTCCAGTTGACAGGGGCTATGAGGCCACGTGCAACTGACGGGTAATGCGCCGTGGGAGTCCCTAGAGGGCGGTGCTCGATGGTGCTGCCTCCCCATGATTCTATACTATATTTTGTGTGCATAGCTCACCGCGTCTGCATTTGTAAACCCCCACGAGTGAATTGGCATGACAAAGTCAATGAGATGGTGACGCGGACAGTTGAGGGACGATCGAAGATCCTAGAAGACCAGACCAGGGGTATAAGTCAACCTTCCTGATTCAGCATCTGGCTTTCGGCCTGCTCCAATCTGACAAGAAGAGTAATTAGTGGAGAGTACAGGTCCGGTCGTAGTCAGCAGGGCCCGAGCACGTGGATCAGGAAGGTCCCTGCTGGCGCTCCTGTGTGAAGGGTCTCTGTTTCACGGCATTTACCAAGTCCGCACCGCCCCTAAGCCCGTCCCTCTACGCGGCCAGTTCCACATCCATCCATCCGAGAGCCCGAAGCTAGGTGTTTGGATTGTCGTTGAGCGACGGGCTCGGGTTCTTGACCAAACCCGGCGCCGAAGCCTGGGGAACCTGGCTCCGTGGCCGACAACGTGTCGGCCGATAGCAGCTCCGGATATCCCAGATCGGAATTGGGGATCTGACTACTTGACAAGGAGATTACGAAGTAGGTGGCCTTGGCAGGAGACAGGCTTGGTCGAGACCAATCGCCGAGTGAGCCGAGGGTCAAGTTTACTGCTTGCTTGGCGTGTGTATTACAGCATCTACCGTTATTTAAGCCACTGCGGTGTCTGACCTTGCGAGCGAGTTGGACAAGCCGCTGATCATGAGAGAAGCGCCGCTACTGTGGGTGGATGCAATACTGGATCTGCATGAGAACAGGACGGAAGATGCGCGATAGGATCTGCTGCTGGCCGGACCAGATAGCCAATCTCAAACTACCCTAAAGACAGCCACTATATCCAAGTTCTTTAGGGCATAAGAAGAATACAAGCAGTTAGAAATAGGCCATTGCCTACTGTGATGGATTTCGTCCGGCGTCCTGTGCATTACCCGCTTAGCCGCGGCTACGGGACCGGGTCACTGTGAAGCTTATCTCGGCCGTTCACTTGATGGGAGGCTTATCTCGATCCTCGGGCGCCCGCCCTTAGATCCTGGGTTAGATAAATCTGACTGGTGGTTGATGCGAGTTATTGCGGCTCTGGGCCTCAGCGGTGGATGCATCCTCGACCCGAGACCAAGTGGATATCACCGGTCCCAACCGCCGACGGACGAAATCTTCAGACTCGGCAATCTGGTATTATCCTCTAATACGAAGTATCGAAATTGGAAATAAGAAATAGTATGCTAATTCTACGCGTGACACTTGGGCTGGAAGTAACCGCCAAAGGGGAAGCGTAGTTGCCCATCATGTCGGGATGATTTCTCATGGCAATGCGAACCAGATAACTTCTCGATAAGCAACACAGACTATACACTTTGACCTTTAGAAATATCTCGGGTACTCAAGCATCGATTGAATCCAAGGGGAACCTGTCAGATGATATACCTGCTGGGGACTACCCGCCAGTGACTTCCTACAGACGGTGCCCGATGCCCAAAGATCACACTGTCCGTTCGCCGGCCCGTGGCGCTCTTGAGACGATTCCCTTGCCGTTATCAGCTTGGTATCTATCTTAATCTACCCTGTCTGGGGCAAAGTAGCCTAGATATGCGTGCAGGCAGATAAGCAGTCTCCGCTTGATTAGCCCTGGGTCCTTTGCCGCGGGAAGGGGCTTAAGCGACAGCCTTCTAACCAAGGTTGTAAGTCGGAAGTGGAGATATATAGACTCAACCCTCGCCGATCAGATCACCTAAGATCCAGCCTCCGAGATCTCTCAAGCCAGACCCCCAGATTCAGATTCTCTATCAGTACAGCAATGTCAGCCCAAGATATCGAAAAAGTCAGGCCCACGGCCGACAATGATGTCTCATCCTTCAAGGGCGAGTCCGTCGCCACCCACGAAGTCTTCCGCCAGACCGAAGACGGCGTCCAGTTCCGCACAGTGAGCTGGCAGCGCGCTACCATCATCTTCCTCAAGATCCAGTTTGCCATGAGCATCCTAAGCGTCCCAGGGGCATTGGCCACCCTTGGAGCCGTGGGGGGAGCATTGTCCATCGTCGCCTGGCACACACTGAATACATGTTGGTGTTTCTCACCTCATCTGTAATCATGACGACTCACTATCTCTTAGACACGGCTGTCATTCTCGGCGAGTTCCGTAACCGCCACCCTGAATGCCACAGTAAGCCCTCCTCCCCTCGAACCCCCCGACATACTCACATCCCCAGCGCTCGCCGACATGTGTGGCCGTCTCTGGGGCCGCCCTGGTAAAGAACTAGTCGGCCTCCAGATTCTCACGGCTCAGATCCTCATCTCCGCCGCCGGCATCGTCTCCATCTCCACCGCCCTCAACGCCCTCTCCGACCACGCCGCCTGCACCATGCTCTTCACCTTGGTCGGAGCCGTCCTCATTACCGCCTTCTCCGCTGTCCGCACCTTCAGCCGTCTCGGTTGGCTCACATGGCTGGGATTCTCGACCTTTTTCGTGGCCGTCTTCATCTTTGTCGTGGCGGTGACGCAGCAGGACAGACCGGCTGTTGCGCCGCAGACGGGGGAGTTTGAGTTGGGGTGGACGGCTGTTGCGCATCCGACTTTTGTGGCGGGTGTAACTGCGAGTGCGAATATCTTTATCAGCAATAGTGGTTCGTCCATGTATCTGCCCATCATCTCGGAGATGAGGCGACCGGAACAGTATAAGAGGGCTGCGCTGGTGACGGGTGTTTTGGTCCTGGCCATGTACTTGTCATTTTCGCTCGTCATCTACAGGTGGTGTGGTGTTTGGCTTGCTACCCCGGCGTTTGGAAGCGCGGGGCCCTTGTTCAAGAAGATTTCTTACGGCGTTGCTCTTCCGGGGTTGGTCATTGGTGTTGGTATCTACCAGCATGTGGCGGCAAAGTACCTCTTCGTGCGCATCCTCAGGGAGTCGCATCATCTGCAGGAGAACACCGTCGTTCACTGGACTACTTGGATCGGCAGCAACTTGGTGCTGGGGATTTTGGCTTTCATTGTGGCAGAAGCGGTTCCGATCCTCAACTATCTCTTGGGTCTTGCGGGAGCCATCTGCTTTGCTCCGTTCAGCTTGATCTTCCCTGCCTTGCTGTGGATGCAGGATTTTGCCGACTATAGAGGGGGAAGCGCGCAGAAGAGGGCAGCGTATGGCTTCCACGTCTTTGTTGTCCTCGTTGGGCTATTCATGGTGGTTGCCGGAACGTAAGTTGGTCCTGTTTTCCCGAGAAGCCCCTTGAAGTTACTGACACGCTTGCTGCAGGTATAGCGTGGCTATTTCTATCAAAGACGCATACAGTTCAGGTCTCATCGCCAAGGTTTTCAACTGCGCGGATAATTCGGGAACGATATCGTAAGACTACGGTGTTCATAACCCGTCGTGTCCTCAATGCGCTTGCTATGTAGCAGAGAGGCAGACGAGAGCTTAATACTCCCATCAAGGGCGGATGATTCCCCCAGTTATCTCTTCTCAAAATACGGAGCCAAATACATCCCCGTCTACATGTACTCGCCTAATATCCCGTATCAACAATGACCGACTCTTTTATGCATCCCAACGGCGTGTTTCGGCTATCGAGTGACGTGTCTAAACTCCACGGCCACGCCGGAGACAAACTGGTTCCGGCGGCGGACCAAAATTAGCCTCCGCTCCGGAATCAAATCTGCCCGCCCTGAGCGTCAGCCGGCCGTTTAGGATGGATGCTTCCGCCCTATGAGAATGATCAGATCAGGTTTGTAAGTGGATCGTTCTGTAGGGCGTGATTTCTATACCGTCTTCGCTTTCGGCTTTAATTAATAATTCGGATGATAACTCTCACAAGATATAAACCTACGATGCTTCCCATCGAGTTCAACTTGCTTCATCCCATCTCAAACATTCCTTGCATCCCATCCCCTTGAGCACCAAGTTTCCAAATACAGACACGCCTTCATTATGAGCTCCATCAAGAGAGTTGCCCTCGTTGGCGTAAGAAAAGCCTCCCCTGCTCCTCAAAAAAACTGCTAACATTCCCCCAGAAAGGCCTCCTCGGATCCACCGTCCTCGACCAGCTCCTCAAGGCAGGCTTCCAAGTCACCGTACTCAGCCGCTCCACCAAGGACGTCCCCTCCGGAGCCACCGCCGTCCAAGTCGATTACTCCTCCATTGACAGCCTCACCGCCGCCCTGAAGGGCCAAGACGCAGTCGTCAGCACCGTCGGCATGGCAGCCATCCCCTCCCAAGCCACCATCATCGACGCCGCCATCCAAGCTGGAGTCAAGCGCTTCATCCCCAGTGACTACGGCGCCATCACCAACGACCCGAAGGCGAGCCACTTCGTCCTCTTCCAGGGATCCCTCCAGATCAAGGCGTACCTCGAGAAGAAGGCCCAGGCGGGAGAGATCGAGTTCACCGTCTTCGCCACGGGCCCGTTCCTCGATTTCGTCTTTGGCGGACCCTTGCTCGTCGATGTACCCAATCGCGCAGCCCGGCTCCACGGCGAGGGCGACACTCGCGTCAGCAGCACCAGCATCGCGGGCATTGGAAAGGCCGTGGCTGGTGCGCTCAAGAACCCGGAGGCGACAAAGAACCGTGTGGTTCACGTCCACGAGGCGGTTCTAACGCAGGCCAAGGTGCTGGAGCTGGCGAAGAAGGTTTTCCCCGAGGGGAAGGAGTGGACTGAGACGACCGTCGATAAGCAGGCAGTGTTGGTCACGGCTACGGACAGGTTTTCTGAGAACCCGACTGACCACCTGGCGGTCATGGGACTCCTGCAGGCGGCCATCTTGAGCGGCGAGTACGATTCCGAGTATATTGAGAATGATAATGAGCTGCTTGGTATTTCACCCCTCTCGGACGAGGAGCTGGAGAAGAACTGGGTGCCTCGTCTGGCTAAGAAGCCGTAGGTTGGAGTCGTGCTTGGTTATTGGACTAGACAGCTTGCAGGATAGAGTAGATACTGGTGGAATTCAAACTGTTACATAAACTACTACTACAACCAGTACATGGTCAGCAACACGAGAGGTGAACCGATTCCCGCTTAGTTCAAAGTGAAAATCATGGACCAAAGGCAAAGGCAAAGTTATATGTCCCTGGCTTCAAAACATCAGGCACAAGCGGACCGAACTCGCCAACCGGTGACCAGGGCAGCCCAAGAATATCTGCCAACTCCCGAATCTGCGCAGCATAAAACACCCCCATCTTTCCCATTAAACTCTGGGCAAGTTGCAGATAGTCGGTCTGGAGAGTGAACAGTTTGCAAAGACGCTAGAAATCACAGAAATCAGTACCCCTCTCTGTTTTCGACAGTTGAAAACTCTTACCTGTCGCTCATCCTGCCAAGTCTCCAAATCATCGCTCCTCGACATAGATATAACCGCCCTTTCAAACCCGGTGCACCATTCCAGCATGCTGCTCAAGTCGCACTGGTACCCTTCGACAAATACCCTGATTAAGCGGGACAGGGCCCTCAGGGCCTCGAGGTTGGACTGCACTTCGGGACCGGCCGGCTCATGGACGATACAACCCAGTAAGAGAATCGCTGCAGAGATTGGATAGACAAGAATTCGCCTGTCGAGGTTAATACGTATTTACGGAATCGCCTTCAGAAGCAACCTACCAGAGAGCTGTGAGCTGGTGCGTCGGGAGACGTCGCATCAGACGAATCGTTGCCCGAGCCGGCACGGCGCAGTTTCGCAAGGGACCCATCGCCAGGGTAAGCCGAACCTTTACATCGTAAAAGATCAAGTGCAGAGATATTATCGGCAGTGGCAAGTTCGTGTCGGCGTCGGCGTCCCGCGGCTGCATCGCCTCCGGAAGACCCCCTCTCCAAGCCTCGAGTTCTTGATCGAGTTCCCTGGCCTTTTCCAATACATATCGCGGTGGAGGGCTAGAAATGAGTTGCTCATAGACCCGGAGCTGTATTTTTGCGAGCTCTGCCCGACATCTTATGATATTGACGGTGTGATCCATCCCCGGCACCGTGAGCTTCCCGATGGGACTTGACGAATCTTCGCTGGGCAGATCCCTCTTCAGGCCGCCCATCATCATCGCCGGCGGTATTCCAACCCTAAATGACATTTCAACCTCAAAGGAAGTAAGAGTCCAGAAAAGTCTCGACTGCTGCTCATCTCCCCCGTCCAGCGGATTCGCAGCATCAAACATCTGCGCCGCACGCACCGCAAAGCCGCCCAGATGCGAAGCAAGATGCACATCCCCAGACCCCTGCATAAACAGGGCCATGAGGAGAATCGCCTCGTACGCCAGGGTGCTCGAGCCCTGGAAGAGAAGGAGCGGGATTGTCGACACGGCGCTCTTGATGTGGCTCCACGAATATGGCGATAGCTCGGCATAAGCCGGGTTGGCTGTCTTCCAGACGAAGGACATTGCTAGCAGGGTATCCAGGATGGCGACTCTCGCGGATCTGTCGACGGGGTTATCTGATGGCTGTGGTCTTACGAGGTCTTCCAGGTGGCTCATCGCAAGGAGGGGATACATCTCTGTGATGTCGTCGACGACATCATCGATGAGTGGGAGGACCTCCATCGGTGAGTACCTTGGGTTGAAGCGCATCATTCTGAACGGGCCAACGTGGAATTTTGAATGCAGGAGACGTGAGATGAAGGTTGCTTTTGGGGTCGGGAGGCCATGGAGAGGGAGTCGGAGAAAGCCTGGCGTTTGCGCGTCAGTAGGCCGTTGGAGCAGGTCGGATGTTCTCGGCTCCTCAGAGACGACTCCTGGTGCTTTCGGGTTTGGCTGGGTGGCTGCCACTGGAGCCGTGGCTGGTTGATCTGAAGCGCCAGCATGCTCGGTGTTGTTGCTGGCACTGGCACCCTCCTTCTGTGCTTCGTCGGTCGGCTGAAGAGACTGTTCCACTCGTTTGAGTCTCTGCTCAAGTTTGTGGATATAGTCCTTGCTGGGAGGTCGTCCATGTCAGATGCAGGTCATCGTCCAATATTTCATTTCCCGACTCCATACCTCTTGCCGGGGCCGCGAAACCGTCTTTGCTGATACACGCATTCAATCTCCCTCTTGGAGCACTGGTGACATGAAGGAACTTGACCGTCGCATTTCGCCTTGCGCTTTTGACAACTCAAACATGCCTGGATACCTGTTGGTCAAACTCTCAGCTGCCGAAGCAGGGGGGCCGCTTACACTGTTGACACGAGGCTGGGTCCGGGATGGACCGGGGTCTTCTAAGCGGCTGGTCATCTCCCTTTGCTTTTGAAGAGATGGAGATGAGAATGATCCGAGATTTTCTACAGCGTCCAGCTACTCGTCAACGTAAAAGTTGGGAAGACTTGGCGACTCAGGGTGCGTTGGTGGGGTTGATTATTGGTCATCGCCGGAACCAATTTGCTTCCGGGCCATGGGGTGAAAATGCGGAGAAGCTGGTGCTCCATTCGTGGTAAAGTCTGACCCAACTCGCTAGTCAAGCAACATGAGATCCTCCTCTTACAATCGAGCTTCCCAATTTCCGGACACTACCAAAGCTAGAATGACATGAGGGAGCTCCCACACACTCTTGATCTTGTTGCCGCAGTTGGGGGTGCCCGTAGGCCATGCAGAATACGACCTGAATCTGTATGCCACCGACCAGAATGCCGGGACAGCTGTTTAGCACCTATTGGACGGCCGAAATGCCTCACTGGAATTGTTTTTAAGCTTATGGTCTGGACCCGATGCTTGCTTAATAGAAAGAAGTCATACAAGGCCGAGGTATTAAGGGGACCGCAGATGCAGAAGGTTACTTTGAACACTATTCAGGCTGGTTCCTGCAAGGACTTGGATTGTACCTGTATAACAGAATAGCTGAGAACTTGGTGTAATTCTCTATCGCTGTTGATGTTTCATACCGATGATATACCTTTCTCACTTGCACGTACGGTATCACCCTGTGACGTGAAGCTAGTGGCCTCCTTCGTTTTTGCTGAGACGGTCGTTGTTCTGCAAACATCCGAATTGCCGGCAAGACTACGGTGCCCCAGTATTATTGTTGGTAATTAAGGGCTGGGAGATTCTGGGCTGCTGTAATACACTGAAGGTACTGAGAATGCTACGTCGTGTTGCTGTGTTGGGGCTGTGGAATGGACAGAAGGGGGAGCTAAAGACTCAGATCCATCACCTACTACCTACACTGTCATACGGAGTTTCTACGATTGTTTTGCATCTTCTTCGGTGATAGGAAGCTTCTGCTCATTATAGATGGTGGTTTATTGATACTTGGATCTATTCTTTAGAGGTTCGGCAGGGTTTTCAAACGCCAGTATGGAGAGTATGGCTGCCCAGGATAACTATCAGTTTGCGATCGCCGAATTCTTCCTTTCCACTGTAGCGCTACCTTGGGCAAGATTCTGTTGGCTGTTATTGCAGCTGTAGCGGCGGCCGCCCTCCAGCTGAGAGCCGTGTTTCAACCATCTTCGGACGTTCTATTCCAGCTGGTAGTAAGAGTACAGGAGATGGTCGTCAAAGCTTCCCGTGAGGGACCACAGGATCCCTAGAAGTGCTGGGTGAATGATATTGAGACACCCATAGCTGCAAGTACAGAGCCCCGAAATGTCTTTGGGATTCAGCAATCGTCGGAAGGGTCTCATCAGCACTCCGGGTAAAAGAACGGCTGGCTGGTTATCCCCCCCCGGAGGTGGAACCAGTTCTCTTCCCCCTTTCCTCATCCGGTAACCTCGGAGCTGGGAATGGCAAATTGTATGCTGATTACCAATGCTACGACCTGCTTTGTCAAGTTGTGGCATGGGTATGAAAACTTGGATAGTTGGACCACATGACCCTGCAATGGGTCCAGGGCCCCGTGTTCGTATCTCGCAAACTCTATTATAATTAGGGTACACTTCTTCTCACCCCCATTCGTCCTTTTCCTCATTCAGGTTCTCCATATGCCCACAATGCCAAGGAGACCATCCTGGCTTTTGGGAAGGCCGTCGCAATGCTCTATGCTTTGTGGCCTCGACGCGAGTGTCGGTGAACCCCTGGAGATTGATGTTGTTTCACCGATACTGTTTTAATTACGATCTTCAAGCTATTATCCTGCTATTGTCGGCATACTACCAAGATATATATTAAAGACCGCCTTCTTTCTCATAGAGCACCGTCCTGGCCAGACACCATTTCTCAATCGACCCAGCCCTAGTCAACTCAAGCTTTTCAAACATGAAGCTGTCCGCCTCAGCCCTCCTCTTCTTTCTTCCAGCTGCTTTTGGCTGGTGGGTGCGTAGCTTGATTCGTGCTCACTGTCGCCCATCGCTAATCCACCATAGAATTGCGTCCTGCCCGTTGGTCGAGGCGATTTTGGGACCTGCCTTGAAGATGGGAATCCCAACAGTATCCAAGCTTGCGTCTCGGTAATTGATCTTGTTTCGATGGCTGTACATGACAGTGATGCTGACCTGGCAAATCTATAGGACCATCCCTGCAATACCCAGGGTAATGGGTGCACTCCTATCGGCAGTAGACTGGCGCACTGCTCGTAGATGGGCGGGGAATTTTCAAGGAGCGGACGAGGTCTGGAGTTGCATGATTCCCAGAGTATATATATATTCGTTTTTAAAACAACGAGGAGGACATCGATAATAAATACCCGTACTATTTCCCCTTGACATCAAGATGTTCAGATATTCTTAACAAGCGTAGTTCCGGCCACCGCTGCTCAGGCAAGTCCAAGGCCTCTGGCTCCCCGATGGCAACGCCCTCGGTGCCGAAACTTGCAACCCCGACCATGCCCGTTCTCGTGACAAAGAAAAGCCCGATTTCAAACAGCCGGGCCCCTTCAGAGCGGAGTAAACTCTTCCGAATACTGGAACGGCTTCCTAACCGTTACATGATCCGGCCGAATACGGCGGTGAGTTTTCGCTGGATATCTTTGCTGAGAATTGGGTAGAATGAGCTCCACTTCTTCTGCAAACACATATCATCGATGACCGAGCGTTGAATGGTCCCATTAGACAGGGAAGGCCGGGGAAGAGACCCCTTCTTCAAGACTATGGCTTGTGGCTGATCTCCATAGGGCAACACCCGGGGTGGGGGCGCTGAAAGTTGCCATTTTTTTTACGTGTCTAAGATGAACATGTTAATGGCGTCCCCCCGGAATCGACGTCTGGGGTTCGCTGTGGCTGTCACTGCCGCATCTTGTCTCGTATGGGGCGGAGGACCGCGGATACGATCGCCTTGAGCATGCGAATCATCCCCTTGTCGAGGAGTAATGCCGAGGCACTGATTCCGGCTGGACTCGACGGCTGTTACTGTATACCACGATTGGAGCGGCTATTCGGCGTACATCTTGGGGAATTAAGCGGACAAATAGTCAAGACCCAGAGCTTTCCAATCCAGTCGCCCCTAAAGTCGCCGCTTCGCACCTGCAGTGGGAACACCTCGGTGATAGTGTCGACAAGCCGGCCATAGAGTGCCAGTTCGCCGCCGTAAATAACCGGATAAGGGTTCAAGTAGAGTTTATCTTTGTCCACCTCCCATTTCATGCCCACTTCGGATATCTGTCCAGGCTTGGAGAACTCGGACACCGTTAAGGGCAGCCGAGGCGACAGACGCACCGGAAAGTCCCAAAGAAATCTCCACGCTTCTCTCAAGCACCAGGAACCAGATGGTTGCCGTCTTTTGCAACTGCTCTACGGTGCGGTTGTAGTCTGGTCTAAGGAGTTGTTACAGCATAGGCGGCAACAGTATTTGTTGGAGTTACAGTCATGCATTTTTATGTTTGTATGCGCTCTATTGCGAGGAGCCGCCCATAGCCACATCGCGCCTACTGCTGTTCCGGTAGGGCGCAAGTGTTGATGCTTTGGATGACGCCCTACGTCTGAATCATCATTGTCATTCTTGGCTAGACGCGCTGCGGATTCAATGTGAAACCAGAATGCTGTTCTGTCCAGTCATATTGGGGGACTGGTTGGCCATTTATAGACAAGAAACCCAATATCATAGCTATTGATCAAAAGTGACATCAGTTGGTCTTGGCTATCACGGTGATCAACGACGTCGTGGTTATAACGAGACGTATGACGCATAAAGCATCCAGTCTGGTTGCAAGGCTGGGTGCGTATTGAAGGGCAATGTCTGGTGGCCAGCAGGCTGTCTAAACCGATACACAACTCAATATGCGACCGTCCAACTGATAGACCGTTTCCGGTGAACCAGGCCAGTAAAAATAAATCGGAATAAGTAACCGGAATCGACATAGCTCGTTTGAAAACCAGGAGAATTCCCCAAACAAATCTCGTGAAACATATCAGTAGGGCAAGTAAGATTAGCCTGGAACCCGGAGTGGAGCGTCGCTGGCTGTGTTGAACTTCCACGAATCATGGCTCCTCTCTTTGACGATCGAAAAGGAGGTTGAACAATGGTTCAAAAACTCTTTGCTGAACTCGTCAAATTTCAATCTCATTCCCTTGTTCGATATTCTTTCATTTTAAGTTTGATCTTGCATGTACATTCGTTTTTATTTCGTTAATCTTGCATAATATACGTTCTTTTTTCGCTACTCTTGCGTGCCAACACTGTCTTTTACTATCGCGAATTCAGTTATCGAATCAACATGAAGTCTGCTTCGACCCTCCTGGTTGCTCTAGCCGGCCTAGCGCAGCTGGGTGCATCTCAAAGCGTCGTAGGCAAGGCAGAGGGTTTCGCCAGCGGCGTGACCGGCGGCGGTGACGCGACACCAGACCACCCCGAAACCATCGAAGAGCTGACAGAGCTGCTCACGGACGCCCAGGCTCGAGTCATCGTTCTCTCCAAGGAGTTTGACTACACCGAGTCCGAAGGCACCGAGTCTGGTAACGTCTGCGCCAGCTGGGGTGAGGGCAGCAAGTTCCAGAAGATCATCCAGGACGACTGTGGAGACAAGCCTGCTTCGCAGGGGACCTGGTACAAGGCCGCTCGGACTCCCATCGATGTTGGTTCTGACAAGACCATTCTCGGCGTGGGCGACAAGGGCATCATCAAGGGCAAGGGCTTGAGGATGCGTGATGGTGCCAAGAACATCATCATCCAGAACATCCAGGTCACGGACCTCAACCCCGAGTATGTCTGGGGTGGCGATGCCATCTCCTTCGATGGCGCAGACCAGGTCTGGGTTGATCACGTTACGGTAAGCTTTTACACCTTTTTCGCCCCGAATACTCTCTAATCGTGATAGACCGCGCGCCCCGGCCGCCAACACTACGTCTTCGGCTTCAACCCCAGCAAGCGCGTGACGCTCTCCAACAACTTCGTCGACGGTGAATCGCCATACTCAACCGGCGGTGACGGATACCATTACTGGACCTTCGAGATGGTCGGAGAAGACGACCAGATCACCATGCAGAACAACTACATCTACCGCACTGCGGGCCGCAGCCCTGCTCTCAGCGGCAACACCCTTCTGCACGCCGTCAACAACGTCTGGGAGGAGAACAACGGCCACGCTCTGGAGGGAGGCGAGGCCACCGCGCGGGGCATCTTTGAAGGAAACGTCTTCATCAACGTCAAGAACCTGGTTTCCGATTACCAGGGCCGGCTCTTCACTGCGCCCAACGCAGACTCCACCGCCGAGTGCGAGCTTGCTCTCGGACGAGCCTGCGAGGTCAATGTCCTTGATAACTCGCAGGGAGACTTTGACTTTACCGACACTTCTTTCTTCTCTGACTACTCTGGCCTTGAGATTGCGCCGGCTGTTTCGGCAGATGAGGCCAGGACCTCTGTGCCCCAGAGTGCTGGTGCTGGCAAGATTGATACGTCTGTGAGCTCCACTGATGAGGACGAGACTACAAAGTCTGCCGATTCGAGCGCCGAGTCCAGTGTCGAGGCTCAGGCCGCCGAGGCGCAAGCTGCCGAGGCCCAGGCTGCTGAGCCTGAAGTAGAAGAGCCCAAGGCGGCTGAGACTCAGGCTGCCGAGCCTGAGGAAGTGGCCGAGGCCTCCGAGTCTGAGGGCAGTGTTGCTTTGTATGGTCAGTGTGGTGGACAGGGGTACACTGGCCCGACTGCTTGCGCCAAGGGTAAGTGTGTCAAGGCCAATGACTGGTACTCTCAGTGCGTGGAGCAGTGAGTGTGTCATTCTACGGGTGGCTTATTTTTCAGTTCTGTTTATAAATTCTTAAAAGTACGGTGCCTTCCGAGTGGCCAGCCTCGGGAACAAAGGACCATAGTATATACATAATAATTCACCTTGTATGCCCCCCATACTGGTAAACTCTAGATTTTGCTCATATCTTCTTTTATCTCAAACTGCAATAATATTAAACCTTACCTGGATAATTTAGTTGAGGAAGTTTGCGCAGGGGGGGGCCAAACTCACGACAGGTCATCGACAGCACGGAAAGCGGTAACCCATTCAGTGTCTGAGGCTTGATATTGAAATCATAACTGGCAACAATGCAAAGATGTTGATTATCACCATATGGGGCCTGACAGGACTGGCCAATAACTGCCGGAGGAATGGTAAGTAGCATAGTAAGTTGATACCAGATACGATGTTCAATGGCAGCTTACCTGAGCATCGGGTTGGTGCTCTTCTTCAGGTCTAATTCGCTGTGCTAAAATGCGGACTTTATATTGATACCGATTGGCGTCAATTTCTTCGTAGAATCGGTCGCGGCCCTTCCGTTCGGGTTTCAAATAAACAACCGCTGCTGGCATTCCGACTACCGCAACCTACTCTCATACCCCAACGCACAGGCATTAACTTTCTCAACGAGGTGAATGCTTCCACTCAGGTGGAAGTGGATCGTTCTCGTGGCAGCGCAAGTAGCGTTGCATTTAGGGGCCTGTCTTGACGACCTCCCACCTTGAACGCGATTGGCTTCATCGTTTGGATACGACGATAACGATGACCACGGAGTCGAGGCTCCTGATCTGGAATTAGAGACGGCTTGCCAAACGCTGGCCGGGGCACCCCCCGCCGTCAGAGACGTGGGGATCCTTCTACCTCTCCAGCGGCAAACTCCGAGTACCTCCTCCGGCCCGAGGCGACCAAGCACCTGGTGGACATCAGGGACGGAAGATGGGGCGAAACAGTAGGTCTATAGACTTGAATGAAATCTTTTGTATATTAGCTAAACTTACTATAAGGGTGTTTACGAGGGTTTCTGAAGTAATTATTTACATTCTGGCTACTAGTACTTAATATATAAGCTTAACGGCTAACGTGGTGGTGTTACCTTGTGCAGTTGTGACGTGTTAAATACCCTGGAGCTCGCGCAAGTTGAGATTCACATCACTCTCTCTCACACATCCAGTCAACTCAGCAAGCTAATTGGTCTGTGGTCATATTTCCAGCTGCACACCTTCCGGCCTATTGGTAAGTAATGACAAACGTCTGGCACGTTTTAGCTGGAAACTTATCCGTTTGTGGCTGGAGGTGGGATTGAACGTTGTGGGAGTCACGTGTTTGTCTGACTCGGGCTGGAGTGGGATAACGCCCAAGACCTTAACGAGTTTCGTCTCACAATACGACCATATGACTCGCCCATAAACGCTCGTTATCACCGACTATACCCCTTGAAACGACCATGTGGCCACCCTGGCGACCTCGCGTTTCTCGTCAAGGTCGCTTGGGCCAACTGAAGCTTGCCGAAACGCCGAGCCTACCCCTGGCCGCTAATGCGAGCCGAATTACCGACAGCGTCCTGGCTCACGTTGGGGGCGTTCGAGAATGCTTCCCCATCCGATTGAAACCTTTTTGATGAGAAACCGAAACGCTTGAGGGAAAAACCAAACATGGGCAAGGGACCCGAGTGAGTGGTTGCTCGGCCGGATGGGCGTTTCTGGATTGGCGGCTGACGTGCAGGAAACTGGTGTTTGATCCTCTCATTGGTGGAAGAATGATTCAATGCGAGGCCGGGAATAGCGTCGTTGCGGCTCATGCCCGAGTCGAATGCCAGCTGAATAACTGCAAATTCTCTTCCAAAGAAGCATCTAAAATTAGGTCCAGATGAACTCCCCAAGGTCCAATCCAGTACCCATCCCAATGCAAGATGCGATGGATACCATTGCAGACAATCCAGATGTATCGCAATGCATCTTCCGCATCTCGGCGCCTGCCGAGACATCTGCCGATGGCCTGCTTGGTCCTTTTGCCGTTTTGATACTTGTGTCAACTCTCCGACGGCAGAATCCACCATACAGCCTCTACACGGGTCCGCTTATCGCCTCCCCCGTTCCATCGTGAGCGGCGTCAAGTCCCCCTTCACACAACGTCCCACCCGGCCATGAGACAGACGCGGTAGCAGATACTCGCCGAGAAAGTCCGCAGTGGCCGGCGGGCACATTTGTATATAGCCTCACGATGCTTTCCTTGTTTGCCTGTATTCTCTCGTCGTCAGCTTCAGTCTCATCGCAAGTCTTCTTTTCTTTCGAGGTCCTGGTGATCCAGTTCTTTTTTCGGTTCTCTTCAATCTTTTGTGCTGGCACATTTTAACCTTGTTTTTTATCATTGATTCAAAATGCCTTCTTTTTCGTTTCTCCTAGTCTCTTCTTCTCTTTTGGCGTTGGCTCGAGGCCATGCCGTCATTCTCAATGCCCAGGGCCTTGATGGGTCGCCTGCCAGTGTAGGCTTTCAAGGTCAGCAAATCAATGTCATCTCTACTACTTCTCAGTTCTAACAAAGGCCCAGTTGACCCCGAAATCGCCCGCAACTGCACCACGATCAATCCTTGCCAGCAGGACGCCACCATCATCCGCGACGCAGAGATTGTCGCCAACGTCGTCAACCAGTGCGGCCGAACCGAGCTCTCGGGTAACATCGACGTTGGTGAGAACACTGAGAACGCTCTTGCTGCCAATGCCGTCACTCAGGTTGAGGCTGGCGGCGAGATTACCGTGACGATCCACCAGGTCAACGCGGATGGTGCTGGCCCGTACGTCTGCGATCTTGACGAGAGCAGCAACGCCAATCAGATCTCCCAGGTAGGCAGCCAGCCTTGTTGTTCGTTGAGCTGAGGCACTGACGAGAGTAGAACTTGACGGTCATTGACAACGTCCCTGGGACGAATGGCCTCTCGCAAAGCAAGGAGCAGGCATTCAACATTACCGTTAGGATGCCTGATGATCTGAACTGCTTCGGAGGTAAGTGGTCTAGAAATATTCCAGAAGTATTTAACCTAACATTGATAGCCTCAACTGGCAACATCTGCACTGTCCGCTGCCGCAACAACGCCGTTGCCGGCCCCTTTGGTGGCTGCTTCGCCGTCCAGCAAGTTGACACCCAGGAAAAGACCAACACTCCCGAGACCATCACTACCGAACAGACGCTGGAAGGCATCGAGGCCCAGGTGCTCAAGAACCAGGCTGACTTCCCCGATGCTGTGCAAGCGAACCAGAATGCGGGCTCTGACGAGGCCGAGCAGAACAAGGCTGCTGCTGATGCTCTTCTGGGTGCTACGCTTGTCACCTCGGCGTTTCCTCAGGAGACGCCCAGTGTTGTGCTTGGGCGTCAGCCGGATGCTACTACTTCTGCGGTGGTTGACAACAACAACGGCAATGGCAACAACAATGGCAACAACAATGGAAACAACAACGGTAATGGAAACGGCAACGGCAACGGTAATGGCAATGCTGGCAATGGCAATGACAATGCCAACGCTGGCGGCAACCAGAACGATGGCCAAGGAAATGGTAATGGAAATGGCAATGCTGGCAATAACCAGGGCAATGATCAAAACGGTGACAACAATGGCGATGCTGCCAACGGCAACAATGGCGATGCCGCCAATGGTAACAACGGAGACGCTGCCAACGGTAACAATGGAGATGCCGCCAACGGCAACAACGGGGGCAACGGCAACGGAAGCAATGGCAACGGCTTCGGCGGAAACAGAAACTTCAACGGCGGCTTCGGTGGAGGAAACGCCAAGCGAGGCATCTCCATGAGATGGGCCAAGCGGCTCTTTACCCCCAGTGAAAACTGAGCGGTTGGCTGAGACGGCCGGAGGCATGTTGGAGGGCTGGATGGCGTGTGTATGGCATAGGAGAGAGAACTAGATAGACGATTGAGAATGGCACGCGATGATTCTGAGCAGATACTGGGTATCCTTGAACTGCAGTTGTGAAACGGCATGAGGCCATTATGCACATCGAGACTCTTGTCGTTTGGGTATGTGTTTGGAACTCCTTGGCAACTGGCGATTGCCACGTGGGTTTGGGTGACGCGACAGGTGTCTTTGTTGGTTGTCAATGTCAACGCGAAAATGGCGTTGCTGCGCCACACGCCCAGCCTTCACCCACTTGCTGACCGACAATCAACATTGTTACATCTTCTACCGTCCAAACATCTAAAAACAGATGGGCTGAACCCTGTATGATCTGGTAGGTACAGCGGACTCGTGGAAGCCATACTTTTCATCATGCCTGGTGAGTTGTGCCCTAAGCCGCCTCGACCAAGTTGTGCACAAACTGAAAAAAGGATAGACAACGGCAAAGAATTTTCTGGCTATCAGTGGACATATTTTCTTTCTCTCAAAGAAGGTCCAATTCGCTCACGGGCCGAGCTGTTCTTAGCTTCTGTGAATTGGCCTGTGCTCCAAGAGTATGCGGCGAGCAAGCGGAATGGAATCAACTGCTCGCTCCTCCCTGATATTGGCCTCGGCTATAACCACATGGTTCGGATCATCGAATTCATGGATGGACGCCGATGGGTCGCACGGCTAAAGTTGCCTCCCCTAGCAAAGTCCGATACTTCTAAACATGCTCTGGAGACCACGGGGATTTGCGAAGTCAACACGATTTCTCTGCTGTGACAGAAGACTCGCATACCTATCCCTGAAATCCACGCATTCGAGGCTCGATCTGATTGTAGTGTCAAGGCTCCATTTATGTTGATGGACTGCTTGGAGGGCAATGTTGGAATGGATCTGGGTATGACCATACCACCAAAGAGCAAGCAAGCGCTCTTGGGTGGTTTAGCAAAGATTCATGTAAGACGGTGTGCATTCAAACAACATATGGATAACTGATCAAGCTACTTTGCCCTAGGTCCAACTATCGATGGTCCGGCTACCCAAAATCGGGACAATCGTGTCCATGGATGCGGACGGCGCGTGTCAGCAAGGCCCTATCGCAGGTCTGGGTGGCCCTTTTGACACAGTAGCTGAATTCTTTGAAGCATGGGCGGCCCAGGCTAAATTCAGAATATCCAATAAGCAACTACGAGCAGCGTCCGGCCAATATGCTGACGAAATCGTCCCCTCGGTCTCTTCGTTCCCAGAGTCTATCAGCAGGTTAACTAGTAGATTATCTATACGCGATCATGGCCCATTTCCTCTCTACCATGGTGACTTTGGCCACAGCAATACCATTGTTGATGACGATTATCACATTCTCGGCGTCATTGACTGGGAAACGGCCTTTGCTGGGCTGTGGGAGGTATTCGAGACTTTCCTTTATGCTTCTCAATAGTTCCACCAGCTATGGATGTTCCATTGAACTGCAATAATAAAACCCCTGTAGTTGGGGGCTGTTTAACTTTGGCAAGGCATTATTTTGTTGGTTGTTGGTTCTGCATTTTGCTCATCGCTCGTTCTAGATGCGCTCTAAGCCACCGCATCGCCCCATTTCGGATACTCGGCACGGCTCCCTCTCGACGCTCAGATTTATAAGAGCTCTGTTCCCCAGCGACGATAGTGCAGACAAAAAGATTTCAAGTTATCATCATCACGATTACGAATCCTCCATGTCGCCTCAACCTGAACCCTCGCCTCGGAATCTGCCGCGGAAGATCTTCTCGTCAACAACCGCGTTTCTCCCCTTTATTCTCCTGCTTGTTAATCTGGCCGAGTACCTCACTCGAGATGAATGCAATTCTGGGCTTTTGCACTTCAACGTCATAGTCGCTGTCTGCCTGCTCCTCCGTCAATATGGCCCCGATTGAGGCTTTCTACTTTCCAAATGTACGGCGGCAGTAATTAATACAATATCGAAGATTCGAGGTCTTCTCAGTCTGGCTTAGGAGGATATTTGCTGAAGGACGCGGGAATACTAGGCAAGGACACAGCTCACATGGGTGAGCTTGGTCTGACTTGTCTGTTTAGGTCTGCGATTTCTCCGTCCTGATTGATGCGCTAGATCTTAGTATGAAGAACAATACTGGATTGGTTCCCTCATGGTCCAACGGGTATTCGTTTTGGCTGCGATATCAACCAGCTTACGAGAATCCCTGGCATCATGATGATTAACTTTGGTATTCAGAACAAAGGGCTATGAGCTATTGCCTAGAATTAAAGAAATCCATCATGGCCTCTCTCTCATCGTCCACCTCCGGATAGTCCACGGCATTTTGTGTACACCGCTGCCGACGCCAGTAGAAAAAGTCCCTGACAGGAATCTCTCTTTCCCAGCGGTCACGAAAAATGCCATGGACGTCGATAGCTTCATCGGGATCCACGCGGTCCCGATTATACTTGCCGCCGAGGATAGGCAGCGGGCATGGGTCGACCCTGGAGCTGTCCGGCTGCAGAAGGAAATCGATTAGGGCTTGGACTTGGTCGTCGAGGAGCTTGTAGATCCTGAACGTTACGCCATGTCGATCTGAGTGAAAGTAGACATCTTTGCACTGGTTGTTGTGAAGGATGGCTGGTTAGTCTATGAATGGCACTGCAGGAAAGTCGATGAGGTACCTCAAATCCCGACTCTCCCCTATCAAAGAGAACCACACCACCCAGGATGCGGTTCTCAGCCCAGTAGCCGACTATATCAGCGATGCCGTTTGGATACCGTTTGTTTAGCCTGTACGCTGGGTGATAGAATAGGGTCACTGGCGGGGGCAGGTCCCTGAGATGGCTGGGTAATGGAGACGCGCGAGGATCCTTTGGTGCCTCCCAAGAGGTAATGTTGTCGTTCTTGTGGAGGCTCTCGTCGAGATTGAAAATTAGAACTGCGATCTGGTGCACAGCGACAGCGACCATCTCGATCAACCGCAAGCGAAACTCCTTTGACCCAGGCGAGGAGCGCTGAAATGCTTCGACAAGCTGGATGGAGTTAGTTATTCATGCGGATGACAAGTTCGGGGAAGGGGAACGTTACCATTTCGTCATACTTTAGGCTCTTGATATCGAAGTCTGCACGGTAACTTCGCATCTTTTCGAGCACCCCGGGACATAGTGCTGTATGCTGGTAGAGTGGATGGCGAAGATCTAGCCCGCTGGAATAGCGATCGCGGAACACGTCTATCGTTGGGAGGCCGTCCAAAATTTGAGCATACGTCATTTCAGCTATCTCGGTTGAGGGAATTGATTCAACAGCTTTCGAGAGGATTTCGAGGTGGTCCGAGGTCAGAGGCATGCTGACGGTCTGATGTGATTGTTTATGGAGCTGAGTTTGGGTCAAGGTTCGAGCGGCTGTTGGTTCTCACTTGGCCTGCCTGATTATCACGTGCGGCCAGGCTGCCGTGACTCGTGATGCAGCCTTGAGCTGACTCTAGAGTACTCCAGGTTAACGAATGGTATTGTGATTTCTGTCTTCAAAAGTGGTTACTTTTATCAATCACAGAAGCCGTTCTGGGCCATTAGTATAGTGACTGCGGACCAGCACACGTTGACCTACAGCATGCGAAGGACACAGCAACTATCTTCTGCTTTCTGCTTGGAGGCATTCACATTGTAACTTGGCATTTGATACCTCATAAAGTAGTCTATTTCCGCACCAACTTCATCCCGCGCTCTATTCCTTGACACTCTAGCCCCCGTAACTTGAGCCCGCGCCAGGTTTGGCGACAAGGTGACATCACGACACAGCCCAGTATTGCCGGTCCCCTTGTTACAGCAATGACATCGGCAGTCCAGCCACCAAACCCTGTTCCCACTCACAACCTCGCGAGCCCCTTGTGGCTTTCAGCTCCCTTGACATCCGGAACATGAACAACCTCCAAACACATGCCCAGAATCTCCCTCGTGTCTCTAGGATCAATAATCCCATCATCCAAAAGGTTAGCACTCGTATAATAAGCCTGGCTCTCCCTCTCCACCATGTCCCTCGTCTTGTTCCTACTCCCGTCCTCCTTCTTAGCCTGGCCCCCGTTCCCGCTTCCCGTCTTCACGATGTCCATAACCCCCACCAGCTGATCGGGCCCCATGACGCTGCACCGTCCAGACGGCCACGTAAACAGGAACCGAGGCTGGTAGGACCGGCCGCACATGGCATAATTGCCGGCGCCGTAGGAGGAACCGAGGATTACAGAGATTTGGGGGACTTTGGAGCAGCTGACTGCGGAGACGAATTGGGCGCCTTTCTTGATGATTCCTTCTCGTTCGGCTTTGGAGCCGACCATGAAGCCGGTGACGTTGTGGAGGTAGACGATGGGCATGTTTCTGTGGGTGTTAGATAAAGTAGCCAGGGATGGATGGGAGTTTACCTTTGGTTGCAGAGGCGAATGAACTGAGCACCCTTGCATGCTTCGTCTGCGTGGATAACGGGGGTTTGGTTGCCAATGATACCGACAGGATATCCTTTCAAGTCAGCCACATGGTCAGGTTTGATAACTAGGGGTGCAACACACCATGGATCTCAGCCCAGCATGTCAACAAGTTCTTGCCATACGTCGGCTTGAATACAGCAGCTCGCGAATCATCAACCAATCTCAAAACCACCTCCTGCATGTCAAAAGGCTTTCGAATGTCGGGATTGACCAGAGCGAGCAGATCTTCTATCGGGTATCTTGGTGCCAGGGGTTCCTGCAGTCTCTTGGTTGTGAAAGGCGACTGGAGAGACTTGGCCCATTCTCGAGCCTTTCTGATAGCGTCAAACCTGTGAAGGTCAACATTCTGTATCCACGGTAGGGAAAAATCGGCATACTCATCAGTGGCAATCTGATCAGCAAGTCCAGTAATAGTGGCGTGCATCTCAGCACCCCCCAGAGTCTCAGCATCGACCTCTTCACCAGTAGCCATCTTCACCAGCGGTGGCCCCCCCAAGAAGACCTGAGCTTTGTTTCGGACGAAGATGGTGTAGTCAGATAATCCCGGTAGGTAGGCCCCGCCGGCAGTCGACGATCCAAAGACGACGCTGCACGAGGGTAGCCCAAGCTGACTTCGCCGCGCGAGGTCGCGGAACATTTGGCCTGCTCGGTGAAAGACTCTGAACTGCTGGGGGAGATATGCTCCGGCCTGTGAGGTCAGCGCCTATTTCTGTAAACGGGATTCGGTGAGACGACTTACAGCTTGTGCCAGTCCAATGACCGGCAAGCCATTCTCGGTTGCAATCTCCGTCACGCGATTATGCTTCAAGACTGCAGAGGGTCAACGATTGTCTCTGCAATACCCAAGATATCTGCTTACTTGTGAATTCATTCCAGGCGCCTCCCTTGATCGAAGGAACATGGGAAATTATCATGCAAGCCTTGCCACTATTCAAAATTAGCCCGGTTATCTCGCGAGCAGAATCGCATCTTACCTGACTTTTCCGATACCCGCAATAAGACTCGCACAAGGCGTAGAATCAAGTCCAAATCCAGCAAACTGCGCCAACTCCAAAAACGGGGAATCGTGGTCGAGAAGCAGAGAAATCCGATCCCTCGCTTCATCCGTCAGAAACCATCCGAGTAAAGGGGGGGGGGAGAAATGCATACCCAGCAATTGCCCACGAGTCTGATGTTTCTCCTGCGTAACTATATCGCCCTCCGAACTGACCGAATCCAACGCATCGTGAAACTTGTCCAAAACCTGCGTCCAGGATGCCCGGTTGTTGTCAAAGATGGGCTGTCTCAGGTCCAGCTTGGCAACGCCAACGGGGTAGGTTCCGACGTCGAGCATAATTAGTAGTTCGCTGCTTATCTAATTCGATGAGCTGCCAGTGGTCCTGGGAAGCGGTCCGGGGAGACAATCAGCGGATATTGTTCCCTTATTAGACGGGGCGCGGCATGCGGACCGAAGGGGTGGGGCCGCCCGACCCGGCTGTGGAGGGCCGTGTCTGCCGTGTTGACGGACAACCGAGGCATTGTAGCCGACGAAGGGGAATTCATTTACTTTTGAATTGCTGTCGAGAATAGCTCATCGTTATGATGGAATACCTGATAGCGAGAGAGTCGGGGTGAGAGGTAGATGGACAGATAGATTCAAGGATTGGCGATGCAGACATTCAGAGATTCAGCATGATCACGTAGACTTGACCGTGACATCGTAGGGTGGTGATTCATCTTCACTAGCTGCATAATCGCACTCCAATCACAATTATCTATCCCACGGCCTCACAGTTTCGACGCCGGTCCATCCAAGCTATCCCAATCCGTCTTCCTCTTGGCCTGAAAATTGCGAACCCCAATCGAAGACTCCGGCCCCGGCCTCATCATATTCTCAAACACCCTGCGAATAGCAACATCCTGCCTACTCTCGCCATGCTCCGCATAAGCCGCCCTCACGACCTCTTTACACATAGCCGATGCTCCCGGCGCACAAGCCCTGAGTCTCACAAGATACGAATCCAATAGCTTATCCAGCCCAGAACCATCCTCTGCAAGACCATGAACCGCCCCAATATTCTTCAACTCGGCCATCGAGACAGCCCGCCCAGACAGCATCGCCTCCCGCGTCAACGCAGGTCCCCATTCCCGAACAAGATACTTGGAGATGATGGCCGGACATAACCCCAACTTGACCTCACTCAGCGTAGCATTTGCCGACGAGACTGCAAGCCGAATATCGCACGAGAAAGCAAGCCCAATCCCACCCGCGTAGCAAGGTCCATTGATGCAAGCAATAGTCACCTGTGGCGCCTCCTGAATAGCCTCAAACAGCCCGACAAATTTCTGGTACTCATTCGATGCCGCGTCGTCGCCTTTGTTGACTGCCGTGCTCGACTTGCCGAGGTCCATGCCCGTGCAGAAGAACTTGCCCTCTGCTGTGAGGACAATGCGCGAGATGGTTTTATCTCTGGCGGCGATGCGATAGAAGGATGTCAATTGAGCGACCATGGCGGTGGTGAGGGCGTTGCCATTACGGGGTCTTTGGAGGATGACTTTTCTGTTTGCGCCGGAGCGGTGGATGGCGATGTCGTCGTGTTGGGTTTCGAGGGCCCATTGCAGAGTCATGTTGGCGACTTCACACCTTAGCGGATTTCAGCCTGAGATTGGAAAGACTTGATGTGAAACCGCGAAGACTGTAGAAACATTGCGCATCACCTCTATAGCTGCTTTTGGCATCCGAGGCTCCATGACCTCGACCCGGCCTCTTCCCTCGGCGCAGGGCGGGGCCAGCGGGGCCAGCCTTCGGACCGGAGCCGGGACGCGGACCTTCGGGGGTGGATAACCGTGCCCACTTAAGGACTCGCCAACCCATCGCAGGCCGTATTCAAATCAGCTCTTCCCGTACGAGGCCTGTTTCTACATGATACACTGGCCTTCCTTCTCCATCGTCGACTCATCAAAATTCACCATCAGCCATTGGAATGGAGACGAGCGCGTACCCCCAGCGCAGCCCCCTCTGGGTTGCCCCTATGCCTCTGCAGGAGGATGGCACCCGCCGCATCAAGAGCGTCCTCATCGCAAACCGCGGCGAAATCGCCTGTCGCGTCATAGCAACCTGCCGCAAACTCCAAATCAAGTCCATCGCCATCTACGCAGATGAGTATGTTCCCCCAAATCCCAATTGTTATCCATCTAACGACCCAGGGATGCCGTCTCTCGGCACGTCTCTGAAGCCGACGAGGCCATCAGCCTCGGCTCGATGGACCAAGAAGGAAACCCCTTCCTCAACATCCCCCTCCTAGTCGACATCGCCGTCAACGCCGGTGCAGACGCCGTCCACCCTGGCTACGGCTACCTTAGCGAGAATTCCGGTTTTGCAGATGCCGTCCGCGCGGCGGGCATCATCTTCATCGGACCGACTTCCTCCGCTATCAACACCCTTGGCGACAAGCGTGAGGCAAAAGAGTACCTTGCCAAGCATGAGCCGAGCGTTCCCTTAATCCCGGGGTATACTGGCTCATCGCAGGGAATCCAATTGGAAGATTTGGAGGTGCAGTCTGAAAAGATTGGTTTCCCTGTAATGATCAAGGCTTCTGCGGGAGGCGGCGGAAAGGGTCTGCGCATCGTGAGGGACAAATCCGCCCTCGAATCAGAGTTCAACAGAGCCCAGTCTGAGGCGCAGCGGTCGTTTGGACTAGCAGACTGCATCTTGGAAAAGTACATCGAGGCAGGGAAGCACGTCGAGGTGCAGATTCTGGGTGACAGCCACGGCAAGGTCATATCCCTGTGGGAGCGAGACTGCTCTGTCCAGCGAAGGCACCAGAAGGTAGTCGAGGAGAGCCCCTGCGCGTGGTTGACCCAGCCTCAGAGGGAGGCCATGTGTGCTGTCGCAGTCAAGATCGGCGAGCTGCTCAAGTACGAGGGCGCCGGAACCGTCGAGTTCATCCTCGATATCGCAACGGGCAAGTTCTACTTTCTCGAGGTCAACGCCCGTCTGCAGGTCGAGCATCCCATCACGGAGGAGTGCACTGAGCTCGACCTTGTTTCGCTCCAGCTGTTCGTGGCGTCTGGTGGAAGTCTCGCCAGCCTTAACAAGCTGCACACAATTCCTCAGAACGGGCACGCCATCGAGTGCAGATTGTGCGCGGAGGATCCCCAGCGGGACTTTGCTCCTCAGCATGGTCTCATCCGCGTCTGGGCTCCTTCAGCAATCGAGGGCCGGGAGAACGTGCGTTTTGAAACGGCTATTGAGAGCGGTGCAAGAGTTTCCATCTACTTCGACTCGATGATTGCTAAGATTGTGGTCTGGGCTCCCTCGAGGGCGATGGCGATACAAAAGATGGCTCGCGTACTGGCAGACACTGTCTGTATCGGCATCTCGACGAACCAGCACTTTCTCCAGGCGTGTCTCCTCCACGAGGGATTCCGACGCGTGGATTACACCACTTCCTTCATCCCTACCAACCTGGAATCGCTGCTTCGAAGCCCTGGTTCTGTCAATCAGCAGATTCCACTGGACCTCTACTCCATCATCCCAAGCTTATTCCTGAGGAAGCTTCGCGGACAGGATAGGTCGCGAGGCTTGTTTGGCAGTATCCGACCCGGCTTCCGAAACCAGCGATTCGACAAGATCAACACACCCTGCGATATCGTGACGAGATTCGAGCCTGCTCAAGGAGTAGACACAGATCCCCGCATCTGCCGCTTGATAGCCAACGGCTCATCGAACGAAGTAACGCTCGAGATCGCACCGCTTCCAACTCCACCCGAGGATCCTAAAGACGAGTCGGAAGAGACAAACAGTTCCGCAGCCGTGACAAAAGCATACAACGCCCTCAGCGCATCCCTCAGAGCAGGGACCCTCCCCGCCGCACGAACATGCGCCGTCAAGATCCACTCCCTGCAAACCCGCCAGCTCACCTTCTCTGACGGCTCAGGTTGCCAAATGGGCCGCATAGAGGTCACCATCGGAAGAAACAAGATCCTCGGCTTCATCGCCACAGGCGACCACCTCTCCGAGTCCGACACGGGTGACTCAGCCCGCCTGTTCTGCCACTTCCCCGCCGTGGGCGCGCCCCTCGAGTACAACTGCTACTCAGTGCTGTCCTACTACGAGAGCCAGCGGGTGGCGATCGCGGGTGGGGGGCTGGCGAATTCAGGGACGGTGAACGCGCCGATGCCGTGCAAGGTGCTGCAGATTTTGAAGAAGAAGGGGGAGGAGGTCAAGACGGGGGAGATTGTGATGATTATTGAGAGCATGAAGATGGAGATTACGATTGCGGCGAGTAGGGATGGGGAGTTTGAGACGAATGTCAGGGAGGGGGAGGCTGTGAACGAGGGGGTGAAGCTGTGCAGTTTTAACTAGACAGAAGAGTCAATAGAGGTCTAATTTTGAGGTTCAATTGGGTATTTCTTGATATGTCCGTCTGGTGTCTAGTGCACGTAAGAGTGACTACGCAGCATTTCAACTCACGGAAACATCAAGGCTGGATTGTGACACTCGATGTCTCGCTGCGAGCGACCGTTTCATCTACCTGATCACATTAGCATGTCTATGCTCAACCCATTTCTCAAGTCTGTCCTACATCAAGTCCAAGCTTACGAACCTTCCACGGGCATCAGCAGATGCTCTATTGGTAGCGGCCTTAGACATCCGCGTTGACCCCGATGCTGTCCAGACGCGGGCCGTTTGCCGTCCCCGCTTCCCCTCTGGGGGATCAAGAGCCGAGCTACCACAAACGGGCTCTGCCGAGGACATTACTTCTATTGAAATATGTCAATCTACCTGAGAAGCAAATAGAAAGAGCCCATTCACCCTGTTCTTGAACGTGCATCAGAACATCAATCATATTCGAAATGAAGCAAGTCAAAATCGGATGTTATAGGTTAGTATCCTAGATCATGTCTTTCATCGTGCTGACAGCAGAAGCGCATTCTGGGGCGACTCCCCCTTAGCAGTGAAGCAGTTCCTGGACTCTGATGAACCCCATCTTGACTATGTAATCGCTGATTACCTCGCCGGCAAGTATCCCCATCCTCCGCTCGACTCATGTCTAACCGTCTCCAGAATTGACCATGGGTCTCTTAGCCCGGTCCGCGAGATCAGGCTCAAAACGCGGTGCCCAAGGCCAGCCAAATGGAGGATACATCTCCGAATTCCTGGATCTCGTTCTAGTCCCTCACCTAGATCTCATCCTGAAGAAGGGGATCAAGATCGTCACCAACGCCGGCGGCCTGGACCCTGTCGGTCTCAAAGCCGCAATCGACGCACATCTTCAGAAGCGCGGTTTGGGCGACAAGATCACCGTCGCGGCCGTATCAGGAGACGACTTGCTCTCACAGCGTGAGACTCTAGCCAAACAGGGGGCCTTTGAAGGATTCGATCCCCTCAGCGGCGCTGGCTCCAAGGAGGACGCATCTTCCCAGGCTAACAATCTCCTGAGTCTGAACGCCTACCTCGGCGCAGAACCCATCACCGTGGCCCTCAAAGAAGGAGCCAGCATCGTCGTCACGGGAAGATGCGTCGACAGCGCCCTTGTAGTAGGACCCCTGGCATTCGAGTACGGCTGGAACTACGCCACAGACCAGCAAAGTCTCAACCGGCTTGCTTCCGCCTCCCTCGCGGGCCACATCATCGAGTGTGGCAGTCAAGCTACAGGTGGCAACTACACCGACTGGAGGACTTCTGCATTCAGCCCGCACGGGGGGTGGACCAACATGGGATATCCTATCCTGACCTTCAATGACGACAACAGCTTCCTTATTTCAAAGCCGGATAACACAGGAGGTATTGTAGACAAGCGGAGTGTCTGCGAACAAATGCTCTACGAAGTCCTCGATCCAGAGAACTATGTCCTCCCCGACGTCGTTGTGGACATGAGCCAAGTCCAACTGGAACAGGTCCAGCCTGACATCGTGCAAGTCTACGGAACAAACGGAAAACCTCCGACACCATGGCTGAAGTGCACAGCTGTTGAGCAGCAAGGTTACCGACTCACAGTTGACATCCTCGTCTGCGGAGAAGAAGCCGAGAGTAAAGCCAAGGCTCTCGGACAAGCCGTCATCGACAGGACGAATGCCCTTGCATCGGCGCGCAACCTGGGAACGTACATCTTGCCTGGGGATTCAGAGATTATTCTCATCGGTGCTGAGCACAGTCTCGGTCGGGTAGCGAGTCACCCCGAGCGAAAGGAGGTGGTCCTCCGGGTCGCAGTGCGGCACCTGAATCGCTCCGTCCTTGACATTCTCAGCAAGGAGACTGCTCCGTTCCTCACAAACAGCTGTCCTGGAATTTGTCTCCTCAACTCGGGACGACCAAAGAGCAGCCCTAATTTCATTTGCAGCAGTTTATTAGTCCACCGGAGCAAAGTGACAGCCAAGACTCACACAGGAGACGCAAAGACTGCAACCGAAGTGCCGCTCTTCACCAAAGGCTGCCAGCCAGTTCAACCCGCACGGAACCACATCCAAGCTACAGGGCCCGGGACACCCAAGCCAATCGCGAAAGAACTGTCTCGGGTTAGGTTGCACGACATTGCTATCGGTCGATCCGGAGACAAGGGCGACACGGCGAATATCGCAATCATCGCCAAAGACAGAGCATTCTACCCGTTCATCCTGGATCAGGTTACGCCCGAGGTGGTCTTCTCGGCGTTTAAGCATTTCATCGGTCCTGGAGGGACGGTGACGAGATTTGAAGTGCCTGGCGTTAATGCCGTCAACTTTGTTCTCACCCGGTCCCTTGGAGGGGGTGGACTGTCGAGCTTGCGGCTGGACAGGTATGGTATTCGCCCCATGCTAAGTTTGATACTGACAACTGCGTAGGCAAGCAAAGTCGTATGCTCAACTAGCGTTGTCGACTATCCATGTTGGTGTGAGATTCGGAGTAGGGTTGGCGGCTCATATTTGATGGTCGGAATCTCATGTCTGTACAATTGATGATCCAGAAAGAATAACTTGAAGAATGAAATAAATAATTACTTAAAAAAACATCTCCCCAAGTCACGAGCCGCCTGCCGAATGACTTTTGCCATCTTGACTCGTGACAACCAATCATCGGCTCCGCTCCTCTCCGGCCCTAGAGCCGAGCTCCGACGATAGCCATTTCTTTTCACCCTCCCCCACCGGTTCCGAATTCTTCCTCACCCACTCACAAACCATGGACCCCAGCACCAGCCAACAGCAGAATTCCCAGCAGGAGCACGAGCAGGAACAGCCTCGGCGTCGCCAGCAGCGCAAAGCCTGTGATCTCTGCCGCCGCCGCAAAGTCCGCTGCGACATCGTCATTCGGCCTGCAGGGCCGTGCTCCGTCTGTGAGAGGTCGGGGCTGGAATGCCGGTATGCTGCGGCTCCGAGGACGGACAAACTCACGCCCATTCTTTAGATTAGCTAACAGGCCTTTAGTTCAACTGCAAAGTGGGCGGCTCCTCGTCGTAGCTCAACCTCTAGACGTGCTCGTGCGCGTTCCTTGTCCACCCGCTCACCAAGGCCATCCCGCCCGGAGCCGGATCTCGGAGCCGGAGGCCATGTCGGAGCCTCATCGGCATCACCAGCCAAGGCTTCACCTGACAATACCAACGGCCAGGAACAACTCGCCCGCAATGGCCTCGCCCGCTTTTTCAAGCATGGCATTGGCGCCGCAGCCTGGGCCGTCTTCGCCTCGACAAAGAGCTTCCGCATCGCCTACGTCGGCACCGCCGTGTCCAACCTCGTGCACCTGGTTGACCTGCACCGATCGTTCCGCCAGCCGTATTCTTCCATTCTTGGGGACGAGCATCGGCCGTTGTCCGCAAACGCGGCACCTGATGGTCATGTATCGCTCGAGGGCCCGTTGACTGATAGTTCTGGCAGCGACAAGGTAGGAGGGGGGAAGCCGTTGCATTATCCGTACCCTCCTATCCGGCCTCTCAAATCGTGGAAGCCTTCGCCAGAGGTCTGGGGGACAACACAAGACCTCGCGACAGAGGTGTCGTCTTTTCCGGCCCAGGAAGTGAGGGATGCCCTCGTCCTGGCATACTTTGAACATATCCACCCCTTCCTCCCCATCGTTTCCATGCCCGAATTCATCGCCAGCTACCGGACACCCGATAAACCACCGCCGTTGCTCCTCTTCCAGGCTGTGCTCATGGCGGGTGCACATGCATGTTCTCATCCTCTCGTCGCCAACGACCGCCACGCAGTCAAGAACATCCTCTTCCGCAGGGCGAGCATGCTCTATCACATGCGCCACGAGGCAGACAGGATCCATCTCCTCCAAGCGGCAGCCTTGTTCACATGGCACGTCGGAGATGGAGACACCGTCGCCGGCGGACCGTGGTACTGGTCCGGTATCGCCGTGCGCATCGGCTGTGGACTCGGTGCCCATCGACGCAGCTCCCGGCTGCCAGCCGTGGAAATGTCGCAGTATAGACGATGCTGGTGGTCGGTCTTTGTATGCGAGGTCTTCTCGGCGCTTGAGACTGGTAGGCCGTGTGCTGTGCGAGCAGAGGATATAGACCAGCAGCCGCTCTGCAACGAAGACATCACCGATACACCCGGCACAGCAACATCAACTGACCCCCCGGACGTCCGCCCTGATTTCCTCAATCATCTTGTCGAGCTGGCCTATATCGGCCTTGACGTCATCGCCATGAACGCGCCCTCGCAAGAACGTCTCATCGACGTCGGTTCTGTTGATGCTCGTCTCGGTCTCTGGTCCCTCCACTCAGGGATCTCCTCCGTCGCTGACGACGACGACTCTTGGACGTGCCACCTCCGCATGCACTACAACCTCATTCTCCTACATCTGCACCGAAACCTCCCCGAAGCTAGCAGCCAGTCCATCTGTGCTGCAGCAGCTCAGGCCGTCGTCACATCTCTCGAGCAGCTAACATCCCGTGACGAACTACGCCAATGCCACTTCACAGCCGTCAGCGCTGTGACAGCCGCGGGCATCCAATTTGCAAGCGAGATACGCACGGCTGTGACTTCACAGACGTTTCTGGTTGCTATCCACGCGCTGGAGCGGTTGGCAAGGCTGCTGAGGTCGACAACGATGCTTGCTAGATACTGGCCGAATGCAGAGTCTGTGCATAGCGTGTTTGAGGAGCTTCATCGAGAGTATGAGACGCTTGTAACGCAGCATCTGCAGGGCGAGCAGGTCATGGTGCCGGAAGATCCGCCGGACTGGAATAGGTTGTTGGCAGGAGAGCCGATGCAGCAGTTTACTACATTTGCTTCGGACCAGGATTGGATGAACATGAACGGGTGGACTGCATCTGCTGCGGAGCTGCTGTAGTGAGGGGGAGAAGCAGGGGAGAAGGAAAAGGGTATGCTTCGTTTTATGTGCTCGTCAGAATCAAAACGGAGTTTGGGGTCATGATTCTCGCGGGAAGGGTGCTTGAAAGAGTCAGCGATATTTTGTTGTTCAGCATGAGGCCTAGCTGTAGTAACTGAGATACGAACATATCGATGGCTACCTACTTTGAGAATGCTATAGATCAGAGTCGTCGCTGTTTGCATGTTCGTTGGGCGTGTCACTAGTCAGATGCTTGCGCTAAATGATCCATACAGGGGAGAGAAGCACAGTCGAGTAACACCCACCTCCTTTCCACCACAAGGCTGGGAGAAGACTCATTAGTACCAACGTAGCCCTTCTCTGCATGACAAGTCAAGGCCCACAGGCTGTGCCACGTTTGAGCGAGGCAACAGAGGCGTGGTTCAGCCCTTAGGATTTGCGAATACTCTAAAAGCCGACATCAGTTGCCGACGTGAAAATATCATCCATGTGGGACAGCATAGACGAGGGGACAAGACGAGAGCAAAAGCGAGGTTTTTGGCGGGGAAATCGATAGCCGTGGTGGGACATCCGAGCATTTCCCATGATACGGCAAGAAGAAGCGTCCCCCCGGACCACAGGGCAAAACTAAGCGTTACCGAGATCTGCAAGGGCAATACTAAGCATTTCTCGTACAGGGGGGAGAGCCAGGACTTACGTGGGTGTGTAAAGAGGCATGAAGAAGCGCCGAGCGGGGGAACTACCCCGTGGGGAACAGACTGCAGGGATGAGGCGGCAGATCCGTCCATAGCTGGCGGATGATCCGCTCATGCTACAACCCACAGCAATAGCCCATAGTCGTTTTCGTATAGCCCTCTCGTACTGCCGCAGTCTATAAAACCCAGTCTCGAACTGCCTGCCAGAACATCTCCCCAGGTCTCCGTTCTCACCAGCTTTAATCCCTACGGAAATCATCCCGGCTTATTCAAGCTCCTCTGGACAACATGTCGAACCCTCCAAACGCTAACCGCCCGTCCGTAGAGGACCCCAAACCAGGGGCAGTGCTAGACCACCTCGAACAAGTCGGCCACGCAGCAGCCTCAGAAGACTACCAGGAAACCAAACTCCAAGCCATCAGAACTCACTGGAGACCCTGCCTCTGGTGCCTCTACGCAATCTACGTCCTCATCTTAACCAGCTTCGACAACCAAGCCGGCGGCATCGTCATCAGCATCCCGCAGTTCCGGAAGGACTTTGGGAGGCCCTTTGATGGCAACTACGTCCTCCCAGCAAAGTGGCAGTCTGCCTATAGTGGCGGCCCCGTAGCTTCGTGAGTTGATACGCAGAAAACCCCCTATTGGTCCCTTGCTGATACAAGTTAGGGGTGTTGTTGGTGCACTGGGCGCTGGGTGGTTGGCCGATCGGATCGGCCGCAAGCTCACCTCGGCCATCGTGTACATCTTTGTCTTTACCGGAATAACCATCGAGTTTATCAGCACGACGAATGTTACGTTTTTCATTGGAAAATTCGTCAACGGATTCGCGATTGGCGGGTTCATGACCATCGGCATGACCTATATCGGAGAGGTGGCCCCCCTCGCGCTGAGAGGCGTGCTTACTGCCGCGGCAGCCATCGCCTTTACTCTGGGTCCCTTCTTCGTGTCTCTCATTGCAAAGGGCTTCGGTACTCGTACTGATCGCTGGGCCTACCGCTCGATCTTCGTATCCCAGTACGGGGTTACGGCTATCGGTCTATTGCTTCTCCCCTTCATGCCAGAATCCCCCTGGTGGCTTGTCAGCCAGGGCAAAGTTGAGAAAGCAGGCCGATCCCTCACCAAGCTCGGGTACTCTGCTACCGAGGTTGAGAAACGCATCGGCGTCATCTCAAACACCCTCCAGGAAGCATACAAGGAGACAGAGGGGAGCAGCTACGTCGAATGTTTCCGCAAATCGAATCTCCGGCGTACGATCATTTCAGTGGCGCCCATGACCATTCAGGCCCTCAGCGGGGTCTTCTTCGTCGCTGCGTACGCGACGTATTATCAGCAGCTGGCAGGGTATTCAGCCGACAAGAGCTTCAAGCTCGGCATCGTCCAGCAGGTTCTATCCATGATTGGTAACATCACGTCTTGGTTTCTCATCGACCGCGTCGGGCGAAGGGCTCTCACGTTTTGGGGCATGGTGCTCATCACGGCTATTCTGCTCGTGACGGGCGGGCTGGCTACTCTCGGAACGCCTGGTGCGATCAACGGCACGGTGGCACTGCTGCTCGTCTATTGTTACTTTTATAACTGCACTATTGGCGCCACGGCGTTTACCCTTCTCACTGAAATCGCGACATCTCGGCTCCGGGCCAAGACTGCCTCTATGGCCATGTCGCTGCAGAAGTGCCTCTTTGTAAGTCTGGGGCTGCTGTGTCAAGATGCTCAACTAACTTGGGAATAGACCATGTGGGCTTTTGTGCTGCCCTACTTGTTTAATCCCGACCAGGCCAATTTGGGTGCAAAGACTTGCTTCATTTTCGGTGCCCTCGCTGTCTTGTCAACTGTCTACCTTTGGCTGTACCAGCCGGAATCTGCGGGTCGGTCCTATGAAGAACTGGATGAGATGTTTCGGAAGAGGGTTCCGGCTCGCAAGTTCGAAGGATATGTCACCGAATCGCAGCAGAAAGGCCAAGTTGCGGCCGAGAAGGCACAGGATGCTTAGGGTAGGGTCCGGAGATGAGTTTGACAAGGAAGCAATGTGGCTTCCTAGGAGACCACGGTAGCTGAGGGTAGTTTAGTAGATTGCAAGTAGTCACGGGCTAATAGGGCTGGCTAAGCAAGAGTTCCAATAAACAAGAGTTGAATATTAATTCTGGGTAAAATCAGACTGGTTGAAAGGTCTCTAGTTCATCCCTTGCAGCCGTACAGAGCAGTCGAAAAGGTGAAATCTACCGGGAATGGGTCGAGACATTGACTACCTACCCACCTCCCTCAATCGGCCGACCAGCGGAGCAAAAGTTCAGTTTGACATCCGGCTCAACCGTCGGAGCTTGATATTACCGTGCGCCCGAAATGAAAGCCACCGGGTTTGTGACCCAAGTTGGACAATGATCTGACCGGTTTTTCTGCGCACGCCGCCTCCAGTGGCGTTTTTGGCTTGACGCCTCTGCTGACGAGGGACATGTTGGCGCCACGATTCGGACGAGGCAGATTCGCTCAGCGGGGATGGTCAAGCTGGATCTTGTTCCTGATTACCGTTACAGAGGCTTCTGCGGGTCATGCAGCCTCATCAGGGCGGAGAAGGCGGCGTTGAAGTGTCATCCCGATGCTATCGCGAAAGCAAACGACAGCATGTCGTCTCCCAACGCGTGGTGTTTTGGCTAGAGGCTGACGGCTAATTACAATCCGCATGCTCTAGACCCTGCGAATTCCCAATATCTCGAGCACGAGGCATGCATCTGCAGGCCCCATGCTGCTAAAATCCCCCCCTTCAGCCTGGGTCTCGAACCCGTAAGGCCTGCCAAGAACGCCGTAAGCAATACGAGCAACCGAGACCCCCAATCTAGGCAATTCGTGACTGGCGGCGTCGAATAAGGATAGATTTAAGCTTGAAAAGAGGCTTGACCAAATCCGGTGGTCTTCAACGCTATCAGCACCAACAGCATGGCCCCTATCCCTTTTACAATCTGCTTTAAGCGAGGGTCAGCAAAGGAGAGGAATGGATTGGTAGGAGAATCTCGGTGGCTTTCGGGTTGTTTTGAGACATTGGATCCCTGCCGCCCTTTTCAGCTGGTCGAGACTTCAGAATGCGATCGCCCAGAGCTGGCTTTCCTGGCTGGAGCTGAAAGATTTTATCCGGTGAGTCCTGGTTTCCCCCCAGTACTTAATAAGTCATTTCTCCTAGTTGAGCCAAACGAGCATCCGCCCTGCGCACTTCCCGCTCTGCATTCGCCGTGGTGTCCAGGATGCGCCACTCTTCCCTCACAGTCCTCCTCGCCTGGGCACTGGCATCCCCAGTGGCAGCTGGACCAGGGCAAAACCTCAACAACATCTGCAAAGCTGTCAAGGGGGTAGTAGGGTGCACCAAGAACCTCCAAATCCCCTATGGCTCCGACCTAAAATACTGCAAGTCCGGCGCATCAAGTGCCTCGCAAGATCAAAAACCTCTAACCTGTCCCAGGCCCCAATCCGGACACCGGCGACCCTGAGCCCTGCGACATCATCGTCCGGACAAGGGAGATCAACATCTGCGACGCGATTAACGATGTCATGCCCGATACTGGCTTCGTCGACAACGCGAAACCCCTCTGCGAATGCCTGCCCAGGGCTCTGGCCGATTCCCAGAACAAGAACTTGAAGGGTCCATGGTATGATGGCGACATCCGGGGGGCGATCGAGAGCGAGTTTGGGCACTCGCGGGATGATAAATGGGTAAATATCAGGAATCTCTCATCTCGTCTGCTAAAAAAAACTAATCATGACAAACTCCAGTGTCTTGAGCGTGCGGGCTACACCATTCAAAACAACAAGTTGACTGTCGCGAACAGTCTTGTATCCAAGGATGGCTGGACCTTGCTCCGAGCACCAGAGGTAGGTATTCTTCCGTAGCTCGTGTAAGATGCCGTTGACACGAGCGACTATAGGTCGACGCGGAAATGCATTTTGTTCTGGTCGCGGGCCTCGACTACTGCAGCACGGTCGGATGTGCAAGCTACTTATCTGATATTTTCGTTCCCTGGATGAAGAAGGGGGACAAGATCCGCAACAACGAGTTGGTCCGCATGATGCGCGACTGGGTCACCCTGATGCGGGTCCTGAAAACGAGGGTTGCGGCTGTCAAGACTGCGGCGAGGGTCGTCCAGACACGAGCGAACAGCGTTTCCAGCAAGGTGTCTGCGGTGTCGAAGAGGGTTTGCCAGAAGAATGCGTGCAAGGGAAAGACTGCCAACGCGAATCTGAAGAGAGGTAAGTTGGATACGACTCCCAACGTTCAAGTTGCTGACCTTTCTAGTCAACGCGGCTCTCAAGACAACGAGAGAACTGCGCGATATCCCAGCTGCATCCGACAAGGCAGCCGAGAGAATATCCCCGATCACCAACCATATCAACAGCGCCATCGCCTCCTTCAGCAACGTCCCTCTTAACAACCACTGGCTTGACCTCTTCAACGAGGGCAAGATCGACTCCATGCACACCATCATGAACGCCTTCGGTACCATCTTCGAGGACGTACCGCGCCACATCGCCGCCGTCAGAAGCCTCATGCATCCCCTCATCCACCTGACCAAGCATGACGACCACGGACAGACCTCGCTCAACCTCATCAACGGCGTGCTCCGCCCCAACTGGAAGGCCAACAAGGAGCTCTCCAAGACGGCGGCGGGTCGAAAAGTCCGCGACGGGTTCGTCCAGATGCAGACTATCATGAGGAAGGAGCTGCAGGGACCTGTGGCCGAACTGATCAAGGCGCTCAAGGCGCTGGACAAGGACCTTCTCAAGTTGACTCTGAGACGGCACAAGCTTGAGCTTGCTCAAGGGGCTGTGGGGTATGATCGCTGGCATGACTTTGAGTTTGACTACCCCTGCACGGAGATTAAGACGAGGGTGTTTGAAGAGGACATCTTCTCCGCTACGAGGTCGTGGCCTGAGTTCAGTCCCTGTTCCTTTACCAACCAGAGAGTCAAGTTCCCGAGGGGCTATCTTCCTTATATAAAGTATCGGTTTGTAAAGGTGGTTTGAGGAGGTTGTGTTTCCTTTGTATGGCGGCGGACTGAACACCTGGGAGTATTATTCGCATGTATAGACGTTGTCGAGTTGATAGAACTTTTGATCATTATTTAGTCACCACTGCAAGTCGAAGTCACATGGGAATCAATCCAAGACAAGTTCACACGTAGTAATACAGACAGTCATAACTCTACGAGTATCCAACCACTCACTGCTGCTGCCATCATAGCTTAGCACTCAACGCCTTCGTCTCCTGGTTGAGCGCAAAATCCGTCAAAATCTCCTCACTCCCTCCCCCAACGACCATGACCCTCAAATCCCGACTAATCTGCTCAACCCTCCTTCCCTTCCCCTGCTTCGAGTACCCAAGTCCCCCCATAATCTGCTGCGCCTCCCTATTCACTCGCTCGAGCACCTGACACGCGAGCACTTTGCAGTTTGCGAGGAGACCGCCGATACCGACCGGCTCCGAATCGCCGTCCCGTCGCTTGGCCTGGCCGAGCATGAAGACGAGCTGCTCGAGGTATGCTTGGGCGGAGTCGATGGATCTTCCGGCAGTGGATACCTTTGCGCGGATGATTTGGTTGGAGATTAGGGTCTTGCCGAAGGTCTCGCGGCGGGTGGCGTGGAGGTAGGAGTCTTCTGTGCAGACGCGGGCGAGGCGCAGGGCGGTGATGGCGAGCCAGATGCGTTCGTGGTTGAAGTCTGGAAGTCAGCGACTGAGTCCGAATAGAATGCTGGTGACTTACTTGACATGACGATCCCGAAACCCTTGTTCTCTTCTCCTACCATGTTGTCAACCGGAACCTCGACGTCGTCAAACTCAATGTACGTAGATCCTGCGTTGTTAGCGATTTCAACCCACCTTGAGAGAGCTCGACATACCACTAGCCGAGACACCAGAGTTGTAAAGCCTCTTCCGTGTAACACCAGGAGAAGTAAGAGAAATGATCAGAACAGAAATGCCCTTCTGACCTGGTCCCCCGGTTCGAACAGCAGTAGTACAGTAGTCCGCCCAAATCCCATTCGTAATCCACTTCTTCGCCCCATTAACGATGTACTTGTCCCCCTTGCGCACGGCCGTCGTCGTCAAGCCCGCAACGTCAGAACCAGCATCAGGTTCCGTCACGGCGAGGCAGAAGCGTTTTCTTCCACTCAAGATATCCGCAAGAAACCGCTCCTTCTGCTCTGGGGATCCGAAACGGATGATTGGCGGTGCTCCGATGATGTTGCCGCATGCGAGGCCAAAGACTACGCCGAGGTAGCCGCATCGGGCGATCTCGTCCATGAAGACGAGGTCGTGGAACTCGTCCCATTCGGTGGGGGGAATGTTGCCCGGGAGGGAGAGGGTGCCGAGGTAGGGGGATGCTAGGGGGAAGACGGAGGCGGCCATGAATCCGGCCTGGGCGAAATGTTGAACGGCCTGGAAGCGAGGGTTAGAAGGTCCTGATGTATCGGAGGGGAAATACCTCTGGAGGGACGATTCCATTCTTTTCCCACTCTTCGCAGAATGGTGAGATGTGTGTGTCGACATATTTTCTGACTTCATGTCTTAATCGGACGTGGCTATCGTTGTAGTACGGGCTGTCGCCACGACTGTACCATAATGGGTCTGCAAAGGGGGCAGCTGAAGATGACATGGTCGTCAATAGTCACAGTCTATAGAATGGCAAAGGTCGTCAACAGTAAAGGACTGTAGGGGGGATTTAATTGTTGCAATTCATGGATCATTTCGGTTTAAGCTCCTAGTAGTGAAGCTCCTGTAGGCCGACAGCCACGGCCCAAGAGACGGCGTCGGACCCGCGTAGCCGGGGATAAGAGCCGGGAACGGCGGGCGGTAATAGACGGGAGCATAACCGTCCCACGCCGGCCATCGGCTGCGGCAGTGGGGAACAACAGACCCCGGAGGGAATTCCAGCATTCGTAGGATTGCGGGGAAATGCTTGGCTGAATTCGCGGTAAGGGGTGAAGCATCGACGCGCGGGATCCGTGGGAGCCGAGGCCGAGCCCAAGTTCATGAACTGCACGCTGTTCTCGACGATACTTGTGGTGGGCAGCAGCCAGTATAGGTTGAGAGGAGTGTAGTTTCACGAGCAGATGATGATGTGGGACTTTGCAACATATGTTCCTTTACTAGACGGCAGTGTCACAAATCCATGTTATGGAGCATTGGTTCTTCCAAGTCGAGGATTTCATTGAGCATGGTTGTGAACTATTCAAGCTATTCAAGACCTCCTCCAGGCACCTGCATAGCCACGCCTATTCACTGGCCAGCCCTAAGAGACATATCTGAACAGAGGGGACTTGTCTCCCATCTCGATGAGTTCATCTGTAGAGACCATGTTAGCGACTGAATTGAGACGGCTGTCGATCTTGCACTTACCCTCACTGAACCTTGACAGAATGTCTTCCTCGGGAATCTGGTCCCTCTTCCTATTAATCGACAAGACAACAGCGCGCAGAATAAAGGTGCAGATGACACCCAGAACCAGGATACCGAGAGAGAATCCATAGCCCAGCCAATAGTGAGGCGCCTGTTTTGCAAGAAAGATGTTTGATCCCACCGCCCCGCCAAGGTTGCCGATCGTCATGAGCAGAGCCATTCCGATGGCTCGTTTAAACGAAGGCGCGAGGTTATTCCCAACCCAGGAGATGCATCCAATGACAGCTGGGTAGAGGCCGCTAGGAATGCAGAAGAGGAAGGCGTACGTCAAGCCCGGCAGACGGGGATGGGGGATCGACAGCAGACCGATGAAACCGACCAAGGCGATGCTAAACGGGATGACGATGAACATCCACCGGTTCTGGCGTCTATCTGCCAGATATGCGAAGAAGAGGGTCAGGCAAGCCCCCAGGAAGTAAATCGGGATGGTAAGAAGTTGGGCTTGGGCGGCGGTGTATCCGAGCTCGAGGATGATTGTGGGAGAGGCAAAACTGAAGCCGTAGATGCAGATGCTGAGCTTACGGTTAGCTTGGGTCAGAGAATAAACCAAGAGCTGAGGTTTACCTGTTGCCCCAGTAGATAGCGACTCCGAGGTATATCTTCCAGTCGAGCAGAGCCTCCTTGAGGTACCTCCACTGAAAGGAGCCCTCTGTCCCGACCTTGCCCGCCGACGTTCCAGCATCCTGCTGAAGACGGCCGTTGATAATGTTCTTCTCAGCTTGGGTCAGGAAGGTAGCAGCATTAGGCGAGTCGGGGAGCACCCAAGGGATAGAAACTCCGATGAGAACAGTCAAGATGCCCTCGAGAATAAAGATCCAGCGCCAGCCTCCGAGACCGCCAATGCCGTCCATGTGTTGGATGCCGAAGGCCAGAAGACCTGAGAAGGCACCCGCCAGGGACGCGGCAGAGAAGAAGATTGCGAGACGGGTCTGCAGCTCCCAGCGGCAGTACCACGTTGTAAGGAGGTACGTTGCGGCGGGGAAGAAGCCTGCCTCAGCCATGCCAAGGAAGAAGCGTGTTACGATGAGGTGATGGTAGTTCTGTACGATTCCTTGAAGAGTGAGGACCTGAAAGTCAAAGAATCAGTACCCGATTAATACACGCAGGAAGGTTTCTTACCGTTCCCCAGGTTATGACCAGGACGGTCATCCACAACGAAGGCCGCATGAGCTTGAGAACGATGTTGCTCGGAACCTCGAACAGGGCGTAGGGAAAGAAGAAGACGGTCAAACACATGTTGTACTGAGCGGGTGTGAGTTCGAGGTCAACGTTCATGCCAGCGACTCTGGCGTTTCCGATGTTGGAGCGGTCCATGAAGGAGAGGACGTATAGGATCGTGAGAAGCGGGAGGAGTCGCCAGTCGACTTTACGCATGATCTTTTTGACCTCTACGTCGTCATATCGGGGGAGCTGACGCTGTTGGATAGCAAGGCACGAGATGGCGATAGGAGTACTCACATTGGATGCTTCGAGGCCTGCATGTTCGTCAGAGGAGCCATTGCCGCTGTGCTCAAGGTGCTTCGCGCCCTGGTCCACGACAAGTTCCTTCTCCGCCATATTGAAGTACAGCGAAAGTCGAATTAAACAGTAGATGGTATAGCCAAAGGAAAAGGCAACTTGATCTACAGATTGAAGCGATTCGAGAAGATCAGGAGCCTCTTTATCTACAGTTCGCCCACCCTGGAAGTAAGTGGATACCCGGGGAAGACACTAACAGTGGCGTCTGGAGAACCCCGCAATCCAAATCGCGGAGAAGGGGCTCTAGACAAGCAAGCCGGTGATGCATGCCGTGCCCGGCCGTGTTCGTGTTTCCGAGGGTTTGGACCGCCCTTGTCATTCTGGGGTTCAATGTTCGCAATGCACCATTGGTATTTGTCAGACTACTATTGCATGCTGGCTGTCTTCGCAGTCTTGCTACAATCTACTCGCCAACACGCCCTCGGTTCGAATCACGGCTCTCCCATCGCCCAAACACAATTTACCAGTCTCTACAACCCTCGCCTCCCACCGAATCTCCTCCCACCCGTTCTCTCCCGGCCCAATCCGCCAGATGCTCGTTTCGATCTCATCTCCTGGCCTGACTGGCCCGGAAAATCTGGCCTGAAACTGTTTGAGATTGCCGGGCTGGCTGCCTCCCAGTGCCCGTAGCAGATCATGCGCGATGCAGTTGTACGCGTACACACCATGGACGATCATGCCGCCGTAGCCCATGGCCTTGCCAGGCTCAGGTGTGGCGTGCAGGGGGTTGTAATCCCCATTTAGACTAGTTCGTCAGTAATGCGATTATCGACAGATCTAGTCCTTCTCACCGGTATAGATGGGCGCTGTTCTCTTGCACTTTTAGCTGTATCTTCTTATCTGGAGCTCGATTCGGTGTGTGGAAACCTGGCTCTTTCGGTCCGCTCGGTCCGCCCCAGTTGCCTTGGCCGATGTAGATCCAGCTGCCGATGATGCGGGCGTATATCTCACCGGTAGAGACATCAACGAGGGCATCTTCGGACTTGACCACTGTTCCAGCCCTGCCTTTGTCGTAGACGCCCAGTACCTTGGAGCGGAACTCGAAATCTAGACCAGCCGAGGTTACGGGGAGGGGTTTCAGTAACTGAATAGTTCGCTGTCCATCTACTAGAGTTTTCGAGTCCAGATCAGGCACGCCTGGTATTTTGGTGGACTTTTGCGAGGATGCAAAGTCGATGACTTCTTGGTTGTCTAGCTTGAAGACTGGCTGAGTTAGAACAAAGTCTATAAAACTAAGGTTGAACTCACCGAGAGCGAGAGGATACGTCGGAAAAGCGGAAAAGTTGTCATCTAGTTCCTATCAGCGGAGTTAATAGCTATAGATCATGAATTGCAGTGGTACACTCACGTAGACAAACTGTGGTTCCTGGGCACCACACCCGATGCTCAGGTTGAACAGTAGCATATCGCGCTTCAGCCACGATACTTTCTTAGGCGGGTACTCGAAGCCAACGCCTGGGCCTTCCATAGCGAACAGACTTGAGAGGTAGTGCTAAACTGGACCAAGGAAAAGGTGGCTGTTCGGTCTTGGTACCGTTCTTAAATCACCCTTGTTTGCCACGGATTTGAAAGGCCGCGGCTTTGCGGGCTAGGCGTCGGCGACCAACCAGATGGCTATTGTCTCTAGGCTGCAGAGTCTAGGATCCATGTGGTTTGAAATGGCGCGGTAAACTAGTCAGCTCGATTCATGAATGATATGGGCGGTCGGGTGGGGGCGGCATGGATAGCCGGTTGTCGGCTCACTCTGTTTAATGGACCGGCAACCGGCCGGGACAAAGGCCGAATGCAACAGTCTATTAATTTCACCTAGTAACTCAAGATTGGTAACCTTTCGACAAGGGTTATTTCTACTTGTTAATATCGATAGCTATACCTCCTCCGCCCCAACGTGCGGATGTGAAGGAACTGGCATATCCATTTAGTGGCCTGGAAGTTAAGAGCAGAAACTGGTACCCAGGATTACGTTTCTCACTGGGTTATGAGAAGTGCTTCCCAGAGCGTACTACTAACCTATCTCAGTCTTCTCCCAGCCTTCCCAGTTGCCTGCTGTTGGTCCGCCACCAGACACCAACCTCCCTTGTCTTGCCCCGCACCTCTCCGACCATGGACAGTCTTTGGTATTCTCTCTTTCTCTTCAAAAAATTCCCAGAGGTCTCTCATTCATCTTGATTGATAACATAGACCGCCATGATCCAAGACAAATGGAGGTATTTTGCCCCCGGTGGTGCAATATTCCCCCGCGGACCGAGCACCTGGTACATCCTGGACTGGGACCAACGCCGCACCATTACCGTCACCATGGATGAGTACCAGGAAGAAGAGGACCTGGCCATCGCCCACCTCAAAAAGCACATCGACAACTTGGGCCCTGATGTTGTCGGGATTCACGTGGCTCCTGATGGGGAACTTCTTTCAGCCTCAACCAACCCAGACGAGGATCAAACCATGGCTGTCCACTGCCCTCCTCTTGACGAAATACAGAAGCCATCCTGGGGTCTCAAGACGATTCTTCGCTCCGAACTTCACGAGCGAGATCGTTTTGGTCCCAATGTTGATCTTGTGGCGTATTCGGATTCGAGTAAAGAACCAAAGTTGGTCGTCTTCAAGTACTACTTTCTCATCCAGTTCCTCTACTTTATATGGCACGAGATGAACCTGTGGATGCGCCTCCCACCGCACCCCAATATCGTTCCCTTTGACAGGATTGTCCTGGATGAGAAGGAGGGCCGTGTCGTTGGTTTCACCACCGTCTTCATCCTTGGCGGCACCGTCGAAGAGAACAAGTCGCGTGTTTTCAAGCTGCAGTGGCTCAAGCAGCTAACCACTGTCGTCGACGACTTGAACTTCAAGCATGGTATAATGCATCAGGATATCGCCCCGAGGAATCTTTTGGTCTGCCCTGATACAGACAACCTCATGCTCTTTGACTTCAACTACTCCGGGCGGATCGGCGACTCAGGCCACGGCAGTGAAGACCGAAGCGACGTCAAGGGCGTGATATTTACTCTGTACGAGATCATTACTCGTGACCAGCACTTCCGCCAGGTGCCCCACGACCAGCAGAACCCGACCGACATCCAAGATCTGGATGAGTGGGTGAAGCATCCTGACGTGAAGCTCGACCATTCTGTCCCGGAGTTTCGCTCAGTATTGGACGAGTGGGTGAAGAAGAGGCGAGAGGGCAAGAAGATTACCATTTACACGGATGCGCCAGAATGTATCGACTGGCCTGATCTTGTAGAGCCAATGAGGGAGTACGTCTTTAAGGACCGCCAGGGTAATCCTATTACAAGAATGCTGAAGTCGTTGTCTGATCTGCGTCGCCTTGAAAGGGTGCCGGAAAGAGTGACTGTGAACTGGGAACGACCAATGCAGAGCAAGATTGAGGCCGGTACTCATGTTCTTGCGACTGGTGAGGTTGTGAAGGACAAGGCCAGCAGCTAGACGAGTGAGGGAGAAGCACATAGAACGAGTATAGGGTGCAGATCACGCGATATTGCTCAAAGTGTGGTTGCTGAGGATTTGAATTGATCAACTCTGTGGGGACGGTAAGATAGCCGTTATCGTGGCCTCGCTTTCTTGGGTCGGCAGCGGAATCCGGGGCCCGTCCTATTGACTCACCTCATTGACTGTAGATGAATAGACAGACTGGCCCGCAGGGCTAGTTTCAATTCCGTAGCATTAGGTTAGCTATCCTGTTTAGTCTATAGAGGCCTTACAGTTTGTGATGCCACAGTACTATTTCCATTAGAATCGTATATGCATGGATCTCACGTACTCTGACATGGCCTCCTCACAGCTTACTATCAACCCACCTCGGGCTCCTCTTCTCCTTAAACGCGTCCAACCCCTCCTGCATATTAGTCCCATCATATATACGATTACTCCATCCCTCCAAAAACCCACGACTCGCTTCCTCCACCCCCATCTCCCACCCCATCTTCAACCCTTCCCTGGTAACAATCGCCGCATCCGGACTATTCTCAGCAATCATCCCCGCAAACTCCAACGCCTTATCTACAACGCTCTGCCCCTCCTCCACAACAAAGTTGCAGATCCCCCACTCCTTAAACTCCTGCGCCGTCACGGTCCTGCCCGTGAGCGCGAGCTCCGCTGCCCTCTGGCGACCTGCTGTCTTTACCACGCGGGGGAGTGCGCCGCCAAAGGGGGTCACTCCGCGCTTCACTTCGGGGAGGGCAAAAGTCGCGGTGGGGGAGGCGATGATCATGTCGCAGTTGACGACCATTTCGCAGCCGCCGCCGTAGGCTGGGCCGTTGACGGCTGCGATGACGGGCTTTTTGCCGGTGCGGAGGGAGAGGCCGCCGAAGCCGTTTTTAGGGAGCTGCATGCGGATGCCTTTTTTGTTGTTTTCCATCCATTCTGTGATTGTTAGCAGACGCTGGTGGTAGTTTGACAAGGGGAGATGAACCTTTCAGATCGGCTCCGACGCAGAAAGCTTTGCCGACTCCGCTGATGATGGCTACGCGACAGCTCGGTTCCTTGTCGAACCATTGGAATACAGAGTCGAGCTCGGAACTTGCCTCAAGAGAGAGACTATTCAAGGTGCGCGGTCTGTTTATCAACACCAGCAGTATGCCAGGCGCGGGAAGTGACACTTTGCAGTGCTGCGTGGCTGGAAGAGTTGGCGGAGACATTCTGCGTAGAGAATGCGTCAATTCAATGCTACTCGGTATTATCAGCAATGAATTCAATCATGAATGAGTGGAAACACTTTAACATGCACAGGACGGCCCGGGTGCCGCGTTCCCCGAGGTAGACTACACTCGGCCATGTCCCGGAACCTGAGCCGTGTCGGGTAGCCGGTTTGGCCGACTGGAACGGACCACGGACCCAACAGCATCCATAGATTGATTACTTAGAGGAGCTCAACGTTGATCATCTCGCTCAATTTCTGGCAGAGATTGACAGCGCAACAAACTCACCATGGAAGCCCCCTCGACACAACAGCCGCAGAGCACTCTCTCGCTCGTGCGTGGCTCCACCACACCTGAACTCTTCCGCTTGACGTTTGGCCAGCTGGTTGACCAGCAGGCTGAGCGGTATGGCTCCAAAGATGCCCTCTTGGTTGGCTGGACCAAAGCTCGTCTGAGTTTCCAGGGTTTGAGCGATCGGACCAAGGAGCTGGCGAGGGGGTTGTTGGCTATGGGTGTGCGTCCGGGCGATAGAGTTGCTATCCTTTCGGGAGATGATGAGAGGTTGATTGAGCTTTTCTTTGCTGTTGGGAGGATTGGTGCGACTTTGGTTATTCTGAACAAGACGTATACTTTGCCGGAATGCATGAGGGCTCTTGAGCACACGGGTTTGTAAACTGCCATCCAGAGTGTCTCCCATTACTAACTCTGAAAACTAGATCCCTCGATTCTGTTCATCGCCGACGTCATCAACCGTCGCTCGGCACTAGCTATCCTCGACCGATTGCAAGCCCAGCGCGGTGGCCTGAAGAACGTCGTCTTGATACGATGGGATGAGGTCCCGGTGAGGTCAGAGATAACTTGGGACCATGTTGTGCAAGGCGCAAAGTCTGTGACTGCGAGGGAACTCGAAGAGGTTGAGGCGTCGGTCGACATCCACTCTGTCGTCAACTTTCAGTTCACAAGCGGCACCACAGGCTCGCCCAAGGCCACGATGCTGAGCCATTTGTGAGTGCCCCATGCCGTAGCCACATCATCTCAAGCTGACACCCACAGCAACATCATCAACAACGGCTTCATGATCGGAGAGTACCTCCAACTAACACCTGAAGACGTCCTCTGCTGCGGTCCACCTCTCTTCCACTGCTTCGGCCTTGTGGCAGGGCTGATGGCCGCTTTCACGCACGGAGCCACCATTGGTTTCGCAGGACGGGACTTTGACGCCCCTCAGGTGGTCGACATGCTCGTGAGGGAGCGGTGTACTGCTCTACACGGCGTGCCGACCATGTTCATCGCCATCTTGAAGCAGCTTGACAAGGTGGGCGTGACGATCGACACGATACGGACGGGTATCGCGGCGGGGACAAAGGTCCCGCCTGCTTTGCTCAGCGAGATTACGAAGCGACTGGGATATCAGCATATTGCAATCACCTACGGTATGTCCGGCTTCTCTGTAGAAGAGTTAATGGCTGACGCGATGCAGGCATGACAGAGACTTCGCCCGCGAGTTTCATGACTGAAGTATCAGGCACTCTGGACCAGAAACTGTACACCGTCGGCAGAGTAATGCCTCACGTAACCGCCAAGGTTGTCGACCCAGAGAACCGCATCCTGCCCGTCGGTGCACGCGGTGAGCTCTGCGTTTCGGGATACCTCCTGCAGCAGGGGTACTACAATGCTCCAGAGAAAACGGCCGAGGTGATGATCAGGGATGAGAATGGGGTGCTGTGGATGCACACTGGTGATGAGGCGACGATTGATGAGCAGGGGTACTGCCGGATCACGGGCCGGATCAAGGACATTATTATTCGAGGTGAGTAAGACCTTATATTAAGAACGCTGGAGTTCTAACGTGGTAAAGGTGGCGAAAACATCTATCCGCTTGAGATTGAGGAGCGCATTCTTCACCACCCGGCTATCAACAACGCCAGCGTCGTGGGTCTCAAAGATGAACGGTACGGAGAAGCCGTGGCTGCTTTCCTCCAGGCCCGACCGGGACACGACAACCCTTCACACCAAACCATCAGAGCTTGGGTCCAGGAGGAGCTCGGTAGACACAAGGCTCCCCAGTACACGTTCTGGGTTGGTCCTGGAGGAAGTATCGCCGAGTATCCCGTGACAGGAAGCGGCAAGGTCCGAAAGGAGGTTCTAAGAGAGATTGGAAACAAGATCATTCAGAGTGCAGCGGCTGTGGCCAAGTTGTAGATAGACCACATGAGACTAGACATTACATGTCCTGGGGATAGAACAAGAGATTTCTCCATTAACTCAACCCCGTAGGCTCCTCCTCCAACGATTCCTGCGGATCCGGATCCGGAAACAGCATCTTATTCTCCAGAATCGGAAAATTGCTAAACACATCCACCCCCTCCCCAAGCATCCCCCAGTCTGCAAAGTCAAACAGCCGACCAGGTGACGTCAATCCCGCGTCATCAGCACCCTGGCCGGTCGGACTTCCAGGTCTAGTCGGGGCCGACAAGAGCGCGTAGTCGACACTCTGCCAGAGGGCTTTGACATCGCCGGGGGAGTGGCCCGGTTTGTCAGTGCAGGGGTTCATATCTCCTCGGCGGTTGTCGCATTGTTGGCGGAAGCGCTCTAGGCGGTTTGCCTGTAAAGTTAGGAAAGGTCAAGAAGAGAGGTTAGGGGGAGTACCATTAATGCTGCGTGCTTCCAGTAGCAGGAGAGCTCATTTAGAAAGTCTAGTGCGGAGTCGTAGTGTTCTTTTCCTTCTTCGCGGACGGACTTGTTGTCGTCGTTCATGGAGAGGACGTGGATTGTGCCAGCAACCATTGTGCAGTAGCCGTACAGAGACGTCAGGACAAGGACATTGTGGTTCTTTGTTTCTTTTAGTTCGATTAGGCTCTTTGCATGTGTTCTGCAGCTCCTCCAGGCTGTCTTCATGAAACTAGGTGGTGCTTTCTGCTTCAGCTGCTGTAGACGCTGCTGGATGAGAAATGGATGGTGGAGAAGGCAGTGGGAGAGGTGGAAGAGAGCCTTGGAGTAGATGAATGGTCCCGCGAGGTGCTGGTCGATTGACCCGTCGACGTAGCACCTCTCTTTCAAGGTCTCCTTTGGATCTTCATTTATCCCAAAACAATGCTCCAGCTGGAGGAGAGTTGATGATATGGCCGCGTAGGGAGACGTAGAAGACCAGGGCAGTCCAAGCTGAGAGTACCGGTTCGCTTGGAGGACATAGTGGGATACACGACTCAGTGTAGATGCCATTACGGCGATGAGGGCGAGGGGACAGCACGTCTCGGCAGCTTCCTGGTCCAGACAATCGCCTGTGAAACTTTCCAACGTCGGTGTCGTTTCTTCCCGTCCTTCCCTAAAGGCGGTTTCTGAGCACGGGAGTTGTATCCTGCATTCCTCATCCCTAAGAATAGAGAAGCGCTCTCTTGATAGGGATATGAGCTTGTCTTGGAGGTACACCGACCAAAACGTTCTCTTGCGCTCTTCTCGGAATGTCGGGGTGAGGTTTGCCTCGGGTTCCATGTGGAGTTTGGAGTGCAGGACTATTCGTAGTGCAAAGCCGAGCTTCATGTATGCCGAAGCACATAGGCCAGCTATAAAAGTTAGAAATGTCGATGAAATAGCTGTCGGCTTACCGGGGTGTTCAATGCCGACGATGAGAATGATGGTTTGCAACACCGGAACGACCTGTTCATCCGACATGCCGCCATCCCAGGGAAGTTTGAGGCATTCCCAGGCCTTTCCAGCGTAGAACAGAGCATCATCGGAGGCGTTGAGCTGGAGATCGGGAAGTGACGAGTAGCGACGCGCTGCCGCCAGTAAAGCCCATACGGTATGGTTCGGCAGTTCACCAGCTACCAACCGACGTCGGAAGGTTTCTTCATGGAATAGCGAGTACGGCTGGTTGTGACAGAATCGGAAAAAGACATCCGCTGCGAAGAGGAGGGTGTGGATCGGCGGGAGGATGTCTTCTGGCTGTGGATTTGGTAGGCCAGGAGCGCAGGTTAGGGGGTTTGGTTGTTGGTAATGAGAATCTGCTTGTGAGGGGGATTGGCTCATTAGGTATGCTGGCAGTGCTGATAATGACGACAGGAGAGGTTCCAGTCTGCAGAGGGAATCGGTGTCAATGGCTACTCAATTAGGCGTAGATGTTAGCTCACCTTTGTAGAGTGCCTTCAATCTTGGAGAGTCGATCCTCGAGGGTCGAAAACCTCGACGATATTGTCTCCTAAATACCATCAGCACAATCCATCCCATGCCCCCTTGATGGCATACAACAACCAGCTCAGACGCTTCATCGCTCATCCCATGAAACGTAAACGACGTCCGCCTCTGACTCCTCCCATCCTCAGCGTAAACACACGTCTGCGATAAACGGCTGCAGAACGTGCAAACGGGTTTTTCTCCCCCACAGCGGACCTTTTTCCTCCTGAAAAGCCGACGGTCAGTTACGCCTCTAGTCCAACGAGAACTTCGTACCTGCAATTCAGACAAGCTTGTCTGATCCTCTTGCGACGGTGCTCGCCTGTGTCGGAGTCATCTGCAGCATCGGACATGGTGTAACGTCAACGCGTAGCAAAAGGGCTGTGATGTGCGAAATGTGGATGGAAAAGGAACGCCAATAAGGATAGTTTGAGAACGGTCCTGACCATTGCTTACGTTGGCAGGATTCGCCCCTCCATTGCTGGAGTTTGCGGGGTAAGTATTTCAGTTTAGGGCGACGCTAATAGATGGGATGGACAAGGGTGGTTAAAGTGTGGAGGTTGTTGAGTCTGGGGAAGTGGAGGCCAAGCACCAGAGCAAGTCCAGAGCATCTCTACTGACGGGCTTAATAGAATGAACAATTGTAGTATCTAATGCTTCTTCAAGTATAAAAGGCAGTCTATGAGTTGCCTGGATCTGTGTCTCCCTATCTTTCGTCCTCCATCCGACGGGCCATCCAACAATGGCCTCCTCAAATCCAGAAGCCCTCAAACGCGGGGTTGGCTGTTTCTTAGCACTAACCCCCCCGGGAAAACCATCGGCTATCCAAAGCAATAGCCGTACTTCGGTCCGACAAGCCACGGCTGCTCGGCACCACAGCCGTCCCCACATCCCCGGCTTGCGGTCCGCTATCGGCGCCGTCACCTTAAGTATCCCGCCGAGCTTTCCCCAGATTCTCGTCCTCGTCTCGGTTTAATAGTTTCCGGCGCAAATAATCTCCCACCATGTGTCGACAGAGCGATAACAACGAGACGCCCACCTGCGATCGCGACGCAGCCAATTCTCCGTCGCCGCCACCGGATCGACGAACGAGGAACAATAGACGTCGTGCGCGTCGGGCGTGTCTTTCCTGTCGGGCTCGCAAGGTTAGATGTGATGTTGTGGAGAGGGTTCCGTGTGGGAATTGTAAATGGGATGGGACGGAGTGTGTTGTTGTAGGGAGGCGACGGGGAGGGTATGTCGACTGCCTGCGATGCCGTGCAAGTAACTGATGGGTATAGATACTTTCGGGTAAACACGAACGGAATGACCGGCGAGACCGAGAAGAATAAGGTACAGGAGGATACGGAGATGACCGCATATGACGTTCCGTCAAGCAAGGCAAGCGACGTGGTTCCTTCGTGTCCCACGCCGATGGACCATTACATTGTGGGAGAAGATATGGAGTATACCAGTAAGTCGGCCATCAAAGTGGGAAACGCGGGATTGACGCAGGAATAGCCCAGATGCTGCACCTACTGGCCGAGTACACGGGCGACCACGGGACGACTCTTGGAACAAGCTTCCTCAGGTCAGAAGAACAATCACGGCTGCATATACCCATCACGTCTCCCAGTCCGCTCGTTTCTCCGCCCTCGAGTTTACCCGGCTTCATCAAGCCGTTGCCATCTAGCTTCGCAAGTGATGACTTTGCGTACCTGCAGGCCAAGGGGGCATTAACATTGCCGAGTGAGCAGTTTCAGAACGCTCTCATCTGGTCTTTCTTCGAATACGTGTACCCCTTCATGCCTGTTGTGGATCTTGAGCAGTTCCTAGAGGCTGTTCACAATCGTGATGGCAGTTCAGGCCAGATCAGTCTGCTTTTATTTCAAGCTGTGCTATTTGCTGGGACAGCGCATGTGAAAATGGATCATTTAAAGGAAGTTGGTTTCCAAACAAGGAGACAGGCCCGAAAGGCTTTCTTCCAAAGAGTTCGAGTACGTATGTCACCTTCAGAATGATATTCATTGCTGACCAGACAGATTCTATACGATTTCAATACCGAATCCGATCATGTCGTCCTCGTGCAAGCAATCCTGCTCATGACTCTCTGGTATGAAACTCCAAAGGAACATCGAAACACGTGGCACTGGATCGACGTTGCAATCTCCCAAGCCTTTGCCGCCGGCCTGCATAGAGAACCATCCTTCTTAAACTCCCCGCCTACCTTCCGCGATCAGAAACTCCGCCGCCGACTCTGGTGGGCGTGCCTGATGCGCGATCGTCTCGTCTCCCTGGGCATGAAACGGCCCCCGCGGATCAAGGAGGACGACTACTGCGTGTCGACGCTTGAAGAAGCAGATTTCCAGCCGGAGCAACTCCTTGACGCTGAGAGGAGTCAGCTTCAAGATATGTGCTCTTATATCCAGGACACAGCGAAGAGGACTGCCTTGGCGGGTTTGTGCATCGCAAAGGCAAATCTTTGTCGACGCTTGAACTATTATCTCAGATCACGATACTCCATCTTCACGGAGAATGCTGGTGACGAAACGGCTGAGATAATGAGGATAGCAAGACCGAACGACAAGGCTGCTTTCATGTCTTGCAACGAGGACCTCGTGGCGTGGCAGAATTCTCTACCGAGCCATTGCAGGTATCGACCCCTGTCGCAAGATATTAACCAGGTTGATACGACTGTTGCTCTCCACAAGACGATTCTTCACATGATATACTATGCTTCGGTATCGGCACTTCACCGGTCGAGGTTCACCTTACTTTTACATGACCAAGACGCATCGCTGTTTGATCAAGAGCTATCCAAGATATGGATGCAGCATTCTGCCATTCAAGTCTCCGACATGGCAGCAGACATCCACCGTAACGGTCTAGACGGTCTTCTTCCGACACTGGGCCTCAGCGTCGTGGTGTCTGCCGCAGCAGTTCACCTCCTTGAAATCAGGGGCATCATCCAAGCGGATAAGAAGAGAGCTCACGAGGGATATCGCCACTGCATGACGGTGATTGACTCCCTTGCGGACATGTACGTCGCCGCGGATCTGGCAAAGGACGCGATGGAGTGGGCGTTTGTGAAGCCGACTGGTCGAATAAACGACGAGGTTGAGTCGACGCTTCCTTCGTCGCAGAGTCCGACTATTACGGACACTGCTCCTCTGGAGGCGGATGATTCTGCAAATAGTATGCCGTTGGGGATTGTGCCGGGGAGTAAGACATTGGCGGATAAGGTGGGAGAGCAGGCTGGGTTGGATGGGGACTGGTTGGATTATCCGACGGCGTTGGGGTTTGAAAACTGTGTTTTGTTTAGTGATGTCGATGTGTGACGGTTATGCTAGCGAGTAGTTTGGGTCATTGATTTGAAGTCTGGTGTTTGAAGCACCAGACGCTTCCGTTGTCGACGGTAGATGTGGGCCAAGCCATACTTCTGCGATCCTTATAGGAACCCTCCTTATAACCAGAGGTTTTATAAAGCAGAGGTGACTGTAGAAAGACGTATTTTGATAGCAAGTCCATACCTTGTCTTGAGCATGACGGCAGAGACAGATGGCACGAGCTCTGGCACGTTACCTCTGGGTGGGGCAATGCCATCTCGACTATCTCAAGGAAAATGTCACCCTAGAAGCTATTCCCAAGTGGTTTAGACCCGGCGTAGACAATTCGGTCAAAAGTAGACTTCTGGTGTGTGGCATTTTCGGATTAGGGGGATTGGCTCGGCGAAACGGCGAAACAGGTCTGGATGATCCCATTGTGGTATACAACTTGGGATGATCTGAGCTGCCACCGGCAACGGCAGTAGGAAACGGCACTGAACTGGATCACATCCACTTAGCTCGAGGTGTTTGAGTATCCCCCTAGCCCGAGAATTGACTAGATTACAACGTCATATAGGTGAGTGCAAGGAGGTGACAGCTACCTAAAAGAGGCTTCATTTGGTCAACGACTACCCTACACTCGATGAGCAGTTTCTATCCAGGAGTTGGGTTTACTATTGTCTATTGTTATTGCAAGTTCAGATAGCGCTTCAATGGATTCTACTCTCAAAGACCTGTTCACAGTTTAATCTTCAAACGCCTCTTCACTTTGCTTCCCCTCCTCGTAACCCAGCCAACGAGTGCTAATCTCTCGATCGGCTCCGCAGTGGGTTCGCGGACCGAACCCAAATCCGACCCCGAGATGCGAGAGCATCCATCAACTCTCAACACCTCCCCGCCTCTGACACTCCACGTGGACAAAAGCCATCATGTCGTATCCAAACCACCGCCCCTTTTCCCGCTGAAACCCTCCCACACGTGGTCACCCTCAAAGCCTCCAGCGGACAAGACGCGGAAATGCGTGTCCGATAGGCCCCCTCACCCCAGCTTTCTCCGCAAAGATCCACATCTGTTGGTCCACAGAGAGAGATCCTTGGCCAGATCCTTGACTCCCCCCAATGTTGAGATCCTTGCCCACCCCCGAGATCATCTGCCTTTTGCCCGAAACAAGCGCCCGCTGTGGAGCGTGTCATGCCACGAACGGCGCGGCGGGCTGGGATATCCTGGGGCTTGACCTGGGAATCTGGCATGATCGGATGCTGCGGACCGGATCCGAAGCGGGCCGTCACCGTTTCATGAGTCGTGCACCCAGCTCGATTGTTGCTTGCATGCATCATTTCGTGTTGCTTACTTGCGAAGGGCGTTCGCAGGCCAAGAGACTGGGCTTGCGAGTTGCCCCTGCAGAGTGGTATCTCCAGATCCATAACCTGCACCTGAGGCGGCCGCGAATCCTTTCGAGAATGACTCCGCATGTGCTGATTTCAGACGCTTCCTGAGCGTATTAGTGTCGTGATATCTGGTGGATTTCCAGGGCCCTAGCTCAGTTGATAAGACTGTCGTATTTGTGGACAGAATGAACTGCCATGACAGACACTACTCGACTTCTCACTCTGAGGCTCAACTGCAATCAATCTTCCCCGCTCTGACCGTGCGTCCTCGGCCCAAGGCGAACATGTAGATCAGGAGGGGTACACTCTGCGCACCCTTCCTCCAAGGATCGCTCCCCAGGATGGCCATGCCTGCTCAGGCCTTGCAGCATGAATCGAGCTGTCGCGACTTGACCCACTGTCCTATCATGTCATGTCCAGCCGCAGCGCTGGCCCAGGTAACATCGCTGTTAGCTACCCTGTTTGCATAGAGCTCGAGCAGAGAAGATCCCGGACTGAATTGAGCTGAATCGAGGGGGAATGGTCTGATAGTCGAGGGTCGCACGAGGGGTACAATTTCCTATAAAGGTGTCTGCTATCCTCGGGATATGGTGAACAAACAACCTCAACACTTGTCTACATCTCTTACAAACCAATCCTCTATCCTCACAATGGGTTCCCTCGACATCCCCTCCCAGCAACGGGCCGCTATCCGCCAAGGCGTTGGCCCCCAATCCACCACCTCCATAAAGTCCATCCCCGTCCCCCAGCCCGGCCCAGGCCAGATCCTAGTCAAGGTCAACTGGTCCGGTCTCTGCGGCTCGGACAAGTCCCTCCTGCACAACGAGTGGAAGGACTTTTACCTCAGCATGATGGACGTGACCGAGGGCATTGCCGGCCACGAGGGCGCGGGCCCCGTCGTGGCCGTCGGGCAGGGCATGGAGAACCGGTGGAAGGTCGGCGACCGCGCGGGCGTCAAGTGGATCGCCAGCACCTGCGGCGAGTGCGAGTTCTGCCTCAACGGCGTGGACGAGGTGCACTGTCCTAAGCAGACTAACAGCGGCTTCTCGGCGCCGGGGACGTTCCAGGAGTATGTCATTGCTGACGGGCGGTATACGTCCAAGCTGCCTGATGGAGTGTCGGATGAGGAGGCGGGGCCGATCATGTGCGGAGGAGTTACGGCTTACACAGCTTGCAAGCGGTAGGCTGCATGTCCTTTTTATACTCTACGATACTGATGAATTTCTAGATCGCAAGTCAAGCCTGGGCAGTGGATTGTCCTCCCCGGAGCCGGTGGTGGTCTCGGCCACTTTGCCGTGCAATACGCTCGCGCGATGGGCATGCGGGTGATTGCCATTGACGGCGGCGACCACAAGCGCGAGCTCTGCAAGAAGCTCGGCGCAGAGGTCTTTATCGACTTCAAGGAGACCCAGGACATTGCCGCCGAGATTATGAAGATCACCACTTACGGCGCCCACGGCGTCATTGTCACAGCAGCTACTCGGGCAGCATACGAGTCGGCGCCTTCGTTCCTCCGGCCTAATGGCACTGTGGTGGCTGTTGGTCTTCCTCAGGATAGTACTATTGTTGCTGGAGCGCCGCCGATGACGATGGTGCTCCGACGGTTGAACATTGTTGGCAGCGTTGTTGGTAGCTTGAAGGAGGTTGAGGAGGCTCTGGACTTTACCGCCCGGGGCCTTGTTCACGTAAGCCGAGTTCCTTACAACCCCAAGAAGCAATATGACTAACGTGTTGTAGCCTATCCTGTCAAAGGGCAAGCTGGAGGAGCTCGACGAGTGGGTTCACAAGCTGGCGACTGGCCAGGTTGCGGGCCGCTGCGTCCTCCAGGTGGCAGAGTAGCGAATGGTGAAATATCTGATGTACTAGTAGAGGATGAATGGCGCAGAGGATGAAATTATGTATGAGCGAGAGGCTTTATGACAGGCGTGTTGGTGGTTGTTTGGGACATAGAGAAGCGGGTGATGCGCGAGCGAGGGATGACTGGCAGATAGATAGCAATGATGATGATGACAATTGAAGAAATATTCTGAAAATTCTGTGCTCGTTGCTTCTTGTGAAAGACAAGGTTGTAGTATGGGTGCGGCATTTATGGCACAGGTCTATCAATGACATAGAACAGACTATGGCATGAATAGCTAGGATAGTGGACCTGGATCATATGATTTACAATAGGCTAAAACAAAAGATGACGTCCCTCTGTAGTTGTCCAATAGGCAGATTGTTCATATACCCAACACCGGACATCAACCTTATTTCGGCCTCTCTATACGACCCTCGGGGATGCCGGAGCCGATAAAGTTCTCGTAGATCTGGGGAAACGGGGTTCTTCCATGCGGGGTGGAGACTGTCGATCAAGGACAACGTTCCATTCTATGCCGCTTCAAGACTCGGGACGTTTACTTGAGAATGGATTCATCAGCTGTGATTGGCACGCGTATTTCGTCCCCGCCTTGGTGCTCCGAACACCCTCACACGACCTCGTGGTCAACGTGGATAGTGCCCGAAATGGCATGTTTGTAATTCTTCCGAGGGAGGGGAAGAGGAAAGCCGAGAGTTTTTGTATTCGACGATCTCGGCCCGGAGACGGAACAGCGCTTGGCTCTATCGTGGCGGGTATAAAGACTCACTTAACCCGTCAACCAGGAACTCTACCACCAAGCCCTCACTCAATTGAAAAGTCAATCCTGTCTGCGATGGCCCGAAGTCTTCTCATCGCTCTCGGCTGCTTCATAAGCAATGCCCTGGCACAGGGCTCCTGGCCCTACGGCCCCTTCAAGACCTCCGGCCGGAACATCGTGAACGCCAGAGGCGATGTCGTCACTCTCGCTGGCACCAATTGGCCCGGCCACGGTGAGGTCATGGTCCCCGAGGGCCTGCAGTACCAGTCCATCGAGGAGGTCATCTCCGACATCAAGAGCATCGGGATGAATGCCATCCGTCTGACGTTTGCCACGGAACTGGTGGACCAGATCTACGCCAACGGCGGGGAAGATGTTGATCTCAAGACGGCGTTTGAGGAGGGCTTGGGGCAGGAGAACGGAACGATTGTTTTGAACAAGGTTTTGGGGAATAATCCTTCTTTCACGCCTGAGACTAAGCGACTCGAGGTAAGTTGTGATTTTGTCTATGCATGCACTGGACTAACTTGTTTAGGTCTATGATGCTATTGCGGCGGAATGCCTCAAACAGCACGTCTATATCAATCTCGATAACCACATCTCTAGCGGGAAGTGGTGCTGTGGTGGCACAGACGGCAACACTTGGTGGGGAGACACCGAGTTTGACCCTGACAACTGGGCCCGTGGCAACGCCTACATGGCCGCCCACGTATGTAACACAAACTCGTACTACAAGTATCAATGATGTTGACGTTCCTCAGGCAAGAGCCTGGCCAGCCAAGGTCTCCCAGTCTCTCCGCAACGAGCCCCGGCCCCCAACAAACAACGACAAGCTCCGGTCCGAGTCCTACAACTGGAGAGACTGGTACCGCTTCGTGCGCAAGGGCGCCGACGCCGTCCACGAGGCAGACCCCCAGTCCATCATCATCCTCTCCGGTCTGGACTACGACACCTTTGTCACGCCCGTATTCACCGGAAGAGCTCTCGAGCCAGGCACCCAGACGTTCAGCCGGGATGACTTTGTGGGATACGGCAACGACAAGCTAGTTCTTGAGATCCACAACTACGAGACCAAGACTGGGAGCTGTTCCTCGCTGAGGTATAATCTCTACACCAAGGGCTTCCAGGCGATGAATGCGTCGGATCCAGGAACAAAGAATGTTTTCCCCGTTATGTTGACAGAGTTTGGGCATTCGATGGAGGGATCAGAGTATGAGGCTTCGAGAACCTATGTCAGTTGTCTGTCGGGGTATTTGCCTGAGGTCAAGGCGAGCTGGTTCAACTGGGTTGTTGTGGGGAGGTATTATACGAGGCAGGGGATTCAGGAGTTTGATGATTCGTGGGGGTTGAAGAAGCCGGATTGGTCGGGGTGGAGGAATGAGCAGTATATCGAGCAGTATCTCAAGCCGCAGATTAGGGGGACGTTGGCTTGATCACTCAAATTTGATCTGAATGTCAGGTAGTTGATCGTCTTTCGACATAAATATTCAATGACGTGCATAAAACCTCTAGTTCTTACTGATGGCTCGCCGTCCCGTAAACCTGTCCAACCTCCTCTGGTCTCAGGGAGGGATTTCTCTTTTCCGCAGGATCCCTCAATCTCATCTGTAACTCCCCCTGAGGCAAAGACTCAGCATCAAAAACACCCGTCGATCTTCCATGCGGCGCTTCCACAGATGCAAGAAGCTTAACTGTTTTAAAGGACCTCACCCCGGCAGATGTGTTAGCTAACAAAAGCTCAGGCGGCGGCTCAGATCTCGTCGTCAGAACTACCAACTCTAGCACAGTATCCCACGCACCGCTTGTGGTCCGAGACTTGAGAAGAAGGCAGCAGTGGGCTAGAGCAATCAGCGCGTGGACGAGCAGCGCGGCGATGGACAGGTAGTCAAACCACCCGCTTGCCTCCATGACCAAGCCCCTGTAGGTAGCCTTCATGACCATCCTAGTCCTGCTCCCGGGCTCCAGAAGCGTTGGTTGAAATGATTCCTCTGGGGGACCCTGTCTGACCAGTTTCCTAGCCATCGACTCGTTCTTGATCGTCCAGTCGGTAAACGGCCATGCTTCTAGGAACAGGCTACCGTTATGGTTAGGTATGAGGCCACACCGCGACAACCCATCAGCCATCACCGTAGCAAGCATATTTTCCGGCCACCAGTGGCCCAGCGTCGCCGGATCGTAGAGCATGTTGAACAGCGCCTCCATGGTAGTTTGGTTAGTCCCGTACGAGGACATCCATGGCATCCAGTCGACCGGCTCGGCCGGCAGGGTGGGAGAAAGCATGTTGAACCAGCTTGCGGAGAGACGGATGACGGGCCAGGACCCGTCGTCGGGTGGCTTGAATCGGGCGTATCCCATTTTGGAAGAGTCGGATTCCGTGTTGACCAGGTTGCGTACCCTTCCGCTGTGGTACTCATGACCGAGGTGGGCGTTTGGCCGCATCTCCATGACGGTCTTGCCTTCCACCCATCTGGCGTCAACGGCGCAGGAGAGGAGGTTAGAGGGCTCCGCCGGGGGCTTGCCGTCGAGGATTGGGGCCCAGGTCTCGCCGAGGAGAACTACCAGGTCGAGGGAGTTGTTGGTGAGGTCCCACGCCTCGATAGGGAAGATGAGCGTGCGTCGGCCGTGCTGGAAGCTTTCGCCGTGGAGGAGAGACAGGCTATCGTTCAATATACCTCTTGCAGCGAGGTGTTCCTGTATGGGCTTCAGAACGTCAATTTCCTTTGGTGCAGGGAAATTTGAAGCAGAGGGTATCTCCCACCAATCGTCATACTCGTGTATACTCGAGAACCCAACCGTGAGGTTTTCCCCCCAAAGCCAGTTCATCTCATGAGGCTGACAAAACACCCTCACAGCGGGAACCTTTGTCTCGACCTCGAACCGCGTCGGGTTTGCCCAGTCGAGGTGTCTCGGGAACGGGGGTTCAAAAGGGCGGTGCGCCTGAAGGTACATCAGCGCCCCGTGGTGCAGCCCGCGCATGGCATCCTGAAGTCGAGCGGTGGGTGCATGCGCCGTGAAGGACCAGGTGTTTGCTTCGGGGCGGAGGGACGGCAGCGAGTACATTGTCTTGCGCATGTTGAAGTCGCGCAGCTCGAACGAGAAGCCTGCGTTGAGATGGTTGCCCCATGAGAAGTATTGGTATAGGGAGGAGAAGCCGGCGGAGGGACATCTGGTGTCTTGGAATCGGCGGTCTTGACGGATGCAGCCGTCTATTTCAGAGTAGAATTCCGCGGTGAGGTTTGTGGGCCAGAGTTGCTCGTCACTTCCTGCATCATGTTAGAAGGGCATAGGAATGAAGGGGATGGTGCTTACCGTTCAGCCAGTAGATGCCGCCGCCGACTGCCCAGTCTATCTCCCTGGGGATCATGAGCAGGGCAGCAGCTGGACCGGCGATAAGGGCTAATGCGCCACCGATGACGATGAAGAGGATAAAGGCACGGCGTTGCCATCGTTGCTTGCGAGGCATGGTCTTGCTGCAGCCTAGGCCTCCCAGGAACTCGGCTGACCAGAAGTATCTGTTGGACAGTCAATTGTAATCCAGGGTCCAAGTTCTCGAGACTCTTACTGGATCTGTGAGAAGCTCCAGCCAGAGACCAGAAGGCCGAGGGGGACACCTTCGCCGAACACAAGCTCACTTCCAAGGATGTGAAATATGATAGCTCCTACACTGGCTACTACCAAGAGCTCCTGTCCAGATGACGTGTCAGTTGCCAGAGCTGGGGAGATCTACAGAACTCAGGATCTTTGGACATACCTGCACCTTGGCCGCAATCTGCAACAGTCCCATCTTCATGCCATCCTGGTTCACCGGCCCCTGCAGCTCAGACCCAATGAAGAAACCCTTCAGATTGAGAGTGACCAACACAACCGATACGAGAGCGGGACCGACATGAATAGCGCACCGGGCCAATGCAACCCAAATTGACGACTCCAGCAGCACCTTTGGCGGTTCCTCATACTGACGGCGACGGAATGTGAGGACTGCTAGACCGAGGGTGCGGAGCAGAGTTCGAAATCGCTCAATGGCGCGGGAGGGGTAGATTTTATTGCCGACGCGTGAAAATTGATCTTTTAGGGTTGTGGTCTTGGTCTTCTCAGGTTCTCGCTGAGCTTGTTCCCGGGACGTCGGGTCTTCCGGCTTCCCAGCTGGGTTGTCGCTGGGATCGGAGTCCATGGCGCCATGGAGAAGGGAAAAGAGTTGGGAAAAGAGGGAAATCAAGGCGGATGGGAAATGGTCTACGTCAGAAGTGAAAAAGAGGCACGAGAATCCTACAGCCTGATTTCAGCCGCTTGGCCCCCAACCTTGTGCTGCAGCCCTACGTAGTACGGCGAAAGATCGTGGGGGCATCGGGCTAGTAGGGAGGCAAGGGAAGAAGAGTGAGGCAGGATGAGGCCAAGCCTTTACACGGGGTATTGAAGCAATGGAGAATGGCATGAAAGATGTCGTGTCGTCTCATCAACCGCCGAAGGAAGAGATTACGACTTGCGAGCTTCTATATCGGGACACATCACTCTTATTCTCCCGCTTGGAACTCGAAGTGAATGTCTCCCATCATGGATGCAGTGGATCTGCTGGATCTGGATATGGCTATTTATTGGTTGAAGGTTTCAGCTCTTGACCCTCAGCTGCGGCACGACAAGTGGCTGGCTTGGCTAGCAGGGGTGTTGAGGGCTATGTCTTTTCAAGGGTTGTGAGGGGAGATTATTGCATTTTAACTATAAGAAAAACAATCCATTGCCAGATCAAAGATATCCCGGGCTTCATGTTGCAGTCCTCCGATTTCCTCAGGTTAGTGCAGTATAGTCTAGTGTTAGAACGGCATCTCCCGGAACTGAAGACACGAGATGTTTGCTCCAACCAGTCAAGCCACGGCGCTTGTGTGGGCAGACAGTGGCCGCCTCACTCTTGTCGCAGCAAGCCATCAGCCAACCGCGGCCAGACACCCACCGTGTGACAATGCAGATCACCGGGCTCTCTAACCAAGGCTGCGAAAGTGAGGCTTCTTATGCAGCAAGGGTCTGTTGAGGCTGAGCAATGGGCAATGCGGATAGCAGAAGCACAGCAGAAGGAGATGTCGGCGTGGGACAAATGAAAGCCTGCCAGCTCGTAAACTTGGCAAGGGTATCCTCAATCCAGCTAATAAACATAATGTACTTGTTCACGCTCTGAAAGGCTTAGCCCATCAAGTTCGCGGTATATTTCCGTCTTTCCCATCGGACATCTCGCGGATTTCGTGATCAGCGCCCTTAACCTTGACCAGCAGGGAATCGGTTTGCTTGCACTCTGGCGGCAACGACACAGACAGCCCTGCCGGGCTATTCTTTAACCCGTCGTTGAGTCTGCTCTACGGGCCGCAGGTAGACGGCGACATTATCGCGCAGGATCTCCTTACGCAGCTCAAGGACGGAGACTTTGTGCGGGTGCCGTATATCGCAGGCAATAATTCAGAAGAGGGAACGGCCTTTTCCCCCTTTGGCCTCAACACTAAGAAAGACGTTGTTGATGTACTGGCAGCTATGAACATTGACGAAGCCACGTTGATCTTTAGGCTCGAAAGCAAGACTACTACCCTCATCATGACCTGCCAGGACGTCTATATTTCTGGCATATAGATTATCTTTCAGATCCTATTATAACCGTAGAAGCTCCCTTAAACAATACGTATTTTATTGGCTCATTAGAGGCTATCCGTTGCCTCTTGTCACTCGCCGCTTCTGGTACTTACTATGCTTCAAGTGCTGCCATTTTGTTCCGCAATGGCTTTGCCGCCAGCTCCGGAATGGCCTCTCCCTGCAATTACATATCGCCCGAAGCGGGAAGTGATCCGCCGAGTTTCGTAATAGGAAGAAAGCACTTGACAGATAGAGTTTGTGTAGAGTCTCCATCGGCTCATATAATATTCATCTCCACGCTATCCTCGAAAACGCCTGCTTTGTAATGCCACGTTCCGTGGAACAATGGAGCCTTTCATACCGCGGAGATAACAGATCTCCGCGGCACTCGCGCCCAAAATCATTGCCAGCAGTCCCAAATAGGTCATCTTTCGCCGAGTAAATAGAGATCGGCCCGAAAGAATTTAGTACGCGTATCTTCTCGTGCGAGTTGATACCTTGATAGTTTTCCGGACTTTAGTCTATATGTCCGACCGGCTATCCCCGAAGACAATTCTATAAAGTATGAACAGTCCTAATCATAGGAAGCTTCTACTCAAACACGTCCTCTTTTCTATCTAATCAACCACAACAAAACACAATGAAAGCTCTCGTCTTGTCTCCCAAGGACCAGTCCGCCGCTGTGCGGGACGTCCCAACCCCAAGCCCAGGCCCCAACCAGGTCCTCGTCCATGTTCGTGCCGTGGCACTCAATCAGATCGATCCCCTCTACGTTCTCTATCCTATCGCCACCCAGGATAGCCGCGTTGTAGGGAGCGACTTTGCCGGAGAGGTGACGCAAGTGGGAGAGGATCTCGCTGGGCTTGACGACGCGCGAGTAAAGATTGGTGCTAGGGTTGCTGGTTTTCTACAAGGAGGTAAGTAGAAACTTGTTTTGCCCCTTCGAGCCAACTGACCAGGTAAACTTCTCTTGCCCCTTCGGGGGCAAGTCGCTTCCACGATGATAAAAGAACACGCTGACCTGGATGTTGTCGTAGCCTGCTCGGAGAATGACCGCCCTGGAGCCTTTGCCGAGTATGTCGCCATCGACTTTGACCTGACATGGAATGTCCCTGCCTCGTTGACCTTTGAAGAGGCTGCGTCTGTCAATCTCTGTGGCCTCACTGCGGCCCAAGGCGTTTTCGAGCGTCTACAGCTGCCATGCCCCTTCTACGAGACTGAGGGCTTCCACGGGCTGCAGCTCGACGAAAGCGAACCCGTTAATGTCCTTATTTACGGTGCTACAACGTCAGTTGGGCTTTACGCCGCGCAGCTGATCAAGTTGGCTGAGCGAACTGCCGGGAGGAAGATCCGGCTCATTGGAGCGGCCGGTGTGTCAAAGCACGCAATGTTGCGGGCAGAGCCCTACAATTACGATGTATTGGTGGACTACAGAGATGCCTCATGGCCCGAGCAAGTTCGGCAGGCGACCGGGAAGAGCCTCGGCGTTCAATACGCCATCGACGCCGTTTCCCAGGGGCCGACCGTCGGGCAGGTTGAGAGCACCTTTGCGTCGCAGGGCAGGTTTGCCGCTTACCGAAGTCCAGAGGTTGGAGGCTTTGACATCTCCAACTTGAAGATCAAGCCCATTATTGGTGCAGTTTGGGAGGGCCTGGGAGCGGACATTATATACCACGGTAAGAACGCCAGTCTACTGCCTTGGCGAAGACTCTGACACATTGGTTACGTGTAGGTATGGCCATGCCGGCTAATCAGAAGGCACGACAATTCTCTGCGGCGTTCTACAAGTTTCTTGGGTCTGAGGCTGCTCGCGGAAAGGTCCAGTTGCAGCCGAATTCGGTTCGCCGGATGCCTGGGGGACTCAAAAGCATCGTGCCAGAAGGATTCACGCTACTCGGTCCTCACAAGAGACAAGCCTCGGAGTCGCACGATGGCCTGAAGGATCACCTACGGCCTGTTAGCGCAGAGAAGATTGTCTACATTATCTAGTCATTGAATCTGCAGTCTGCCGTTTCTCGAACACAAACCAGAACGAGCTGCTCTGTCAACTGCTTCTTACTCCTTCAAGGGCAAGTTGTTTCCACGATGATAAAGAACGCAGTTATTTTCGACCACAAATCTTCCCAAAAGCTAGTCCGAATCGTTCTCAACCAATCCGCGTATCAATTTCCCCCTTCAGCCACCTACGTCTCTCATGTCCCCGTATTCGACCGCACTCCGTTCCCCCGATCAACCCTAGAAGCCTAGCATCATATGTTCGGGGCATCTTGGCTGCTTCGGTGTAATGGTATTGCCATTTCCCTTGACATGACTCGATTGAAGTGCGAGATCTTGGCCTTCTCCACCCCCTGTCAAGTCCCAAGATCTCTGGGGCCCCGGATGACTGGGTCTGGACTCGGAGAGCAGAGGGCGATTCTCGCATGGGCTACCCCAGCTGGCCCGAGTACCCTCCAAGTCGGGCAACATTGACACGAAGGTGGCTGAAGATAAACGAGGTGATATCTGGGACTGAGCTGATGGCCCAGGGACGGTTATAGAGCCTCGGTGTAGTTATATAAGCTGGTTCATCCGCAGGCTTAATCTCATCACTGCACTTGGATCTACTTCCTTTTTTGTCTACCAGTTCAAGCTTGAGTCATTGAAAAGTCGAGCTGACAGAAAGATGCTTTGGAAGAGAAAGCTCGTCGCCGACAATGATGTCGTCCACGCGTGCAAGACAGTCTTTAGTGCCCAATCTCTCAGGTAAGTGCATCATCACTATAGTGAAATACTGATCGAGGCCGATGATCTGCCCTTCAGTCACATGCCTCTTGTTCCTTTGGGGCTTCGCCTACGGCTCTTCGATGTTCTAACCTCTCACTTCCAGTGTCTCCTCAAAATCAGAGGCTCGACGGCCTCTGGGCTTGCAAAGGGGGCGGCGTCTATTGCTCTTTTGATCTTAGTGTTTTGTGCAGAGTCGGCTTGCTTTGCTTGCACTTTTGCGACAGGTATGATGACACGTTCTCTTCTTAACATAAACATTGGTCGCTTACTCTTATAAGTCTTTGTAATCTCCGCTGTCACACCAAGCGAGGATCCGACCGCGTGGCAGCCATCTCTGGTGCTACCGTCTTTACTCCAGCTGCCGGCACCGTAATTGACGCTTCCAATGCGTCAATTTCTACGGCGGTTCCTCTTTGTGGCTATATCATGGCGTGGGCTGAATAGGTTATTCCAAGTTTCTTGAGAATGCTTACTATCCAGTTTGAAGACAGGTATAGCTGTATAGATCAATATCCTAACAAGAAATATTAATGGCGGTGATTCTACGAGTCTAGAACTGTTCCAGGCTCTGGAAGTGTCAAGTTAACCAGATACGCATCTATCGCCCTCGACGTCTCTCCCCCAATATGATATGAGATATGCCCAGCCCCGTTCCTAGTCAGCATCACCGCAGAGTCCCCAAACTGCTTCGACACTCCCAGTGCCCAAGCATACGAAGTAGACGGGTCATAAAGTCCATTGACCACCAGGACCTTTGGTGTCCCTCGTATGTCGACTCTCTCTGGGGGATTGGTAACTCTTGTCTTCCAGCCGATACATGCAGTCTGGACAAGATAACTTGCAGACGCCCCTTGAGTAAATGGTGCAAGAATCTTGGCCAGAATCTGCTTTTGTCTGATATCCGCAAATGGAGCGGACTTTTGGTCCCAGTCGGCGCAAACCGTTGCGAGAAAGGTGAATAGCATCGAGTCGTTGAAGGGATCTCCGGTTGCGAAGTAGGTTGACGAAGCAATCGCATCACCTTGCGTGGCATCTAGAGGTGCCAAATTTGGATACATTCGACTATTCCAAAGGATACTTACTCAAAAGTGCCCAAGACAAATCTGGCCACGTTGATACCTTGAAGAGAAACGGCTGTGCTCCAAACCGAAGTTCTTCAGCGTTGGCGTCCGATCGACAAATCGAGGTGCATCCAGGTGCCGGGATGGGTTTCTTTTCGGCTCTGGCAACCAGATTCTCCCATATCTTGGCCGGATTCCGACCAGCCAGTGCGCTGGATTTAGATAACTCGCACCATTCAAAGAACCGCTGCAAGGTAGCCTCGTACGTTGTCGCCTCGGCCAGAAGCATCGAGTCTTCATCTTGATAATGCTGAAGAACACTGTCGAGAACCATGGAACGGATCTTGTCGGGGTAGAAGTATGCGTATTGAGTCCCGATCTGTGTGCCGTACGACATTCCCAGCCAGTTCAACTTTTCGTCTCCCAAGGCTTTGCGGACAACCTCTAAATCTTTGACAACCTGTACCGTGTCGAGATTATCGATAAGATTGCTAGTCAAGTTCCGACAACTTGAGCTGAGCTCTCGATAATGGGTTATCATTCTTCGGTACGATATCTCATCAGTCGGAAAGAGGGAAACACGCTTGTTCCAGAGGTCAAGATCACAGAGGACGCGAGTGCTGATCCCGACGCCCCTCGGATCAAGGCCGATAATGTCGAATCGTTGCTTTATCTCACCTCCTGTATAGCCATTTGTGCCAAGCGCAATATCTGCAACCTCCTGGGCCGCCGAGTAGCCTGGGCCGCCGGGGTTGATGAAGAGATTGCCAATACGGTTGGTGGGGTCTCTTGCAGGGAGTCGAGCTAGGCCGAGTATGATCTGTTCGCCTTCAGGATAGCTCCAGTCTAAAGGTACGGAGAAGTTTGCACATTGGAGACGAGGGGCGGAGAGGGATTCGATACACTCTCCCCAGATTATGTCAGGGTGAGGTTGCCCTGAGGAGGCAGCTTTTGCCACATAAAGCCATGTGAGTAATAGAGACCAGATGAGTGACATTGTATTATTATTGAGTATGTTAGAAAACTGAATTGCTTTGATCTCTTGGCAAGGTGTGGGGATCATACGTGCCCACATTCACAATCTTCTCCGTGCCCACCCTTTGCTATCAATTTCCGGGTATAGTTTTGCGATCATGCCGTGTCCACACAGATCAGCTTCTCCAAGATTGATCGAATATGAACACTCGTCTAGAAGTCCCACCCGTTGCTTATTTTCACCTTCAGATTTTACCCTCATTAAAGGAACTGGGCTGCCACCCTCGCCACCAGCTGAATATGGTTTGCAAAGTGCAAAAAAGCCCAGAACTCGCCAATGTTGAGCCACTTGTTCTATCCTTTGATGTGATTTGTCCGGGACTAATAGTCTGAGGGCTCGAGACGCCACGGCTACGATAAGTCGGAACTGAAAAGGGCAACCAAATGAGGTCTCGTTTAATTCTTGCCAAGAAATCCTAGCTGTAGATGTGTGAGAATGACAAGTTTAGTGTGTTATTGATAACTAAAGTCGTATTAGGGCAGCTTCGGTGCCTAGACCTCTCGCTTGCTCACTGCCTATACAAGGAACTCGCTCTTATTATTCTGACGAGCACTCATTCAGTAGCCGCTCCTCCGTCTTGTTCGCCAATCTTCTGAAAGACTTGTTTTGGAACACCCAAGCCAATATCCCAGATGGTTTCATGATCTGAACCATCAATGACCGTGCTGTTGTAGCTTATGGGCTCTCTCGTCCCCTCAACATCCCAGCATTTCTCAAACCACTCTGGTCCCTTCGTAGACGCATCTCCAACCATCGAGTCCGTTTCAGCAAAAAACACGTCGACCGAAAGTTGTCTGCCCACTCGCTCCAACGCCACAGCCAACTTGGGCACCAACTTATCGTAGTCTCCCCAGTCTTCCCAGCCCGCCTGTCCCTTGATCTTTTGCATCAGCAGGATTGCCTCAGAGGACATGCCCCTAATACCCTCTGAGTTGATAAATTTGAACATCCTATTGCCCAATGCGTCCTCTAGCGCAGCGTCTTCGTCAGTGCCTTGAGTGTCGCTCTCTTCGGCCTCCCTATGTGTATTGGGTCTGGCCAGGCCCACCAAGGTCTGGCTGAAACCTGTTGAAGTGGCCAGAGCTGGAGATAGGGTGTTATTGAGGAAGCTTGCGAACTTGTCCGCCTGTGCGAGGAGGCCATTTGGGAGTGCCTGGGTGATGGACATGGATAGGAGGCCGGAGTGAGAGGGCATAATCCATGGAGTAGCGATAGCGATGTATCCTCGATCGGGATGCAGGATTTCAGGGTGGTGAAGGAGCATATCCAGAGCGTAAACCGTCCCTCCGCTATGGCAGGCGAGAGAAACGTGCTGGATCCTAAGGTGTTGCAGCAGCGCCAAGGTTGTCTCTTGGGCGTGTCAGTATCTTGACACCCTCTGAACTTGCGCGCACGTACTTCGGCAGATGACCATCCTCTTTCCAATCTCTACTTCGTCCGCCCCGCCAAAGCCGGGCCTGTCCAGGCTGACAATGCGGACTTTATGCCTCTTTGCTAACCCGTCTTTCGCAACGTGGAGCATGCGCGAGGCCATAAGTGGTGGGCAGAACAAGAGAACATTTTCTTCTCCCGGGCTTGATTCGTTGCGGTACCCGTAGTCGGCGTACTTGACTTTCAGGGACGGGCGGTTCTCGCTGGGGTCTGCTGGAAGGGTAAACTCCTGGTTGAATCGCGGGTCTCTGAGGAACTCGTCAAGAGTTTGAGCGTCAGTAGCAGCGGGCATGGTTGAAGCCGAGTAAAAGAATTGTTGTTGGTCTGAAAGTGTTGGGACTGCTGTCGGCTGTTGTGTTGTAGATCTGGGGAGGTTGGGTGCCTAAACGCTAACGTTGTTCAAAGGGTTGTTCACAGGCCGGGATTCGGATATAGAGATTTGGAAGTAACGCTCCAGGTGGCACTAAGGGAATTTGCTCCACAGGGAGTGGTGGATTGGCTGTCAGATCGGATGCTGACGTGGTTTTGTATACTCTCACCAGATATTATGCTCATATCCGAGTGAGCCGCAAGGATACTGAAAAAATCAAGTAACGTTTCTATTTACCTTGAACAAGCGTCGTGTTCATGCGGAAAGACATGTATTTCTGAGCTCAATACTAGCCATGGGCCTCGAGTGTGGACTTATAATTCCTGCTGTTATGTGCCACCAATCTAGACGATTTTGCACCTGATCTGTCGCCGCCTTTACTCAGGCTAGCTCAGTCCTCGCTCGGGTGAGGTCAGGTAGACTCAAGTTCAGCAGGTACCCGGGAGGATGCTATTAAATTGGATTATATGATTAAGTTAGTATAGGAAAGTTAGCTAATCATGGTAAAAGTTCGGCTGGCCCTCAGTAAGGCTTAACTGGATTAAGAATAAGCTTTTCATTCCTCTTTTCAAGATAAAAGCTACCCCCCTCGCTAGAAGTTGTATAAGGAATAAGATTATTACTGTACTTCTTAGCACACACTCAAGCAATCCAATAAGTTAGATGCATTCTAATTACCTTGACACCCTAATCGTGACCCCGCTGGAGCCTTTCCACTGCCGAGGAGATATAGGAGAGGCAAGGTCGTTAGAAGGAAACTGACGTGGGCCGAGGTATTGAGTGGCATCGGGCATTATGCCTCTATTGTGTCAAAGTACCATGGTCTTTTAGCTATTGAGCAGTTCCTGGTATCAGGAAGAGAGAGAAACACAAGGATGCCGACGTCTACGCGACCACGTGGAGGGTTCTGAATGAGGCGCATTTGGGTGCTGTCGTGGCGTCATCACATGTCCATGCTGAAGGTTTGAGGGCACCTCATCGTCGCGCCGAGTCGAGCCCTTACTGTACGCATGGCAGTTGCATGAATAACGCTTTGCCTTTTTATGCCGCCACGCCGGACCGCGTCCTCACATCTTAAATGAAGGAAGGGAAATCCTCGTTCCTGGCTTTTATTTTTTGTCCCCCCAGAATCGAGAATGCTTCCGCATGTCACTGGGATCTCTTGGCCAGCGCAAATAGTCTGGGACAAAGACAACGCCTCGACGGCGTTCCCGATGCGTAGAGTCATGGGGGGCGCCACTGACGAGAGTTCCTAAGCCGCATGAAGTTGCCCTCTTCGCATTCGACGCCACATGCTTTAGGGTTTGTCTCATCTGACTTAGCTGTGGTTGACGTTAAGCGCAAAAAAGTCAAGATCGACCAAGCTAAACGGCCGGATGTCACCCCGGCAGACCGTCTTTCTTCCCCAAACTGCCGGCAGCTTCCGAAGCCAATCGTCCATGCTGGAGATGATCCCAGCTCACACACTACACCTGGCCAGCAAGGATGGAGACTGTGCGTAGATGGAACTCAAGTATTTGGACATCCCGAAGCAATAGTGACAGATAATGCAGTAAAACCCCCTCTCTGTCCGGATCTTCATATCTACCAGACGATCTCTTTCCAAAACCACTTGTGTGTGCTATGTTTAGGCTGCGCCAGCTTCAGCATCTTGCACTCACACCAATAAAGGGGATCAACCACCTTGTCTAATATCCGATCGGCGATATGTCCGATCCGGTTCCAACGCTGATAGGCGTGAGCTCGACGCTTCTGGCGTTGACTACGGTCTTCGTCGCCATTCGCTTCTTTGTACGCAGTGTCCTGCTACGGAGTATCGACTGGGACGATGGTAGGTACGCCTGGCCCCCCTTCATCGTCTCGGAGTCTGACTTTAGGACAGCACTGGCCTTCATTAGCTACGTACGACTCCAGCTCTCGATTCATCAAACAAGCAACAGTCGCTTATAATGTCAGTGTCTAACCACGGTTTTCTTAAGCGCGGTAATGGCGAGTGGGTTCAACGGGTCGACCGATATTTCAGCAAGTGTCTGGGCTGATGTGTTGCAGTGACCAATGTCGGCTTTGGGTCCCATATGGACGTCGTGCCGGAAGACGATCTCCACGAGTTTCTCAAGGCAAGTAGTTCGATAAGATACAATTTATCTGCGAAGCTAACTAAAAACTTGGCAGCTTCAAACTGTCACCATGCTTACCTATATCTGGGGCTTTGTTACCGTCAAGATGTCTTTTGCGGTCCTCTACTTAAGACTACTTCCCGGCACTGTTTACCGACGTATAAACCAAGGTCTACTTGTTCTACTGCTAATAGTAGGCTTTGAAGAATGTATGGTTGTTATTTTTAGATGTAACCCGGTGGATAAGGCCTGGACGCCTCTAAAAGAGGGCTCTTGCCTGGACTTGAGAAGCTTCTACTACGCCTCGGTAAGGATCTAGGCTATAGAGAATGTGCGTGCAATACATGAATGGATACTGATCCAAGGTTAGTTCGGTGTCAAGTTAGCAACGGATATTATCCTGTTCGCCCAGCCGATCCCGATGGTTTGGAAACTGCAGCTATCGAGAACGAAGAGGATCGGCGTGGTCATAATGCTTTCGCTTGGCTTGTTGTAAGTCCCCGGATACCTATATGGCTTGTGGTAAGAGGCTGACGGTCGCAGTGTCTGTGTTATCTCGATCGTTCGAGTTACCTATATTTCCAGGATTAAGGGTGATATCACTTGTAAGTAGGCAATCCAATGATATCGAATATGAGCCCTAACACGAAGTAGATGCGCTTGTGGCCCCAATGCTGTGGTCCGAGGTCGAGGTCTGTGCCCTCATCCTCTGCGCCTGCATTCCCTCCTTCCGACCCTTCCTTCGATGTTTCCCGGGTGTCACGAAGGCGCTCGGGCTTTCATCTGGCGAAGACTCTAAAATGCCATACCACCGGGGCGAATCCCTACGCCGTCCATCAATAGCATTAGTGGGTCAAAGTGACAAACATGGACGGTCACGAGAGGGGATATACGAGTCACCGCAGTTTTGGGTCGCAGGTGCAACTACCTCTACGGGACCTCCGAGCAACCATGGAAGCGCAGAGGAAATATTACCGCACGACCCTGATGAATGCGGTGAGAACTTTGTGACCGTTAGACTGCAACCGATCAAATAGCTATTTTAGAGGGGTCGTTTCTTATGGCATATCCTTGACCCCTGGGCAGGGGAAACCTCTACCACCGGCGCTCTGTTGTCCCACTTGCTGATCATCAGCGCCAGATTGCAATTACTGATGCTGCGAGCGGCATTGGCTTAGCCACAGCAAAGCTTCTGTCACGTCGCGGGGCTTTCTGTCTCTTGCGGAGTTGAGTTTATCGGGATTAGAGTCCGCATGTTCTTCACTGGAGGGAGACAAATGATAAGCAACTCGTCACGGTCATCGACATGACGTCCAGCAGCGCCGTCAGGGCCTGGATTCAGGAAACGGTCAAGCACTTTGGTAGACTCGACGGGTGCGTCGATGCTGCCCTTGTGCAATTGAAAGTCCCAGTGGCATTAACTCCCATAACACGATCCCAGGTGTCATCCGTCTCTTCAACGATTTGTCTATGCGGACCACAGAAACCTGCTGTCTTTTCTCTCACGAACTTTGATTGGTATGTGCATGGCCAGATTGGAGTTGGCAACTCTTGCACATGGTCTTAGGGTTCCTGTTCGTCCAAAGGCGTTCGGCAAGATTGCAATCGTCATTTCCGACCATCTCAAAATGGCTGATGTGGTGCAACTTTGGGAGAGTGTTTCGGGGCGGCGAGGTGTGTACGTGGAGGTGTCGGATAAGACGATTTAGAAAAATCTGGGGCGCCCTGAGATTGCCGCTCAGCTGCGGCGTAGTCTTGCTACAGAAGGTCTCGGCGTGTCCTTGCGCATGAAAGCTGGTGATCTTTGGAAGCGTCACCCGGCGGCGCCGAAGAACAAGGCAAGGGGTAAACTAAGACAGGATTGTAAGCTGGAGGCACAAACTACCTCTTTCGGCCTCCCACCCCTATGGGTGCTAATGGGAGCAGGAAAATATTTGTGGAGGGCGTGGAGAAATGGGGGCGAGTCTTTTGATGACCACTTTATAAAAAACGTCAACATCACGCTTTCTAATGCAAACCATACAGCCCAGAATCAGCTTGATCCATCACACTTGCTTTCATCGTTGTTCACTCCCCAGACGTGCAAAAAATGCCATCCCTAGAGGCGGAAAAGGCTGCGCAGCCAGCCCATGTCGAGGGCACAGGGGAAAGCGTCGAGTTCATTGTAGAGCGGGTGGGTATTCACTTTCCTGACACAGGCAAGCTGACAAACATAGCCGCTAGAAAGCAGTCAGTCGTTTTACAGTATAGATAATAAATCCCTGATTCGATGTTCAAGGCTCTATCCAAGGTATGTCTTTATCAGTTACCAGGGGCCGAAACGCGAGACTACAGGCCCATATTTATCATTAGCTCACCCTGAGCTCACCCGGAGCTCAGGCTAAACCAGCATCAGCTCTGGGTCATAGGCGAGGAGGGAAATCATGGGCATCTAGATTCGTGGCAGATTTTGCATGTTATGCCGGCAGCTCTCAGCTTTGCCTCTGGGCTACTGCCATTCATTCTCGAGGGCATGCCCAAGGCTTATCATTCCAAGCAGCCAAATAGAGAAATTCTCTCAGTGCAGTGGGTATTATCAAACGCAGACTAAAAGGGCTTGAATCCGCTCGAGCATGACTCCCTAGACACCATCCAAAATCCCGGCTATTGAACCCATTCCACTCCCGTCCCTCCAGTCATTTCTCTTTGCATGATCGTTTCAAAGTATACGACCAATAAACAAGACACTAATCTCTATGCGTCAAAGAATCTTCATCAAACTCACCATCTTTTCCAAACCCTCCCTCTCCAGATCCCGTCTCAGCCCAGCTTTCGCACTCTTGTTAAACACCCCCCTCCCCCTCCCCTTCTCAACAAGAAGCCGCACCAACTCCTCGTTTTCGCACCGCATGGCCTGCCGAATCGCCATCTGCATCGTCTCCTTGTTCCTCCCGGCCCCCTTATCCAGCAGGAACGTCAGCATCGGCACCCCGCCCTTCCTTACCGCCGCGGCCAGCGCTCCGTCGAGGCGCGCTCCCGCGTCGACCAGGTACCGAACAACGTCGTCGTGGCCCTTTTCGATGGGCTCTACCAGGGGGTGTAGTCCAAGCTTGAAGCCCAAGCCCATCAACTTCTGCACCATGGGCAGTTGCCCGCAGACGATGGCTCGCTGAAGTTTTCTCGTGCCCCAGTACCCAAAGTCGTCGCCTTCGTTATCCCACCACACAGGCTGGTGCATCTTGCAGCCTGGCGTGAGGAGCGGATACAGAAGATCAAATACCTCGAGGTTATTCGTCACGGACATGACTTCGGCGATTCGTGCCAAGGCACAGCGCACGCTCACTCGGTGGTCCCCCGCGGATGCCGTCGTCCACAGCTCCCGGCATTCTGAGAGCGGAGGACCGTATTCTATCGCCAGGCGGGCAAGGTCTGCCCTCCAGTGGGTGGAGGCGTGGAAGATCACATCCGCTCTGCACAGGAGCAACTCAGTCGGGTGTTCGGTCTGGCTTCTCAGCAGGGCAGCAATACACTCGGCGCTCCCTGCCCGGACCGCCGCAGCCGTCGGTGTGCCCAGCCAGAAATAGGTGGGACTCGGAGCCAGATGCATGTGCAGGTAGCCGTAGTTGTAGCGATGAATATAGACGTATTTCGGCCGGTGGTTGAACGGCGGTCGAGGCACCGAGGCGCCATCCTCGGGCCTCCTTCCGACATCTGGGTACGCGCCGTGCTCAAGGCATGCCATCTCGCTACCCTCGTCCAGCAGACCCTGGAGCAACGACACCTGACCTATATGTGCCGCAAAGGTGATCAGGGCGTCTCGGAACCACCCGCAGCCCTCACCCAGTTGAAGCTTGTACTGCGACGTCCCGAGGAAGAAGCCGTAGAGGTACCTCCGCCCATGGAGGCTCCCATGCGAAACCACCAGGTCAGAGACCAGTCGCACCATGCTCTCGAGGTCTGGTCTCCCTTCGTCACTCTCTCCTTCCCGTTGCTCCTGCTTCATCCGTGCTAGAATGCTCACTGCGATTCTCTTGATCGTTAGGTGCTCCTCGGCGGGCTTCTCGTTCCTGACCTTGCCTAGGACACGCAGGGTGACGTATGTCGTCCAAAATTCCGGCGGAGGGCTCTGGCGATTTGTCCTATCGGGTAGAAGAAAAACTCTTGACTCGTAGATGGCCTCCATCGCCAGCGCGGAGAAGGCCCTGCTTACCAGGCAGAGCTGGAATGCGTCGTGGCGCGGGAAGAAGTCCATGCTCTCGCGGATGATCTGCTGCCATATCTCCAGAGGGAACGTGCCCGGCCTGGCTGAGGCGAGTTTACTTGGCTCCATTTGGTTTTCTGTTGATGCGACGGGTCTTGTTAAATGGAGTAGCAAGATGGAGATATTGATCGCCTTGCTGCAGCCAAACGCCCTGTGAGGCTCTGGCTGTGTCACCGAGTGAGTCAGCTGGCATAGATCCCTGCACCAGCAGAAGGATTCATTTGCTGGTTGGCCCCACTTCACCATGCCAATAACAATGTGGTTCTGAACGAATTGAAGCACGCATTGCTTTTGGCTCCTGATAGTCGTTCTTTGACCTTGATGCGGTAGTAGCTGTCAGGATGTGATGGTCATCTACATGTAGGGTCAATCCCGTGCTTTGAGGAGTATTACGAAGCCATATACGAATGACGTTTTACATTCATGAACAGGAACACTCGGGTGGTGTGTTTCCGACTATTGTACGCGGTCACGGGGCTCTTCCTTACAATTGAACAGGGCAAAATAACTGAATCTACCCTCGAACCCCGTGCACAAGGCCCAGAGTCACCTGGGAACAAAAGACCAGTTTGTCTTGTTTTTTAATCACATTTTAACTATCGGAGCGTGATTAATCATTTTCAACTCCGTGCACTCGCAAGTTCCCCCCTCGAGGTTTCGTCGTGAGAGCACTATTCGATCGACTATCAGCGAGAGCTTTGAAAGATTGCATGAACGCCATTTTCAACCCTTAGACACAAGGAAAGAGCTGTACGGCTGGAATTGGCTTGGCGAAGGCCTTCATCAAACTGACAGGGTGCTCGCTATAGCCGAGGATGAAGTGCTGCTCATCTTGCGATGCAGGAAGTGGGCAGCACCTATAAAACATGTCAGAAGCCGACAGGAAATTGTGCGAGATGGCGAGTTGGCATCGTCACGCGATGAAGTCAAAACATGCCGGAACCGCCAGTTGAATATTGTCCTCCGTCTGCAGCACCGTTGCCAAGCATAGGTTGCTCTACAAAATCAGGCCTCGACCTGCAGCATCACGAGTTCAACTTTCGAGCATACAAGAGGCGACTCGGCCGGACCCGGATGACGATGGCAGTCTGCTTGAAGAACACAACGCCTCATTCATGGCATGACTCTGTTTTCATATTGGCTGACGTAGCTGGAACCTGGAAATAAAAAACTGATTCGAGAAGTGCATGGGTCGGGACTGGCCGCGCGGGCATGGATTTTAGCCGTGCACCGCCGGGATTTTATCGTATGCATCATAATGCTCCGTTGCTATACACGCCCAGACATGTCGGCCTTGGAACCCTGCCTGGATGTAGTGGCCAGCTACTAATCTCTCGGCGGATAACCAAAACGGATGATTTCCAAGAGCGGCTTTAGAACCTTCATTAGAGAGGGCTAGGACACCGTAGATGTGATAATACCGCAAGCGGCCAGTACTTTCTTCTAGCTGCCAGATCGAGAACTATCAAGAAGCACTGGGTATGTATCTTTGACTCATCTCAGCATCAATCTCGGAAGCGGGCGAACACAAATAAGTGGTCAAAACGGCTGATTTTGGAAGCTCACGGTCGTGTGCTTCAGACGCTCACCAGTTGATTCTCTCATAGGCTGCTTCATCGTATATAACCAGATGTCGAGGTTTCCAAGTCCTGTATATAGAATTGTAATGACATAGAGTGGTTCACAGGTTGGCAGTCTAATTAGTGTGAGCGAGGTTTTGCCCGCAAGATCCGGGGAAGAGAGATGGATCCCTGGCTAAACAGAAACTACGTTCCCTGAACCTACGAAAGGGGCAAATTGTCAAAAGAAGCAATGTGATATAATAAGAGGGTCTCCCATCCCAGCTCGATTATAGTTGGCCTTTCTGTCATTCGCAACCAGATAGGCTTCGAAACGAGACTTGTCAACTCTATTTGCTGTGGCCCAACTATCGCCAGCAATTGAGTTTAAAGACAGTCCCCTAGTATTGGTTATAAGTACGCCTTTTTTTTTATAGAAATCCAGGGCCGAAGAACACAACAATACGTGGCAATCAAATCTTCCATTTATAACCGGAGTTACAATCTGACAGATGCACGATGAAATGGCCTCGGTTGCCGACTCGGTTGCGTGTGATGGACAAGACCGCAGATTGAAGTTTTGTTCGACAAAGCCAAAAATGAAGATATACAGACTGCGATCTTCAGTTTTCCCTGCCCCAAAAATCAAGGAAATGTGCGCCAAGTCTTTCGCTGGAGCTCAGCCCTCGGCGACAATGCCTTCAGTAACCGCCGTCGGGACGGCCGTGACGTTAGGGCTGAGAAATCCGGGTCCAGATCTCACTTCTAGATAGCTGCATTAGCTTTGCCGAGATGCCAATGTGGATGCAATCCTGCAGGAGAGAGAAAAAAAATGCAGCGGGTCAATCAATTTCCAAGGGCACATGAGATTTGTCGAATCTGCTGATGCGGAAAACAACTTGAAGTTGCTGATCATCTGACAGGTTGGGAGGGTGAAGTGGCGCAGGGACTCGAGTCATCATGTGGGCTTCTGGGACATGCATTTGCTAAAACAAACAACAGACAGATGGCGTCGGATGAAAGATGTTCTGGCTCGATAAATGAGCTTATAATCTATTGGAGATGGGGGGGAATAGAGAGTGCATGGAAATCGAAAGATGGAAAAAAAGAGAACAAAAATAGTTGAAACAAGAAATGCTTGGGCCGACCCAAAAAATCCCCTGCCGTGTCCATTCGTTAATAATCGTTGCTGGTGATACACACGCTCAGTGATGCGAGCCCCTGCGGGCGTCAACGTCGCTGCTCGCCCTCCTCCCTCCAAAGCTAAACACATCCAGAAAAGATCCCCGCCTCTGCTCCGGCTGATCATGTGAAGGTCTCCTGTCTGGGCTGGCCTGGCCAAAGCCCAGCGAGTCCATGAAGGACGAACCCCGCCTCGCCGACGCGTCGGGCTGCGGGGGCGGCGCGCACACCATGACCTGGAGCTCCAGCCTGTCCAGCTCGCCCTCGACGTCTACACCTGTGCGCCCGCAGTTGGCGAAGCCAGTGCCAGAGTAGAAGACGTAGCCGCTGAAGGGGCTGGCGAGCGATGTCACGACAGAGCCCTGCTGCCGGGCGTGATTCAGGCTCTGCTTGACGAGGAGCTTGGCGTACCCCTGTCGCTTCCAGTGGGGGTGGGTGATGACGGCATGGACGAACATTAGGTGGCCGTGGCGGGAGAGGTAGGTCTGCTGGGACTTTGAGATGGCCGCCTTGAGCGCGGCGATTCGTCTTGCCACCTTGTCATTGGAGGCGTCGGGCGCGTTGTAGACTTGACAGGGTAGCAGTTAGTGACTGTCAGAAAAACAAGGAGCGAAAATCACGCAGGGTTGCAGGGCGACTCACTCTCCTGGATCTGATCGTCAATGCTGCCCTTGTTCTCGTGCAGCGTCTGCACAATTGCCAGAGACACAACCTGATGTGTCTTGGGCGCCTCAACCACAGAGACTTGCCAGCTGCGGTTATCCGGGTCAAGGCATCTCTTCAGCACATCCTCGACATAAGTCGAAGCTTCGGGTGTCGCTGGCACGCGCGACGTGAAGAGGTACTGCCAGATGGGGTCGGGCGTGAGGGCGCTGAGAGCGACGTCCTTCAATGCTGGGAGATCTGCCTGGGTTGCGGGGCGTACGCTCATGGCTGTACAAAGGTTTGTATGAGTGAATAAAAGGTGTTTGTGAGAGTATAGATGTTGATGATGAGTCTGATGAAGGGAAAACACAGGCCAGAGGGCAGGGCAATTATAGGGAAGCCCTCAAGAGTTTCCACATCGGGAGTCGGCGATGGGGACCAGGCGAGAATCAACGTCATCCTGGAGCAGGCGCGACAACAGGCTTCGCCCTCTCTTGGCCATGAGTCGAGCCAAGTCCCGGGCCGGCACCACGGATCTCTCTTCATCTGCACAGCGTCTTGGCCCTCGGATCGGCCGATGGGCTGTTGGCGGCCTCCTGGAAACCCCGCAGGATCGCCTGATGGTCAGTAACACAAGCCACCTCACTAACAGTGCAGATCGCCCCAAGCCAGGCGACGGGAGTGCGTTTAAGCTTATCCTGTTGGAGAGCTTAGCGGGTATGACGAAAAAGAAAAAACGAGCACGGGTTAAGGAGTGATTTGAAATAAATACGAAACGGCGAATCAGGCTATCATTTGAAGAGTCGTGGCATAGACGCAGTCTGGACCTGTCCTCGGGCCTAGAACGAGGCGACGGATGCGGCTCGAATTAGAAATTGGGTCTGTTACTCAATTGGAATGATAGGAAACGGCCGATCAGGCACGGGACGTAAATTACCCTCCCGATCATGGAAAAGTTTTATTCGCATTATCGACCTTCTCTTGAGGCGGTCTGGTGCTGGAGCCCCAGCCAGCCGGCAGTTGAGAACCGTTCCGCTCGGGCCATCGTGGGGCAGTTGTAGGCGGGGAGGACCTGGATTACAGCCGAAACGACAAGGGGGGGGGCCAAACTGCCAGGACCTACCACGCACTTCGAAGCAAATATTTGCCCATGATATCCCAACGGGTCATGAGAAAGCGATACATGGATCCCGTCAGCTGAATAGAACGCGACAGGTGAAGCGCCAGAATCGGCCTTGTTCAATTGATTCAGGGTGAGACAGGGCATTACACCTGCATGAGTCGCGCTAGATGAATATTGCTCGGATATCAGCATGCCCGCATCGCCAATACTGCACTCGCCCTTTGATGGCGGAATGTTGGTGATATGTTGAGAGACACAAACGGCTCCCTTCACCACCTCCCAAGTGATATGGAGGGGGCCCTCTCCCTCCCCTTCTACGGCCTCTTTTCCCCTCATCGCCTCGTTTTAACCGCCAAGTGTCGCCCTACCACGGCCTCTCCGCGCCCATCACACGCCAAGCCCTAGCACAACCTCCGCCGAGAAACGCCATCAAACCAACATGGAAGGGCCAACCAGCGGCCAATACGTCAGGGGCCTTCACCAAGACCTCGCCCGGAAATACACGTCGCACGCGTCCGAAATCGAGACCGCTTGGCGCTCATTCGACAAGGGCTTCAAGGCCGGAGCAGCTGACGGGGCTGTCCTGAAGCATCCCTTGGACACTTCCCTCGGCGCAGTGTACATGTTTGTGCCCGAGCTGAATCTCCGCGACATCACAGAGCCTGGCTCCGACTTCCTCCTGGACCTCCTCAAGTATCGTGCTACGACGTCCCTGGATGAGCTGTACTGCTATGGCATCAATGACGAGCCGGGGGATTACGAGGTCATCGTGGAGATGGTGCAGAAAAGGGGCCTGCGTCACGCAAACGACTTCAAGAACCACTACACGTACTTTTCGGGTGACAAATACGGAGAGTCGTGCAGGATCAAGGCCGATCACGACGAGGTTCTCGCCCAGCTTGCGCCTGCCATCGAGGCTGGTGTCTTTGTGCCCCGGTCGATCGGCGAGCTAATCCTGCAGAGGCAGATCAACCTGCTGCAAGTCCTCAACATCGTCATCGACGACATCCTCGACATGGGCTCGCCGACTCGGAACAAAAAGCAGCGCACCAAGGACGACAAGACGCCGACAGAAGCCATGTCCAGCCTTCACCTTCAAGATGCGCTAGCAAAGATGGAGCTCTCAGACCTGGTCGCCAGCGCCCGTGATCAAAAGGCCTCTCTCAAGGAACGCGTCGAGCTGTTTTCTCTGGAGCCTGTCGTCCTAGCCCACGCCGTCAATATCTCCTTCTTTAGCCGTCCGGAGCTCGTGGCCGATGAGAAGGGACGTGTCTTGGCCGTCCACACCGACAAGTACATCAGCGCTTCCTTTTTCGACGCCATCCACGGCGGGATCCAAGCCGCCGCCATTTGGGGTTATATCACTCGTCTTATCGACCTCCTTGGATCATCGGGCACTGACAAGACATACCGGTCCATCATCCTCCAAGAGCTCTCCAACGTCTGCCATCTGGAGTACAGCCGCGCCCAGGCCCTCTTCAAGCGCCATGTCTCGACAGGAACTGGCGCCAAGCGCTTTAAGCGCATCTCCAACGTGCACGACAATCTCGGAAATGCCCGTGTTATCCTGAAGGGCAAACCCGAAGAGTTGACCAGGACGGATCCCCAGCTGCACTACGTGCTGCGCCTCTGTCAACCCGAGACCACCGCCGCAAAAGCTATCGACTGGATCAAGAAACTGAGCGACCTCTACGGAGCTCATCCCCTAGAGCGCGAACGGCTGGAGGAACGGGAAGCCGATGCTCTGTGCGACCTAGTTGCCATCATTGCATTTATCCAGGATCTGTCCTCGGTGGTATCCGTCCCTGCCGGTTCTCGCAAGAAGGGGCAGGCGTTCGTGGCTCGGTCACAGGGCCTAGAGGCTGAGCTCGCACCGTTGAAGAAGGAGATCGACCTGCGCGACTTTGCTGCCCCAATTGACAATCTGCTGGAGCCTGGAATGGCCGAGGGTGCCCTCGATGCTCTTGAAAAGTTCATCATTGAGAAATCTGGCACGAAGCTGGGATTTCTGTACCAGGACTTGATCGAGGACTGCGTGTCTGATCTGCAGACTCAGTATCAGTCTGCGAATGCTCAGAAGGAGCAAGACGCCAACTCTGCGCCACCGCCCATCTTGTTCACCCAACAACCCCCAGAGGAACGGATCAAATCCCGAAGACAAAAGGAAAAGACACGCCCGTCTCAGTCCTCCTCGTACGAACTCAGCCAGCTCCCCGACGCCTCTCCCGTGGAAGAAGCCGCGCAGATTCTCAAAGTCAGCACATCGACCGCCGAGGTCTTCACCAAGCTATTCAAAAAGTCCGAGTCGCGAAGTTCAGTCCCCTGGGCATCCTTTGAAGCGGCCATGGCAGAGCTGGGATTCTCTGTCTTTCCAAAGTACGGCTCCGTTTACACTTTCCAGCCTCCTGATAATTTGGCTGTGAGGAGGCCGCTCACGGTGCACCGGCCGCACAAGCCGCAGGTAGAAGGGTACAGGCTTCTTATTCTGGCGCGGCGTTTGAAGAGGGTGTATGGATGGAGTGACCGGACGTTTGAGGTGGTGTAGATATGAGAGTGGACAAGTGATGTTAAGAGCTATGCCCCCTATGAAAGCAGTGGGTGCAAATGAAATAGGCCGTCCCTAAAAAAATCCATGTAAATCACCCAGTGAGCCTTTCTTCAGCTAGTTGTCACCGAGATGGATCATAGAACTTGAAAGAAAAATTGCAAGTTATAACGACGGGCTTTTTTGCTCTACCTACCTGGCTGACGTCTTCCGCTGGCAAGGACTCGGGAGCCAAACATGTGCTGGATCACGTGATAGCAAGCCTGCATCTCCAGGTCGACAGACCCACGATCTCCATTTTCCCCTGGAAACCTCACCCCGTCCAAGCCTTGGCAACGAAATCACTCTCCTAGCAATCCCAGCAGATAAAGAGGTTATTCTGGCATTGATAACCTCTCTAAGGTCTATTCCTCAATTTTATATGCCGGATTCTACCCACCTTAATCCTCATCGCTCATCGGCGATTTCAGTGGCAGCTTAGTATGGACAGGCTTCCCCCCGAAATCCTATCCAACATCGCTTCATTCCTTGAGGACAGGCGCAAATCCCACATCATCGAGTACAGCGGTATCCCATACAGCCCTTGCCACCAGTACGCCCTCATCTCCCCTCAATGGCATCGTATCGTCGAGCCCATCACCTTCCGGGATCTACACTTGACGCCGAGGAGGTTGGAGACGGCTGAAGCTGGCGGCTACTTCACGCCTCTTCGATTATCATATATTCGCACCGTCGAATTCGAATTTATCTTCCCGGCCCACGATCTGGCCGTCTCGACTGACATCGAGGACTGGGATGACCAACTCGTGTTCAACCGGGCCGTGAAGCAGCTCTTTGGGTTTCTTGCAAGGATCCCAGCCCGCCAAACACCCCTGGTCAGGCTCACCCTCAGCATACCAAAGCCCAGGCAGCGCAGCACCGAACAGTGGATGGAAGATCTTCTCGACATTGACGACCAAGTCGCTTTGGAGGGGTCCGAAAGGCCAGTATACATGGAGCTCTCCGAAGATTGGGAGGAGACTCTGCCGGAATTACCCATGATATCCGTCTTTGACACGACATCCAATGCAAGAAAGTTGTTCTTCGCTCCACGTTCCATCAACCTACTATCCAGCAAGATGACGCACCTGCGAAAGGCACGCTGGGACCTTTACGATGCAGAAAGGTTCGACTTGGACCTACGAATACAACAGAGAACTAGTCAGTCTTCAATATTGGTTTTTGCCTCATGTCCTGACCTGTTGTGGCTCCTCAGACTTTGCCAAAACCCTGGGAAAACTGCCCAGGTCCTTGCAAAAGTTCAAGCTCCGGTACGATCGCGTGGCGCCAGGGGATAACTACTTCGACACCACTAGCATCATGTCCCTGGACTCACAAGGCGATCTCCTCAGCCGGGAACTCTGCCGATTTTCTCAGAGAGATGGTCTTCGCAGTGTCAGGCTGGAAGCCAGCGTCGACAGCACAATCTTCTGGCCCATGACGGAACCATCCAGCGTGTTGCCCGTGTGGCCGACTCTAGAGGACCTAAACATTGACTTCCATGAATACCTGCCATCCGGGCAGTGGGTCAGCGCCCTAGACGAGGAGGTCATTCCCGGCCAAGTGGATGCGTTATATCAAGAGGATGAAGCTGGCCGCACTGTCATGGTTAGCTTTCGACAAGCAATCATAGATGCCTTTTGCCTCGCGGGAGGCCGGGCCGCGAGCTGCATGCCAAAGATCCAGTACATTGCGTGCCGTAATGGGAGCTGGCCTCGCGTGGGCTTCAGCTTCTCCAAGAGGTTTGGCCCAAAGGAGCCGTGCCTGGTGCTCTTTGGAGAGCCGAAGGTTCCCAAGCCGAGCCAGGAGGTGTTGGAAGCGTGGCGGCGGGCGGTCGAGGTTCATGGCTTTACGCGAGAGCCTTGCATCACCAACGACTTTGACACTGCGCCTCACTTTTAGGATGAATGTTCTCTGCTGGGACGGGAAAAGAAGAGTGTCCATATTATAGTCGCGGGAATCTTGCGCCTCGTGCGAACGAAGTTGGGTGAAATAAAACTTTAAATCATTCAGTCTCTCGGGATCTTGTCTCCTCCTGTCAACATTGCAAGTGTTTCAGTTCATGTTAGGGGCTGACTCCGCTCGTAGTAGTAAGAAAACAACGGAATCACAAACGGGAATACTCTGTTATTTTTTTCCCAATTGCGGGCTCATGTCTCAACGCAAACATGAGCCTTTATACGATCGCCTCAAGGTACGTAATCTTTGACCATCTCCCTTGCTGTTCAATGCTCCGTGTCTGACACTCGTGGCTGTTTCACTGGAAACCTCGGCCCAAGAGCCCACTTCTGAAATGCTGACTTGGAGTAGTTAGGTTAAATGTTTCTCCTGTTTCAGCTCCGGAAACCGTATGAGACAGATAGGTGTACTTTGATATCCGGCGCCATAGATAGTGGCATTGGTCGCCAGTAGTCAAGTCTTGAAGAGGCAACAGAGCATTCTCTCGTTTGGCCCCAGTTCGTCATAGCCTGCTAGGCATGGACTATATAGTTAACTTTTGAGGGCAACGTCGCGAGGACAGATGAGAGACAGATGTCTCAACCAGAAGATCATATGCCGCAATCATGAATATCACCGAGCGGCAAATACATGGTGCTGAGATGTGGACCCAGAGTGCACATGTGGGACAGAGACTCAACGACCAGACCGAGAGGTGGAAATGGTGAGGAGGGCTGAGCGGGTATAAAAGGCTCATGCAGTCCTTGAGGGCCAACGGTAACTGCGTAATAGCGCCTCGACTTGTCATATTTCAGATAAGAAATAACTCGTCTTTTGCCATGCTATCAAGCCATATTCTTTGGTTTGCTGGCTTTGCAACAGCTCTCGTCAGCGAGGGACATGGCCGCAATCTACAAACTGAACTGCTCGGTCTGCCGAGCCCATGGACTCATGATATTTATTCAGCGAGGTTCGCCACCGACGATGGGGACATGAACAGCGAGGGAGAAGTGAGTTGCCCAATATCGCCATGCAAGGGGTAGCCATAACCTGGTTTTAGGCTCACGGCCACATCAAACCACCAGGTGGCTCTACGCTGGCTTCGGTCAAGGTCAGCAAGAATGAACAAGAGGAGATTGCAGTGTTTGTCACGAAAAACGGTGAACGGAGCGGTCTCGAGCACGCCTTTATCGTTATCCACGGTAAACTTCGGGACGGAGGCCACTATTGGACTACCATGAACGACGCTATTAAGGAAGCCAAGGCAAAGAACTATCGTGGGATCACTCGGAAGAGCATCGTGATTGCTCCTCAGTTCTTCTCCACGGTCTACAACTCTGGCCAATATACGGGACACCAACTTGCCTGGGGCGACCTGAATGCGTGGCAAGCAGGGGCCATCGCAACTCATCCTCTTGGCACGGAATTCTCCTCTATTGATGTGATAGATGGATTGCTAGGCGAGCTGGCAAACCGAGAAAAGTACCCGAACATGAAGAACGTCACTATCGTCGGCCATGGCGGCGGAGGCCAGCTCGTGCAGCGGTATGCGGCTGTGGGTAAAGATGCGGAATCTCATATGCATGTTCGCTACATCCACAGCGATCCATCATCGTGTCTCTATTTTACAAAAGACAGGCCCATTCTGGAAGATGTCGGCGGGCCCTCTAAGACTCCCTGCCTCTACTACAACACCTGGCGGTACGGGTTTGATCACTTCCCAGGTACACTCGATGGCCATAAATCGCCCAAGGAGTACTTCAGGCAGTACATCACACGAGACGCAGTATCCCTCGTCGGATATCAAGACGTCAAAAATAGCGGAGACAGCTCATGCATGGCAGAGGCTCAAGGAGGGAGCAAAAGGCGTGATCGCAACCTCGTATGGTACCGATACATACACACGCTTGCGAGGACGTCTGAGAATCTGGAAGGGTTTCCAGGGCGGTTCGATAGTATTCCAGACTGGAGTTTTATCTCGAACCACACAGTGAATCTGCGGCTTAGTGTTGCTGAGAATGCTACTCATGATGTAGCCGAGGTGCTGCAGAGTGAGAGTGGGCTGTCAGCATTGTTTAGTGACGGGGATATTGATGTTGGATGGAGGCCGGGAGCGGCAACCTAGACGACAAGTAGGACGACGATTTCACAGATACGGTTTGGGCTCAGTTGAATGTAATTACCCAGGTAGTCTGATACCGATCCAAGTCATTTATCAGAAGCATATAAGATTTCCCTGTGGCTCATAGCCTTTGATGTCGGAGGGTGGAGTTAAGCATGATGTTGGCCAAGACTCCCGCGCAGCAGTACCAGTATCGGTGTGCAGACATCGTATAGTGAGGTGTAGCCTCGGCGAATCATGCCCAGGAAAGTGACCGCATAGTGTCTGGCCTCATCGCAAGGTTGTATCGAGCTTCGGATGCAGCACTAGTTGTGGGTTTCTACCCGTCATAGCCGGGACAGGCTAAAGTCAAACTTTGGCCCGGCGAAACCAGGCCACGGAAATCAAAGATCGGCTGTGGAGTTGCATCGGATAATACGGATCGATTTCTCCTAACCCTCACTCTCCGCATCGGTTAATAAGAAAGGAAAGGTTGTTATGGGCCGCTTTAGGCTAATACGCATAGCACGATCACCCACGATCATGCTCATTGTAAATGAGGGGATTCATGAGTCGACCGGGTAAAGCCTTACGCGATTTTTGTTTAAGAAGCCGCTCGTGGTTATCGACCTGCTCCCTTCTTCCTCCCAATAAAGCACCATGATGTTCTTCAAAATTGCGAGCCTGCTCTGGCTCATGCTCGTTGGTCCAGGCTCCTGCTATCGGCCCCGAAAGATGAGCTACAACAATCCTATTCTTCCGGGATGGAACTCGGATCCCAGCTGTACCTTTGTCAAGGAGCTCGACAATACCTTCTTCTGCACCACTTCGTCGTTCCTGGCTTTCCCAGGCGTGCCCGTCTACGCCAGTAAAGACCTTGTGAACTGGAGACTTGCAAGCAACGCCCTCACCCGTCCTGAGCAACTTCCTGAGCTCTCCTTCAACGGCCAGCAGAGCGAGGGTATCTGGGCATCCACCATTCGCTATCACAAGGGAGCTCTCTATCTCATCACGTCTTACGTCACATGGTCTCCCTGGGGACCCAAGATTCTCCTCTTCCGCACTGAAAATCCGTTTGACGACTCTGCCTGGGAGGGCCCTCTGCGTGTCGAGAATCCAGGCAATGATATCGATCCGGATCTGTTCTGGGATGACGACGGGAAGACATACATGGCTGTTGCGGCGGGAATTTACCTCAGCGAAGTAAATCTCGACACGGGCGCTGCAACAGAGCCCATCAAATTGTGGAACGGAACTGGAGACAGGAATCCAGAAGGACCGCACTTCTACAGAAAGGATGGGTATTACTATCTGTTGATCGGAGAAGGCGGAACAGAGACGAACCACTCTGTCACCATCGCGCGATCAAAGTTGTTGAAAGGGCCGTACGAGGGATACGACAAGAATCCCATCTTGACGGCAAAGAATACCGACGAGTACTTTCAGACTGTTGGGCACGCAGACTTGTTCCAAGACGCCTCTGGAAATTGGTGGTCAGTGGCATTGGCGACGCGATCTGGTCCAGAGTGGAAGACATATCCCATGGGCAGAGAATCAGTCCTCGTGCCAGTAACTTGGAAGAAAGGGCAATGGCCGGTTCTCGACATGGTACGGGGAAAGATGTCGGGTCCCTTGCCAAAGAAGAACAAGAACGTGCCGGGAGAGGGACACTGGATCAATGAGCCTGACAGATTGAACTTCCCTCCAGGTTCAAGCCTGCCCAGCCATCTCTCCTTTTGGCGTCCGCCCAAGACATCTCTCTTTGCCATATCTCCACATGGGCACCCGAATACACTGCGAATCTCTCCCTCGAGAGTCAATCTCACTGCAGATTCTACTTTTGAACCCAAGGAGGACGGACTGGCATTTGTTTTCAGGAAGCAGTCGAGCACTCTCTTTGAGTACACCGTCGACGTCTCCTTTAACCCAACAGAAGCAGATGAAGAAGCGGGGATAACTGTCTTCTTGACCCAATTCCAGCACATCGACCTCAGCATTGTCAACAAGTCCCCCGGAAAGGGGAGAAAGGCAGTACCGACGCTTAGGTTCCGTGTCGAAGCTTCGGGTAAACCTGATGAGCCTGTGCCGCAGACGAATGAGGTTGCACTTCCAAAGTCCTGGATAGGGAAACAAGTACGCCTAATTGCGAGGGCGAAAGACAGTTCTGGGTACATCTTGTCGGCGGCCCTGGCCTCCAAGCCTAGGGATGAGAAGGAGTTGGGAGAGGCCAAGGCGTCTGTTGTCTCTGGGGGATCTGGCCCATTTACTGGTAAGTCATTCCGATAATTCTAAATCCTATCAACATCAGACTAATGAACTACTTCATCTAGGCACTGTTGTCGGGGTTTATGCTACAAGCAATGGAGGGAAAGGAAAGACACCGGCTTTCTTCAGTCGATGGAGGTATACGCCTCTGGGGCAAGAAATTGCAGAGGGCGTCATCATCCCTGCGTAGCTTTGCGAGTCATGAGGAAGGGATTTTCAGGTTTAAACAAGTGATCAAGTATCAGCTAGTACAAGTAAACTGAGCTGTCAAGCTAAAGCCTCCGTACCCCTACAATGACCACTCAACAGCGGCAGTGATTCTCTCGTCCTGTCTCGTTAGGGCAATCACTTGGCTATCAAAATACTAGAATCGTGGGTACCACTACTAAATTCGGCTGGTTAATCTATCCTCCGTTTCCACATGAAGCAGCCAACATCAATTGCATCCTAGAAGCTATCACAGGAAGGTTCATCACAATACACCAAGCGGATCTCCTAAAATGGACGTTCATCAATTTGATATGTTTCATCCCAGAGGAAGCAACACTCGAATAAGACTTGATCGTCAGGGTATTGTTACCACATCAATCTCCATCATACCTCGCTACAGCTTCGCCGAAATGTTGACATGCACAGCCTTGATGTTCGAATAAGCCGCAAGCCCAGCTTCTCCCAACTCCCGTCCAATACCGCTCTGCTTGACACCACCAAACGGAACCCTCCAGTCGCTATCATTACTCGAGTTGATCCAAACCATACCAGCCTCGATCCTCTTGGCTACCCGGTGCGCCCTGGCCAGGTTCGTAGTGAAGATAGCGCTTCCGAGTCCGTACTGGGTGTCGTTGGCCAGCTCGATAGCATCTTCCTGGGAGCTAAACTTGGTGATGACGACAAAGGGCCCAAAGACTTCCTCTTGAAAGACCCGCATTTTAGGGGAAACCCCAGTGAAGACGGTAGGCTCTATAAAGAAACCCTTTCCATCTCCCGCGTTCTTGGACGGCTGGCCACCGAGCTCAAGCTTGGCACCCTCTTGCTTGCCGACCTCAACATAAGACATGATGCGGTCGTACTGCGCCTTTGTGATCTGCGGGCCCTGGAAGGTATTTTCGTCAAAGGGATCTCCAACCTTGGAGATCTTCTTCACCTGCTCCCGGAAAGCAGCTAGGAACTTGTCGTAGATGCCCTCTTGAACCAGAATACGGCTTGTTGCAGTGCAGATCTGTCCCTGGTTCGACATGATGCCTGCATGGGCCCAATAGGCCGCCAGATCGACGTCGGCATCGTCAAAGACTATCAAAGGGCTCTTGCCACCCGTTTCTAGGGTGATGTTCTTGAGGTTGTTGCTGGCCATCTTCATGATGTGTCTTGCAGTGGGTGTAGAGCCAGTAAAGGCAATCTTGTCAACGTCCATGTGGGAAGCCAGGGCTGCACCGGCGACGGTCCCGAGGCCGTTGACGATGTTGACGACGCCGGGAGGGAAGCCGGCTTTTACGACGAGGTTGGCGAGATAGAGGATCGAGAGGGGGGTTTGTTCAGCTGGCTTGAGGATCACGGTGTTGCCGCAGGCAAGAGCAGGGCCGAGCTTCCAAGCGGCCATGGCCAAGGGGTAGTTCCATCTACGGAGTCAGTGGATAGTCTTGAAACAGACGAATAGATCGACTTACGGGATGATCTGGCCGCAAACACCAACAGGCTCACGAACAGTATAGGCAAACTTATCCCCAGTTGTCTCAATGACCTGTCCAAACACCTTATCCGCAAAGCCGCTGTAATACCGTAGCGTCTCGGCAACCTCAACCAAGTCCTCGTTGAGAGCAACAGAGTATGGCTTCCCATTATCCCACGTCTCGATCGTGGCCAGAACCTCGCGGTTCTCCTCAACAAGATCAGCAAGACGGCTCATCAGCTTGCCCCGGTCCGTGGCAGGCAGGTCGCGCCATTCCGGGTTACGGAGGGCTTTGCGGGCGGCGCGAACAGCCTTGTCGACATCTTGGGCTGTCGCGGCGTAGACGGAAATGATTTCTCGCTCATTTCTGATGTATGTGAGTAGGTGGGAGAATGTGACGAGCAAAGAGGAGACGTACGTGGGATTCACAGAAGCGATCTTGCCGCCGTCCGAGGACTTGACCCATTGGTTGTTGATGAAGAGGCCTGTAGGCTGGGCGTAGGTGCGCCCATTGGGGGCAGTGAGCTGGACGTCGAGACTCATTTCCACGGCAGATGGCCCAGGTCGTTGGTGAGGAGGCACCGGCAGAGGCCATCCCGATCCCTAAGTACAAGGTCCTTGGACGCCACCAACAAGTCGCACAAGCGACGTGTATGTCATCTGCGGGGTCGCCATCAAAGAAGGTTTCACCAAAGCTGAACGATGCGTCGGCTTACCCCGGACCGGATGCAAGATGCGGAGGAGGCTGGGAGCTAGCGTAGTGAAGGCCGGGCCGGTGAGAGATGGAGGGTCACCAAGATTGGCATGCCAGATTTGGCAGCTGTTTTGCAGTTTTAAGGTGAGATATCGATCTCTATTCATCGATGGATCCATCATTTGTTCCTTCGTAGCTTCGACCCTTGCATGGTCTCCTCAGCGGACGCTAATGCGATGGATGAGTGAACCGTGCTGAGGCGCGTGAAGGCGCCGTCAGCTTGGGACTTGGCTATGCCTAAAGAGGCAAGAAGATAGGCCATTTAGACAGTGTGATTAATGGGAGCTGGACGTTGTAGGGACTTGGGGGAGGTGTTGACAGTTGGACCGGTTGCGGGATGAGGTATATGCGGTTGAACTGCCGAATCGATTGAATCTATAACTCATCTTGCATTGTAACGGTTGAGAAGGGTCCACAACGGTTGATGTTATTGCCATTGTGTTGATGCAACAGCCGAACCTGGGCGGAGGATGGCAAAGAGGACTGGTAATATCACGGTCCATTGGACTTGCTGTAATATTATCAAAGAATGACGTTAGCTTTTATGGAAAAGGAAATAATACCTCAAGTAGCAGAATTCTTTATTCTATAGTCTAAAGTTGAGAAAATTCTAGAGATAATCCTCAAGTTTGTTCTTGGTACAGGGTAAGGCCGATGCGGACCCGAGCCCCTGTAAGACGCAACCACCAGATACCCCTGCGACACAATGCCTCCCCTGTCTTTCGCAGGACTGTCTTTCTTTTCCTTTTTCCTGGTGGGAGGCCTTGTCAAATCGATCGATTATGCACGTCACTCAGAAAAGATCGGATGAAATCCTTGTCTTGCAACTACAACTCGAACTACGTACACACATCCAGTGTCTGAAGCGAACCATACATCCATCGTCCATGCCGGAAACCCGAAGTTCACATCAGGAGCCCTGCGTTGCTGGTGCCGCCCCGGCTGGCGTATCCGTCTTCTCCACGTAGTTTGTCTGCTCAGCGCGCTGCGCATAGATGACCTCTCCCAGCGCCTCCTCCGTCTCCATGTACGTGATGCGCCCCTTGACGACCCAGAATACCAGAGTCACGACCAACATGATGCCAAACACGGCGATGGCGTAGTTCATGTCTGCTACAGCCGGGTTTGGCTCCCCGGGGAAGAAGAAGAAGACCGTGGTGACGGCGCAGTAGACGACCGAGATCCAGTTGATGACGGAGCCGAATCGCCCGAGGGAGAATTGGCCCGGGGGCAGCTTGTCACGGCCCACGAGGAGGAGGGTCAGGATGGGCATCCCGTAGGAGACGGTGAGGGCGATGGTGCTGACGCTGAGGATGGCCTCGAGGACGGTCGAGGCAAAGGTGTAGAGGACGCCGATCAGGGCCATGACGGCGCCCTGGAGCCAAAGCGCGCGGACAGGGACTTTCCAGGTGTCGTCGACGCGGGCAAAGTACGTGCTCCAGGGGATGCCGCCGTCTCGGGCGAAACCCCACGTCAGACGAGAAGCCGTAGTGACGATTCCGATACCCTGGCCGATTCCGTTCATGATGAAGAAGGAGAGCAGGACAGTTCCGCCCTCGAGACCGACAGTCTCCTTCAGCAGATCCATAAACGGCAGGCCAGTGGAGGGATCAAGCACGACATCCATGCTCTGAATGGAGAAGAGACAGACAACCATGAAGATGAAACCGGTGATGGCGCCGCACACGACGGAAAGCCAGATGACGCGGGGGATGTTGGTTCGAGGCGAGGGAATCTCCTCAACAAGATGGATCGCCGCGTCAAAGGCCGTGAGACCGTACGCGGCCTGGACGAGGCCGATGAACCAAGTTACGCCGTCGGGCCAACCGGTCTGGTTGATCCAGGTGCCGAAGACGAACTTGGGGGGCTGGAACTCGAGGCCGTCCTTGGTGCCGACTGAGATGAGGAGGGCGAGGCTGAAGACGAAGAAGAGCCCCATGAAGCAGATGCCGACAAAGTTGTTGAACATGGGTAGGACGATATCTTTTCGGCAGGCAACGACATTGAAGAGGGTCATTGCCAGAGTCGTGCCGAGATACACCAGGAACAACACCCAACCTTTACTGCCGTCGGTCCAATCCGGGTTGAACAACACCTTCATGCTCAACATGAACTCTGCCATGAAAGCAATCTGAGAAGCGCTAAGTGCAATCCACCCAAAGGTGTTAATCCACGCGCACAGATAAGACGTGAATCGACCCGCCTGCGTCGGCCAAAGTCGCGATATCCAGTACGCCTGCCCTAGCGCAGTAGGCATGCTACTGCACATCTCGCCCAACGACACGGCAACACAGACATTGCACACAAACACGAGGCACAGACCCCACAGGATGGCAACGGGACCACCAGCCGTGAGACCGCTGGACAGGCCCTGCGCAAACGTCGACCACGTGCCCAGGACGGAAAAGGCCAGGGCGAGCATGCTCCAGATGCTGAACTTGCGGGTCAGGGCCTGCTCGTGGCCCATGAAGGCGAGGTCCTGAGCATCCTGGTCGGAGGTCTGGATCCTCTTGAGGGCGTCGTTGTTCTCGACATCGGTGGCCATGGCCGCGTCGACGATGACCGGTCGAGGGGAGGGGAGTCAAGGGAAAGAGGTGAAAGGCGACGGGCAGCCTTGGAAGAGAGAAAAGAGGTGAGTCTTTTTTTTGGTGCAACTCGTGGGAATGCAATTGACGCGGGAAAACAACAACGGGCTTGCGCGACGCGGTGGTTTTTAACCACTTTTTTGCTTCAGGGTGCGTACGGGCCAACAAATGTCAGGAGACGGGAACATGGAACCTTTGGGTGTAGAGACTGACGTTTCGATTTGTCTGCCATCGTGTGACGGACGGGAACGGACCAGATAGTACTGTACGGGTACGTAGACGGCTGGCTGTGTTCTACGGAGTGCTATGGATGGGAGAGTGGGCGCACTCGATTAGGCTGGTCTCATTGTCTTGGGCTGTTATCTCGACCCCCGTCCCAGCGCACTTAGCGGCAGATAGGCTCATCCCCCGTATCCATTCCAGCGGATTGCCAGGTGCCACCAGTTCGTCGGCCATCTTTTTGGCGCACATCTAGAGGGCGTTCTACCTGGAGTTTTACTTTGCGACGCATTCTACGATGAAAAACGCCCATACAGACAAAAGCAAGCAGGCATCGATCGAGGCCCTTGCTGCGGGGAAGACAAGCCGTACCCGTGACCCCATGGGGAATTACGATGAATTGCATCAGGGAGCGTTGCAGGCGATTCCATTACGTGATGGCTTTGAGAGCTGAAAAAACAGAAGGGGGACAAGGTGCACAAGGTATCACCACCAACGTCACCCCTTTTCCCCACGGGGTATTTCCGTGATCCCAAGACAAATATGACCAAGAGTCCCGGCCCGGGTGAAGGATGCAAATAATGAAACCTCATATCGTGGGCATTGGGCGATATCGGCGGGAAACATCAAGGGGACAAGTTATCACCTGTTCGGTTATCTCGGGGAACTCCTTATCGAAGCGACCCGGAAGCAAAAAAACTGCAATCGATTGCCCGTTAGCGGTATAGCGCCGAATCGAGACGGCTCCACGTGGAAAAGGTGAAAAGTAGCTGCCGTATGCGGTAAGGCATGGGGAGGATGCATTGGGTGGGAGAACGTGGCAGGGATGTGATTGGTGTTGGGGATGTAGGTTGACAAAGGGAATTAAAAAGCAATGAAGCTTGATCAAAGGCGGGGGCCGGGTTGTAGGACTGGAGTTGGAGCATTCATCGATCCGGAGGGTCCAGAGGCAGGATCTTTGAGGCTGACAGTATCCGTACAATGGAGCAGTTCCTTTACCTTGCAGCACAGAGTACGAATTACAAAGTAATACCCCGAACCGGCAACATGTGGGCCCCGTTCTCCCATTCTTACCATCCTTTGCCCTCCCTCGGCTAAGCCGCCTGTGCGCGTAGCGCTTCTGCGCCTGTAACTGCCGGACGAGGCTTGGTAGACGGCGGCAGTCATGCCCTGTCAGGTGCACCCTGCTGCACGCTGGAGCGTTGTAGCGTTGCAAAAGATGCGGTTCAACTGCGATTCCTGGCGGGCGGAGCGGCTCTTGGCTAGCAAAAGTGTCTGACTTGCTTGCTTCTGCTCAACAATGACCGTCCAACTAGTGGAGATGGGCTCTTGTGAGCGGTGTCACGATGCGCCACCGGGAGACTCCGACGGTTCCAAGTGTGTTTTTTTCTTTCTTGTCTATAAGAAGCCATCGTCCTCAACCTGAGATGTTCTTGTTTATCTTCAGACTCTAAGCAACCAAGCAACACAAGCACTTCCAGCTTACAGTACAACACCAACCAGTGTTCCCTGCCCGAACACCCAACGCTACATCTCATCAACCGTATGGCACAGTCGCTCAGCCCCGACAACCCTCATCATGATTGCAGACACCTCTTCTATTGCCGGCTACACCATCTATCGGGAAGAGCCCAACGACGCCGCTCCCGACCTGTCCAATTCGCAATCAGTGCATCCTCTCGGTAGGCCCAACTCGTCCATCTATTGAACCCCCAGCTGACATGCCAAGATCCGCTGTCGATTGAAGAGATCCGCGCTGCGGTGAAGCTCATCCGCGAGCACGCCAACCCAAAGTCTCTCAAGTTCAACTGCCTCACCCTCCGTGAGCCCCGCAAGGCCGAGTATGCCGCCTTCCGCGCCCGCCGTGGCCCCCGCCCCGACCGCCGCGCCTTCGCCATCGTCATCGAGAAGGGCTCCGGCAAGGTCTCGGAGGTGGTCGCCAACATTGCCCAGGCAAAGGTAGAGGAGTGGAAGGACGTCTCCGAGGTGGGACCTACCCTTACCCTCGAGGACCTCGATGTCTGCGAGCGCGTCGCCCGTGCGGATGAGCGCGTCATCCAGGCCTGCCGTGACATTGGCATCACCGATATGGACAAGGTGTACCTCGATGCCTGGGCCATTGGTGTCGATAACCGCTGGGGGTTTGAGCGTCGTCTTCAGCAGGGATTGGCGTACTACCGCGCCAGTCCCAACGATAACCAGTACGCGCATCCCCTCGACTTTAGCGTCGTCGTCGACACCGAGAAGGAGGAGGTCCTGACTGTCGATGTGCGCTACGTCAACGGTGAGCGGACCAAGGTGCCTCTGCAGTCGCACAACTACATGCCCGAATTCATCGGCGAGAACTACATCGACGGCACCTTGAAGCCCATCAACATCACCCAGCCGCAGGGCGTGTCCTTCCGCATGCGCGGTAACGAGATCTCCTGGGCGGGCTACAAGATGCACATTGGCTTCAACTACCGCGAGGGCATTGTGCTTTCCGACGTCCGCATGGAGGACCAGCACGAGCAGCGTGAGCGTACCCTATTCAACCGCATCAGCGTCGTGGAGATGGTGGTCCCCTATGGCAACCCCGAGCCGCCGCACCATAAGAAGCATGCCTTTGACGTGGGCGAGTACGGTACGGGATTAATGACCAATTCGCTCAAGCTAGGATGCGACTGCAAGGGCGCGATCCACTACCTCGATGCCGTCATGGCTACGGGCGAGGGTGACCCAGCCGTTATTAAGAACGCCATCTGCATCCACGAGGAGGATAACGGCCTGCTCTATAAGCATACCGACTACCGCGACGGCACCGTTATCTCGGCCCGCGACCGCAAGCTCATCATCTCGCAAATCATCACGGCTGCCAACTACGAGTACGGCTTCTACCATACTTTTACCCTCGACGGCACCTACAAGCTCGAGATCAAGCTCACTGGCATGCTCAACACCTACTGCATGCATCCCTCCGAGGTGGCCGCTCCCTACGGAACAGAGGTCGCCCCGACCATCAACGCCCATAACCACCAGCACATCTTCTCCCTCCGCGTCGACCCCGAGGTCGACGGGCCCAACAACTCGATCGTCCAGAACGACGCCCTCCCCTCCGAAGCCCCCGTCGGATCCCCCGAAAACCCCTACGGCAACGGCTTCTACTGCAAGAACACGCCCCTCCGCACATCTAAGGAAGCCGCCGTAAACTACTGCCACGAGACCAGCCGCTCCTGGGCCATCACCAACCCCAACAGCATCAACCCGTCTGCCAAGAAGCCCGTCGCCTACAAGATCCTCAACAACAACTGCCCCGGGCTCCTCGCCAAACCCGGCAGCGTCGTCCACTCCCGCGCTGCCTTTGCCCGCAAGAGCCTCTGGGTAGTGCCCTACAAGGACTACGAGCTGTTCCCCGCGGGAGACTACGTGTGCCAGTCGACGGGCGAGGAGGACCATCCTCATAACCGCACCATCCTCGACTGGGTCGCCCGCGACGAGTCCATCGAGAACACGGATATCGTGTGCTACATCCAGTTTGGCCTGACGCATTTCCCCCGCACCGAGGACTTTCCCATCATGCCTGCTGAGCCGGTGAGCGTGATGCTCCGCGCGGCGAACTTCTTCCAGAAGAACCCTGGTTTGTGGGTGCCTCCTTCGGCGGTCTGTGTGGACACGGCTTCGAAGGATGCGTTTGCGAAGGAGGAGGCGACGCAGTCGTGCTGTGCGACCAAGACGATTCCTCGATTGTAAGAGTTTCAGGCGTGATTATTGGCATATCTGCAAGATGATTCCCCGATTATTAGAAATGAGGCATGATTATGAGCATCTCCGCTGGCATGGCCTTGGTGTAAAATTCATTGGGCGAATGGTTCGCTTGAATCGAATACTGCTTTATTAGTTAGCAAGTCTGAAAAAAAATTGATCTTCCATTGCATATTCACTGCGGCTCTCGCGTGACGCGATCTTCTTAAAAATGATTCGCCGACTCTTAATGGGAGAGGCTCCGTCTGGCAACCCGAGCAGTCTACCCAAGAGCCGCCCAGTCTCTAAGCTATCACCTATGTCCTTTCTACTGCAGAGCCTTAGACAACCAGCCTCGGGAGCCTGGACAGCCGATTCTACTGTTGTTGAGGTATCGATTACGTGCCCGCTTGGGCTTGCGTCAACAAAGACCCTCTGAGCGACCTTGATATCTGCAAGCGCGAATTGAAAGATTCAAGAACCTTGGTCTCAGAGATGATAACACCTGCCGAGAACCTCCTCTTTCTTACACCAAGTAATCTAAAGGGCCATTATCATAAATATGGCCTTTTGTGCTTGCTTTGTTCTCTTTGATGTACTTGCATGGCCAATATCTACGCAACTGTGACTGACTAGTGTCTACCTCTTAAGGCCTGCAGATAGAATGATCCGACTCCCAAAGCCAAACTCGCCACAATGACAAGCGGCAACCTACTCCGAGACTCTTTCGCCCCCTTCTCAGTATCTCTAGCGGTCCGATACTCAAAGTCTCCCCACGGAACAAATATGCTCCTCAGCCAAAACTTGAACTGCCAGTCCGGAAACATTATCGTGTTCCTGTTGGACTTTGTCTCAATGAACCAAGACGTGCACCCCGACGCCCAAACCAACTTCTTTGCCTTTTCCTGCACCTCATCAATATCCTTCTTCTCCGCGTCAGGGGTCACCTCCACAATGTCGGCTTGTCTCGTGAGAATGGGCCCAATGGCTCGAAGAGTAAAGTTGATTTGGCACTCGGTCGTGTAAATGACTGAGAGGTGGCCGCTCAGCGTGTTGGGACCCATCATCATGAAGAAGTTGGGAAATTTGGATAGGCATGTTCCAAAGTAGGATGATGGTGCACCCTCGCTGACTTGATCCCACTGGCAAAGGTTAGAATAACCCGAGGCGAAGTAGAGGTAGCTTACATGTTGATTGACATTCTCGCCATCTTTCCCAACTATCTTCATCGGGAACAGTGGCTTCTGCGTTTCGAACCCGTGGGCGAGGATGATGGCGTCGGCATTTACTAGTCTCCCTGACTTTGTTCGCACGCCCGCTGCTTCAATCCTGTCGATTGGGTCGTCGTAGACCAACTCGACGTTGTCGCGATGCAGACAGGCGAGGTAGTCCGTGTCATTTACCCTCCGTTTGCACCCGACCTCAGTCTTTGGTACCAAAAAGTCGAGATACCTTTCTGGCGCTGTCTTGCGGATGTAATCGGTAGCCTCTTTCGCCCAGCTGTTCCTCGTGGACACTCCCTCAGTGACACTGAATCCCGTAAAATCTCGCTCCATCTGCCAGTATAGTCTGGCTCGATGAAGTCTCATTGCAAAGGGGACATATCTCATGACTTGCTTGAATAAGGACGAGTATGTTGGATTGGGCCGTTCGGCGACCCAGTGTGCTTGTCGGGCGAATTGGGTGCCTTTCTTGACGGCTCCATCTCCAGCGCTCATGACTGGAAGTGCCTGGGTTGCGCTGCAGCCGTTTCCTGCCAGTCTGTGAGTCAGATTTCTCATATTGAGATGAAGACCTCACCTATCATTATAACTTCTTTTCCCTCCCAATCAAACGAATGGTTCCACTGAGCAGTGTGGAACATGACTCCGTTGAACTCGGATGCACCGGGAATGGTACAAGCCTTGGGGATCGAAAGAGCGCCCACAGCTGAGACGAGGACTCTCGCACGCCGAGTCCTAACCTCTGACGTTTTTGCGTCCTGGATAGTCACCAGCCATGTCCCCGAGTCCTCTTCCCAGCGAGCTGACTCGACAACAGAACTGAACCGCACATGCTTCTCAATCTCGTACTGAGAAGCAACAGCCTTGAAGTACGAGTGAATCTCCGGCTGCATGGCGTATTTCTGCGTCCAGTCGGGGTTGAGGGCAAAGGAGTAGGAGAAGAAATGAGACGGGACCTTGATCGTCAGAAGGGAGAGCGGCGATGGCTCGGTGTTCTTACATCGCATCCACATCCCGGGTAGGAGTTCACCCACCAGGTGCCTCCGATCTCGTTGCCCTTTTCAATGATTTCAAAGTTTCGCGTGTTATATTGACGGATTAACTGGACGGCGAGGCCAATGCCTGACATGCCAGCGCCAATGATGAGAACATCTGGTTGTTGCATGATGATGATGATAATCGGTGCAGATGTTGGCTTGGGGAGAATGGATGACGAGAATGATAATACATTTCAAGAAAGAATCCCAGGTTCTTATACATTAAATTCCTTACCATCTCCTCCTGGCCATCTGTCTCTGATCGCCTTGATGCCCTGAACCGGTGTCTCCCCATCTTCACCTTACCACACCGGTCTGCCCAAAACGGAAATCCAGGCGACGCCCATGAAAACTGAGCGGCAATCAAGCCGAGAAACTTCGGCATATTTACCCACGAAGGAATCACGCCAACTTATGACTAATTGGCGCGGATGCAGCTGGCGTGGGGCGTCAAGCTGCAGCTCGGTGGAAAGATGCCTGGATGGCGGGGGAGGGGGAAACAGCGAGGTCACTTGACGGGAAGGGTTGCCCTTGTAGGCAATCCGCAGGTGCATTAGATCTGGGATTGATCAGATATCACACGTCTACATGTCGGTGCTTGACGAGCTTAGATTCAGATTGGCCAATTGATTGTGTTCCAGCCGGGATTGCTCAACGGTTACCCACTACGTCGGCACGCAGGTGAAAGATGACAAGGCCACCCGTGACATGGGACAGGCGAACGGGTGTGTGCAGGCCGGCACTGGTTTCTTTCCCCTGCGTGACCGGACAAGAGAGAATGCCCTCTCTTGCCTCAGAGGCAAGGTCTAATTACAGACGGGAACCCCAGATGGACCTCTTTGATAGCCAGCCCCAGACACTCTGGTCGCCCTGATCGGCATTGCTCGTAGTAAACCCCTTCTTCGGGTCCTTCAGATCCGGCCCCGGGTCATCAAACACCTTGACCTGTCGCGTATTATCCTTGCCAACCTCGAGAACCGTCCCTCCAACATGCTCAGCGCTCTCCACACAGCTCAGCATCGCCTGCGCGACCTCGTGCGGCGTCACCCAGCTGTCCTGCTGCTCATCCACAAACTGTAGCTTCTCCGGATTCTCTGTCCACAGGGGCGTGCGAACCACGCCCGGCGCGACAGCGTTGACGCGGATACCCGTCGACTCGAGGTTTGCTAGACAGCGCACGAAGCCGCTGATGCCGAACTTGGAGGCGCCGTAGATGGGGGCTCGGAAGACGGGGATCTGGCCTGCGATGGACGAGATGTGGACTATCCGCTTGGGGTTCGAGGGCGAGGCCTTTGCAGGGCTGGAAGAGGCCGATTCGGAGGAGACGCGAGGGTGCAGCCAGTGCGATATCGCCAGCTGGGTTGCTCGGATGGGGTGCGAGAGGTTGATGTCTAGGAGGGCGTAGTGGCCGCCGTCGACGTCGTCTTTGCTCTCGGGCGATCCGGGCGGGTGCCAGAAGTTGGACCAGTTGGGCTCGTAGACGCCGGCGCCGGGGCAGAGGATGTCGAAGCCGCCGAATTCGACGAGCGCAGTCTCAAACATGCGCGTGAGAGCCGGCCACGAGGTGACGTCGGTTTTGACAAAGACGGCTCGAGGGGACGATCCTTTGGCCTGGTACTTTGCCACGAGGGCTTGTGCCTCGGGCCTCAGGGAGAGGTCTGCAAAAACGACATTGCAATTGCGGGACAGGAGAATCTCGGCGAAGCACAGGTTGATGCCTTTGATGAATTCCTGTCAGCATGATTCTGGCCACGATTGAGGGCCGAAACTTACCAGAGCCTGCGCCTGTAATTACTGCAGTTTTGCCCCCAACAGAGAAAGGCGCAGCAGCGGTCGTCATGCTTTCAGGTTACAGCGATGGTTACAGCAGGTGCTGTCTGTAGGCAAGGGCGAGGTCTAAATCTCTGCCACGTCAAAAAAAAAAAAGCTGTCTTGAGGACAGATCAAGAAAGATTCCAAGAACGAAAAGCGCGCCTCTTTAAATAAAAACCGTACCCCGTGGTATAAATAAGTGGCTTGCCTACTTTTGGGACCGCAAATCATTTCGATCCTTACCTGCGGTGTCGGCTTTTAGGTACCCCGATACCCCCACACTCGGCTTGATAGCTGTTTTTGGTCTTGTATCTTGGGAAGCTCCATGTCACCTGGACTCTCCACCATCAAGGCCATCATCAAGATCATCATCATAACCACCATCAAGACCATCATAACCATCATCAAGACCATCATAACCATCCTCAAAACCACCATAACCATCCTGAAAACCAAGGGCATATGCGTGGCTGCTGCTGCCCCTCTACATGCCCAAGACCCCGACCGCGAGACGTATGCGCTCCTTCGCCGGGTGGTAAGTTTGCCTTGGCAACTCGCTTCACGTCATTGAGCTGACCGTTTTTACAGTCAGACGTGTCGAACGAGAAAGTTAAAATGCGATCAGGGGAGACCTGGTTGTCGGAACTGCGCCAAAGGTCGCCGCGACTGCGATTATAATAGGAGGTCAATTTTTCGGCATTTCCCAGATTGCCTACGGAACTCGACTTGGAGGTCGGCAATAGAGAATGATCAGCTCGCGCGTGAATACGCCTTTCCCGAGGATCAGGTGTGGACTGATGTGCCGGCGGTTTGTACGTGTTTGGCGCACGTTTTCTACAGTTCGAAAATCGACTAACAGTCTCCAGTGAGGTGGATTGAGATCGACGATCCGTACATGGAGGGGGATACGGAGACTCCGCCTACCCAGAGTAATGGCGCTGATGCTATTCAGAGCAATGGCGTTGGCGCTGTTCAGAGTAATGACATTCCTGCTATTCCGAACAACGGCGTTTATGCTGCTCAGGGCAACGGCGTCGAAGACGCAGAAGAAACGGGGCTGTCGGGAGAAGAATACGCGGGCGGAAACGAGTCAATCGCACCGTTCGGCCCAACGTTGACGCTCGAGTTGCCCGACCCTCCAAGTCTGGCGGTCCAAGGGTTGGTGGCTCAGGATGACTATGACGACTACAGCGAGTCACCGCGCTCGGTTGAGGAAGAGGAAGACGAGGGCACAAGGCAGATAGTCGAAATTCTGCTGACCAGGCATTACGAGAAAGGCCCAGGATCTTGGTACGTTGTCGTTCTCTTGGGATACTCGTGTCTTAACGCTGACGGCAACAGGATGGACCTCTTCGACACCGAGTCCTCCTTCTTCTCCAGGAGTGTCCCCATCATAGGGTCCAACAAGCCAATCCTAAAGTCAGCAATGTGCGCCCTCGCTGCAATACACCTGCGGAATCTTTGTACCCGCCAAGATGACGCTTCGACACTCCGCAAGTGGCCGATCCTCGGCCACGCCATTGACTGGGCCTTCCAGTCCGCCAAGAAATATGATGAGGCGATCGGCCACCTGAAGAGGGCGGTAGAAGGGAGGGTGTATGAGCACAGTCTCGCCGAGAGAGAGAATATACTCGCCGCTGTTGCGATCCTCTGCGTGTACGAACTGATGGATGGGAGGTTGTGGCGTGCCCATCTCAGTGCCCTCCCCCTAGTCGCCGATTCGGACTCGGTTTCTGCGTCCCCGCCCGTTATCCCCCGGCCGAAAATTCACGGCTCGATCTTCTGGAGTCTGGCCCGTCAAGACCTGCTTGGTTCTTGTATACATTCCCTTTCCTTGCTTGATCGCTACCCTCACTTCCAGTATCCTAACTAACTAACCTGTACAGGCATTTTTGAGACGCAGACTCGCTTGGATGTCCAGGACATGAAGCTTTGGCAGAATGAAGTGCCCACCTCGGTCAACATCGAGGAGGACGCCAAGAGCAACGAGCTGACCGTGCTGCTGGGCGAAATATCCAACTATCTCACTTCGGGTGACGCCATCAACCCAAACGACTACGCCCTTCCGCTGGGTCAGCGCAGCCCGTTCGGCGTCACCCAGGACTTGCTCCTGCAGCGGTGGAATCTTCTGACCGGTCAGCTACGGCAGTGGCATGACAACCTGCCCGGGACTTTCGCGTGCACACAGCGGACGCAGTATCCGGACGAGGCCAGGGGCCTCGAACAGGTCTGGTACGAACTGCCCATTTGCGCCGCCACCATGCAGAACTACCACATGGCGAACATCCTCCTGCTCACCAACAAGCCGCAAGAGTCGACCGCCATACGATCGTCCTTGTCGGCGCGCCTCGCATCCTACAGGCACACGTTGTCGGAAGTCCCCAAGCACGCTCGCGAGATATGCGGCATCAGCCTGGCGAACCCCACGGATGCGGTCAGGGTGAACTCGGTGCAGCCGCTGTTCGTAGCGGGGCAGGTGTTTGCCTGTGTTGAGCCGGAGAAGCGGCCGGTGGTGCTGGATTTGCTTGATGGCATCCAGAAGGACCTTCAGTGGCCTACTGCTGGGCACATCAAGAGGCTTGGTCATGAATGGTCCTTGAACGACCGACAATACTTTTCCTAGTAAATAACTAGAAGTAGCTATAGAAAGAGAATAATAAAGAAGAGCTTTATATAAGATTTTATTTAATAATTACTTAGATTTATTTAAAAACTTTAATAATATTATATAAATTCTTATAAAATTATATAATAAAATTATTATAAAATTATTTAAATCTCTTATAATATTATTTTATTTATTAAATATTATTACTAAGGATTAGAGGATACTAAAAAAAGTCTTAAAGATAACCTCTTCCAGAGTATTTTCTTTTCCACCAACGGCTGCATCGCGGGTGCAACGGTAAGACAGCCAGGCGTCAGGTGAGGACGCCACCTCGGCTTGTTGACTTGTTTGGGTACCGCTGATCATGTACCTTGAGGGGAAGCCGCATGTGGAATAGATATGTGACCCCTCGGGCAACTATTCCGAGTATCCCGCATGTCTGTACTACGGAGTACACTCTCTTGCAAAAAGTATTTAATCCGGGTGTGAACCCCAGGACTTCTTGTTCATTCAACCTCGCAAACATGGTGACTTCAACATACGTCCCCCGATTGGCCGGCAAGGTCTGCATCGTTACCGGATCCTCCTCCGGTCTCGGTCGCGCGATAGCACTCGGCTATGCTCGTGAAGGAGCTGTCACCGTCTGTGCGGATCTCCAGCGTCATGCGCGTGCAAAAGTCAACGGCGAGGAATCCATCAGCACGGATGATCTCATCAAGTCGAAGGGGGGGAAAGCCATATTTGTGCAAACGGATGTGAGCAAGGCTGAAGCGGTAGAAGCCCTCATGACTCGGGCTGTGGAAGAGTTTGGCCGCATCGACGTGTAAGTGGCCACTGCTGTTGATCCCATCCAGTACTAACTTCCGTCAGCCTTGTCAACAATGCGGGCATCTCTATCGAAGCGGGAAAACCTGCATTGAGGATCCACGAGACGCCAGAGGACTGGTGGGATGTCACCATGGCTGTCAACACAAAGTCCATCTTCTTGGCTTGCAAGTACGCCATTACGCAGATGCTACAGCAGGAAAAGAACGATGTTGGTGATAGAGGCTGGATCATCAACATTTCATCGATTTTCGGCATCGTTGCGGGTGGAACTATACGTGAGCATCCGCATCGCCCACTCCTTATGCAAAATCTGACAGAATAGCGGCATATTGTGCTTCCAAGGGCGCTGTGTCCAACTTGACCAGGCAAGTTGCCTTGGATTATGCAAAGGATGGTATTCACTGCAATGCCATCTGTCCGGGATGTGAGTAGTCCTTGACTTGGAAGCATCCAGTTGACTGATTGTGTAGACACCGAGACGGCGATTTTTGCGGATACGGTCAAGATTCATGATATGGAGGCGATTAGGGCTCGTCATCCTCTTCATGGGACCGGTGCTCCAGAAGATCTTGTGGGGGCGGCGATATTCCTTGCGAGTCAAGAGGCGAGGTGGATTACTGGTGTGTGTCTTCCTGTGGATGGGGGGTATACGGCGCAGTAGGGGATAAGAATCATGGGTAGTCGGGTAGAGGGGGAGAGGGCATAGCATTGGAAAGTAGTTGCCAGATATATCATACCATATCCAAAGCACCATTCACAAGCCAGTGAAATCCCTCCCCTTTCATGCCTGGCCGAGGATCATGTCCCCAACACCTCTTCTACCACTTCATCAAACATCGATAGCTTGACGACACTTGCACGGGGCGTACCCACTGAAGGAGCAGCAAGCAACCAGAAGACTAAGTTCCGTTGGTAGAGTCAAGGATCTCTATGATCTGTAAGAAAGCTCCGCTGGAAGCCCCTCAGTGGGTGATGTTGTATACAAGTTGCGATGTAGGTGCTCAAGGCTGTTGGGGTTCAATCAAGGCGGCTGTGAGGAAATGATCTCTACGGAGGGAGGGAGTCTTGGTTAATAATAGCCAGATCAAGGACATGGGATACAGAGATAGAAGATGCACCTGCTGAGTTTAAGGTATTGATGCGCCATCGCTGAGTTTGATACTGCATTGTGGCTTACTGATGGCATAATGCATGTAGCCTGAAGGCTTACAGATTAGGCTTTATGCACACTCTTCAGTCAGGATGGCTCTTCTAGCGATGCAGCCAGAGAGGCTATATTGATATGGCCAACGTTTTTGATACTCGTTGGCAATACTGCCGTAGCATCAAAACGATCGACGATAGGATGGTGGGAAATCTCGCAAGCGCGTCACAGCAGCGCACCCTGCGCCAAGTCCGGGTCGTCGCCCAATTATCAACGTGAGAGCCGGGCCTGCGCCGCCCCAGAAAGTCCACCCACCATCACCTTTGCCAAGCCAATCATTTTGAAATGCGTGAGACCAGATTTAGCCTAGGATCTGGCGTCTGCGGCAGCGAGGCAGTGCCTCAAGCTGTCGAGACTTATTGACACTCGAGCGAACCTCCCTGAAGGGCCGCTTTCTTGACCACAACAGACCGTCACCAGTTACCAAGCCCCGGTAAAATCTTCGAGCTGACCGCGTACGTTTGACTAAAAGAGGAAAGCCCAAGAATCCGTAGGGGTCTTTCAAGAGCGCTGAGGTCAACACTGATAACCGATTGGACCAGTGGGTGCAGTGCCTCCTTGTTGGCGGCGCCTTTCGGCTTGAAGCAAATACGAATCTTCTTACCGGATCCAGCTTCTAGTAGCCAGCTTCCTAAATAGGATGGGCTCTCTGCGTGAATGCGGTAGATAGGACAAGATCGGATTTCGTCGGGTGACTCAATATTTGCTCTATTCTCTCCTTTCCTAGTAGTTCAGCCCGCCACATTCTCTCCTGACAAGCCAGTAATTGTGCTAGGGAGAACTCCTGCTGATTATGCACTTCAATCAACGCGTAAAGCAGTGTGATCGGGAAGGCCGGGTGGCTGATCCTCGAGTTGACGCCCCCAACTTGCAGGCCGACCCACACCTGGCGTGACCCGAAGCTGCCAGTCTCCCAACCGGTAGCATTGTAACAGGGTACCATTACGAGCTGAGTATGCTTTCAGCTCAACGTATCATGTCGATCCAAGCCGTCTGCACAACTTGTGATAGAGAGTTCTTAGCTGAAACGCCGTATCCGGTTTAGCGGTCTTTGGCGGGTAATATTCCCCCAGTCTACCGGCTTTATTATTGGTTGCAGCATCGCGACGAGTTGACCATCAGATCGAGCTGAATCCATGCCAGAAGCTCACAGTCTCTGTTTCTCCCTCTGCCTCGTATCTGCAATGGATAGTTCAAGTTAAAAAGGATGGACGCCCCTACTTTGAAAGCAGTCAAGCCCTTCATTCTCTTTTCTCAGGATACCCAGTCATCCACCGTCTTACTCTCATCCTCATACTTGGAACCGACAAGATGTGAGTCGTCCGTCTCAATGCTGTGATTAGTCTGAAAGAACCAGTTTACTAGCGGGTTAGGTTGTTTACAAATGTTCTATATCTTCCTGGCCTTCTCTTGACGCTCTCGTCAACCGTTACCGCCTGGCCTCAGATCGACGCTTGCCGCAAGGCCTGGCCTGGTAAGTCCAGATTTACTCTTGCACCTTTAATCGTGTCTAATTAATTTCATGACAGCGGAACCATGTGCATACTTGGCTGGGAGCGCAATGGTCATTGGGACGTGCGTGAGTGCCTGCGAAAGGGGCGATTGCCCAAATAGTCTGGTCTGCCGGCCTCGTCGTTGGACACGCCACTGCGATTCATGCGGTAGTGGCGATTACAATGTTGGTGGAGGTCATGGGCAAGGGCAGGGGGCCGAATACGGACCGACTGTCCTCTGATATGATGAACTGTTCTTTCAGATACAGAGGAGACGAATCAGTCACAACAGTTGGTAGTGAGCGCCATTCGGAGGCTGGACTTGGCTACTTGGGGTCAACCGAGATAATGTGTGAATTTTGAAGCCCTTGATAGCCCAGCTATTATTCCCTACTTCAAAAAGGTTACTAATATTGACATCCATGGTGTGGGGAAAACCCATACTCTTATCCCTCTTAGCTGCCTAATAAAACCGACGAAGCATTTCTGTCAACGCCATGATAGCCATAGCCTGCCCATACGGCATAGCCGTTTTTGGAATGTCCTTGTAGAACTGCAATGTGTTTCCCATCCCCGTGCCAAAACTGACTTGCAACAACTCCCCCTCGGGAGAGACGTTATCTAGCACAGCCTTCATAGCAGAAAGGGCGACCTCATCGTATGTGCGCGTCACCGAAGCCACTCCCACTTCAGCCGGCAAAATCCTCTTCCTCCTTGCTTTCAGTATCCCATATGCGAAACCTGCCGTCGCTGACGCCTCAGGATACGAGCCTGCAGACGCGGAGCAGTCGAGCAAGGTTCGCCATAGTCCTGTCGGCTCCTGCAGACGTGACAAGGCTCGACATTGGGCCGTCAGCGTGTTGACGAGATGGCAACGAAGCGCCCCCAGCGCGGGACTGCCCGTGTCGTCCTCTAGAAGCTCTAGCATCTCGGGGATGACGATGGTCAGCCAGCTATTCCCTCTTGCCCACCTAGCGTTGGCAAAATGGTGTCCCGCTTCGATGCTGCCGCTCGTGTCGAACTCCCACCCGTGGAAGAACAGGCCCGTCTTATTATCGAACAGGTATTGAATCAAGATGAGCATCTGGCGCAGAGCTTCTTCAACGTAGTGCGGCCGCTTAAGCAGCTTGCCGATTTTGGCAAGTGGCAGGGCCGTCATCATGAGGGTATCGTCCCATAGCTGCTGGTGGTTTCTCTTGACATACGTGATGTGCTGCATGCCGCCGTATTCGGTTCTGGGAAGGTCGTGATACGCCCACTCTGCCCAGGCGTCCAGCCAGGGAAGGTATGTGCTATTCCCCGTCTTTTCGTACAGGTACGCGAGGGTGAGGAAGACGGATACGGTGTTGATGTTCTTTTCGGTGCTGCCAGCCTGGAAATGAGACTCGAACCAGGCCTGCAGGATCTGAAGCAGTTCCGGTCTCCCGGTGAGCTCGTAATACTTCCAGATACCGTAGAGACCGACACCGTGGGTCCAGTCCCAGCCATCCCAGCTCTTGGTATCTATGACGCGGCCGTCTGGCAGGTGGTATAGGTATTCTTTCGACTGGTCCTTGAGGCCAACGAGCTGGTTGATGAGACGGTTAATGGCCTCGTGGACTTGGGCGTTTATACCATCCTTGGGAGATGTCATGGTTGCGGTGGGACTAAGCCGTGTTTGGGTTCAGGTAGTTGGTAAAAAGATTGTAAAAAGGGGAAGGGATGAAAACAACTTGAGGGTGAAGCGATGTCGGATGTTGGGCCAGTTGAGGCTTGGTGGCTTGAGCAGAAAGTGGAATTCTTAACTGATATATGGGAATGTAACAGTCACATTGGCCAACGGGCCATTTCAACCCGAACAAGTTCATCCCATGCCCCCATCGCCAGGTCAGTCTTCTCGGCCCGCCCTCGCTCGACAATGACCCGACCACATGAGGCATGAAGAAAGAGAGCGAGTTGGCTTACGTTACCGGCCTAGCAGGCGAATGAATCCTTCCAATGTCACGTTATAACCAGGGACCGGATGTCATCTTCCCTCCTCCCCGGAAAATTCATGTTTCATGGAGTTGGCTGACGGACGGAAACAAAGCGGGGGAGCGAAAATGCCCTCGTAGTCTTGCAAGGTAATATTGGCTAACATTTCCGTTTTGGGACGTTTCTCGCAGATCGTCAGGCGCTCTCTGTGCAAGGCAGTCTTGGCTTCCGCAAAGCAAACATTGAGTTTGGTGTGTCAAAGAGCTGGGCAGAAAGGGACCGTGACCATATAGATGCATAAGGCAAGTTCTTGCCTGTAGAGAACAGAGATATGTATTCTCCATTCACATCACTGGGATACTAGCCTGCCTTGGCCTTCTATTGACCTTTCTTCCACCGTCCCTAGGTCTGATTAGTGATCCTCTCCTCGACTCAGGTTCAACCCTCGCTTACGGAAATACCGAATCGATTCCGTCTTCTCCGCAGCTGGCCCCCGGCTTCCCCCACACCTATCGTCTCGATGAACCCTGACCGGGATCTCACGGCGCTGTCCCAACCCATGATCAGGATCGAAGCATTGCAGATCGACCGATACCAGGCCCCAGCTGTCCATCGGGGGCAGTTGAATGAGGCTAACGAATTTGAGCAGAATGTTGGGGGGGACAGTCTCACCCCACGGCGAGAAGGTATGGCTGGTGGTGATCAAATTCAGGCCCTCGGAAGTCTAACACCCAATGATGATCTTGGGGGAGCTGTCAGTTTCCTCTCGGTGACCTCGTCTACTCATCCACCGAGGCTCATCTTTCCCCAATCCCTCCGGCTCAACGTCAACCACGCTCGGGCCAACCACTCAAGGGCACTCGGTGTCTATTGCGCCGTGGACAGCCCAAGTTAGAAAGCGTCACTATCACAGAACTTTCCCCCCATCCTATCCCCGCAGATCTTCCCGGATATCGGGTTCCAGGGTATAACTACCAACGTACCACTGCCCTCCTCCTCGGGCTATCTGCCCCGAGGCGTTGATAAATAACCATTGGCCTCATATCGTCGAAACTCCTTCTGCCAGTCAATTCAAACATCATCTAGCCAACGCAACACACTCAAGATGGAGTCTGAGAACGCACCTACCTCCCCGCCACCGGCCAGTCCCTCCCAGCCAAACATCGAGCTCGTCGAGCACGAGCAGGATGTCCAGCGCGCGGACTCGCCTGATCTCCAGAAGCGCAAAGCGGCCGGAGACCTACGCATCGATGATGAGGTCGCCGAGTATGCGGGTGCCGGGCGCATCGAGATCGACAGCAAGACCAACAAGCGCCTCAAGCGCATGATCGATAGACGGGTGCTGTCCGTCATGATTGTGACCTACTTCCTGCAGGCGCTCGATAAGGGGGCTATCTCTTTCGTCTCTATTATGGACTTTAACGAGGATAATAACCTCGTCGGCCAGCAGGTGAGATGCGAGCGTCGTGTGTCAGCATCTTCGAGTTTAATGCTGACGGGGCTTTTACGTCTAGTTTTCTTGGTTGACCACATGTATCTACATTGCGATCCTCGTTGTCGAATACCCGACCAATCTGATCATTCAGAGGGTGCCCATCGCCAAGTATCTCTCGTTCAACATCATCTGCTGGGGAATTGTGCTAGGGTGCCATGCCGCTTACACGAATTTCACAGGGCTGGTGGTCGTACGGACTTTGCTCGGCATGTTTGAGGCATGCTGCCAGCCGACATTCGTGGTCCTGAGGTATGTGGCCCCGGTAACCCTATCCTAATGATTGGTTCTGATCCTAAAACAGTGCCATGTGGTATAAGAGAGAGGAGCAGGCTGCCTCGGTCACTTACTGGTAGGATTTCAGACAATTAGTAACATTGGAAAATCATCTGACTTCACCAGGTACATGATGAATGGTGGTCAACAAATCGTGGGGGGCCTTCTGGCCTACTGCTTCGCCATGATCAAGACTGGACCTCTCCGTTCGTGGCAAGCCCTATTCATCGCATACGGCGGCGTGACCGTCCTCTGGGGCTTATTTATCGGCCGCTTCATGCCAGACTCACCCATGAGGGCGAAATGCTACACAGAGGCAGATAAGCATCTCATGGTCGAGCGCGTCCGTGAGAATCAAACCAGTCTCCAGAATAGGAGCTTCCGACGTGAGCAGGTCGTTGAAGCTTTGAGCGACCCCCAGACCTGGGGCTACTGTCTCATCTCTATCTGCACGACCCTGCCAACTAGCGGCCTCGGGGCGTTCAAAGCCATCATCATCAAGGGGTTCAACTTTACTACCCTGCAAACGCAGCTTCTCGCTATGGTACTGGGCTTCTACATCATCCTCGTCCTGTTCTCGTCGCTTTTCCTCGTCCGCAAGACGGGCCAGAATCTCCTGGTTATGGCTGTCTATGTTATCCCGTAAGCTTCCGGCACACATTGAGGCTTTCTGTTGTTGACCGACCTCTAGTTCCTTTGTGGGGACTATTGTCCTCATGACGGTCGAGAACAAGAGCAATGCGACGCGCATTGGACTTCTGATTAGCTACTACATCACTCTCTCATTCTGGTCGGCACAGACGCTCGCCCTGTCCATGATCAGCCGCAATGTCGCTGGGCAGAGCAAGAAAGCCGCCGTTGTGACGTGCAATTTTATCTCGTGGGCGACCGCCGCGTCGATTGGTACGTGATGAAGAGCAGCGGCCCCCGTTTCTTAGATACTGACACTGGAGCCAGGACCCCAAGTCTTCCTTTCGTGGGATGCCCCTAGGTACTTTATCGCCTTCTCTGTCCACATTGGCTGTTATAGCCTGCTGGTTGTGGTTATCTTGTCCCTGCGATATTACCTGAAGAAGCAGAATGAGAAGAAGGACGCGCTATATGAACGTGATGAGACGTTTGCGAATGCTTTTGAGGATCTGACGGACCGCGAGAACAAAAACTTTAGGTATATCTACTAGAGATGGGGGTGCCAAGATGAGGTTGTTATATAGGGGTTCGGTTGTGAAGAGTCTATCTCCGGTGAGAAGGTTGGGAGAGAGATGATTCAAGACATGGGTTGATTCCTCTGGTACTGAAACTCGAAAATACGGGCCAATAGAATGATAGTCTGTGTTCTTTCGTACCAGGTCACGGGGTGGGAATCGAGAGTCGGCCGCCTGGGGCCTGGGGCCGTGACGATGGCTTCCTCTCGGCACTCTGTGAGCACTCGGTAAACGTTGGTAACTTGGTCATTTCCCCCCAAGACAGTAGTCCAAGTTGCCTTTTCAAGATATTAGATATTTAAATGATTCACGAAGACATAAGTATCAAAGTCCTATAGCAAGGCTTGCCCAGGGCTGCAAATTCACAACTCATCGCAACTTCTGCTGTCACCCATCTCGCCCTTGAGCCAACCACCCAGTTTCCGTCTGGTGAGGTGGTTTAAACGCCATGTTATGGTCAGCTGCCGTGAACAACACCCAATGGGTGGCCAGTCGCCAAGAAATGCACTGTGCAGGGTGGCTGGGATGAGATCTGCTGAACAGGCTGTGGCCGGACGGTCCAGAATGTGTATTGGAATTGTGATTTGACTCCACCAGGGAGGGAGTGACTGAGGGGGTTTCTTTTACACGCCTGCAGGATGGCCACACCGTCACCTCCTGCGCAAAGTGATGCTGCGGTCAGGAAGCCTCTGGACCACTCATTAACCTAAACGCAACTCCTCTTCAGGCCCGCCCTCTAACTAGCTAGGCTTACTGGCATCTGAGACAACACTGCCATGTCCGGTCTGCAGAGCGGACCAATTAGTGCCTGGACCCCTTCCGCCACCACCCTCTGTACTACGTGAGAACTTGGAAGGCACTGCCACCACCGGGCGCACGACAAAGTGCACTTTACAGGTCATCGTCACCGCCTCCTGCGGCACGATGGTTGATTTTATTGGACGACTGCAGAGCCCCCATTACTAGACCGAGCTGTGCTGGTTGAGACCTCGCCCGTCCATTGTTCCCCCTTTACGGCCCCCAAGCCCAGCATTGGTTTCTCGAGGATTTCCACTTTCCCATCGACTCACCCACTTACCATCTCACTCTCATTTCCCTGCCCGCTTGAGGGCATGCCACGAAAGACACGTGTATCTCTAACTTGTAAGTCCTATCACCGATTGCTGCAAATCAGCATTAACAATCCACCAGTTGGTCAAGTTTGTTCTCGGCAACTTGGCGGGGGCCGAATCACAACATCCATCAACAAGCAATGTCCGGCATTGAAATCTTCAGCCTGATCACGGGCATCGTCACCATCACAGAAGCCATCACTGAGGCCTATGGCGCAATCAAGACTTTACCGGGTCTACCCGAGGCATTCCACGCTGTCGGGAAGAGATTGCCACTCATTGAGAGTACTCTTCAGGATGCGAAAAAGCGAGAAAGGGATCCGATGGAGGCCGAAGACGACGACTTCGAGGCACTCAAGGTCCTCGTGGATGACTGCCGTGATAAGACAGAGGAGTTGAAAAGCATCTTTCTCAAGCTTTCGCAGTCCAAGGGCAAGCCCGTCTTCCAAGCGTACCAGACGCTTGTGGCCCATATGGGTAAAAAGGGCCGGGTTGAGTTGCTCATGCGCGAGATCCTGAGGGACGTGGCAACCTTGGCGTCTTACCGTGTGTTCCGCACGGCGACTCAGCACCAGATGGAGGAGTTGAAGAAGGCGATTGAGGAGATGGGCCAAGTTGACCCGTCGGTGCCCGATTCGCTGTTCGAAGAGAGGTCGGGGACCAGCAACCATTCTGGTCAGGGTCACATCTACAACTTCTCTGGCTCCAGCACATTGAACGAAGTAGCCGGGAGTATATACAACGCGAACGGGAACATCAATTTCGGTGAGACCCCAAAACCCTAGAATTTCTCAAGAGGGGATACCTCGTCAAGGGGGCATCGGGTGGAAAAGGCCGATAGAAGTACAATAAACGATAGTTGGAGTCATTTATTAATACGCCCGCCCCGTTTAGGTGATCGAGATGTCGACAGTGACTGCCTCGCAGACCTGCGAGTGACGGACCCCCGGGATGACAAGAAGCGCATCGAAGACGCCAAAGGTGGCTTGCTCCGCGACTCGTACTGCTGGATCCTCGATAGCGAGGAATTTCAGAAATGGCGTACCCAAGACATCCCGATACTATGGGTCAGCGGTGACCCGGGAAAAGGCAAGACAATGTCTGTCTGTGGCATCATCGACGAGTTGAGCCCTTCCACGAGGCTGGAGGATCAGAATTCCCATACTCTCCTCTCCTACTTCTTCTGCGAGGCGAGTGACTCGCGCGTAAACAGTGCGTCGTCGGTATTACGCGGCATCCTCTGGCTCCTCATCAAGCAGCAGCCGTCCTTGATTTCCTGCGTCCAGGAAAATTACAAGCATTCTGGCAAGATGCTCTTTGAAGACAGAAACGCCTGGTCTGCGCTGCACACAATATTTATCGATCTCCTGAAAGGTCTGCATTCCCAGCCAGTCTACCTTATCATCGACGCACTCGATGAATGCAGGGAGGGATGGAAAAGCCTTGTGAAGTTGATCATGGACCAGTCGTCTTGTTCCCATGTCAAGTGGATCGTCTCCAGCCGGAATAGGCCGGACATCCAAGAGGCCCTTGCAACCGCTTCGGAAAAAGCACGACTAAGCTTGGAGCTGAACAAGGACGCCGTCGCTGCAGCTGTCGACTGGTATATCCAATACAAGGTGAACAAGTTGGCCGAGGGAAAGAGGTACAGTCCTGAAATGAGATCAGTGGTTCACAGCCACTTATCCTCAAAGTCTGAGAGCACTTTCCTCTGGGTCTCATTGGCTTGTCAGATGCTCCAGGATGCTCCGAGGTGGGACACTTTGAGGGAACTGGAAGCCTTCCCCTCTGGTCTCAATCCACTCTACGGACGAATGCTCCAGCAGATCCTCGGCGAAAGAAATGACCGTTCCAAGTTTTACCGGCAGATCGTTTCCATCATGTTGAGCGTCTTTCAGCCCATCTCCTTGGACGACCTCAGATCTCTGGCCAAGATTCCCGGGGGCATGTCCGATGACGAGTCATTGGCCGAGATAATTGGACTCTGTGGCTCGTTTCTGACACTTCGGGGACGAATGCTCTATTTCGTTCACGATTCAGCAAAGAGCTTCCTCCTCAACTCCACCCGTGGTTTCATCTATAATGGGGAAGAACACCACCATCTAATCTTTTCGAATTCTCTCCGGGTCATGTCGAAACTCCTTCGGCGTGACATCTATAGCTCCGAATCGTCCAGCCCCGAATTGTCGAAGCAGCAGCGCGCTGAAGACCCGCTGGCTCCGTTACGGTACTCATGCACCAACTGGGTCCTCCACTTGATAACTGGTGGCTCAGACACCCGAAACAAGGAACTAGTGGACGGCAGTCCTGTCGATGAGTTTCTACGCCAGCACTACCTTCACTGGCTTGAGGTGCTGGGCTATATGAAGAGAATTTCAGCTGGCATAGTGTCAATGATGAAACTCGAGAGTGTCCTTCTGGTGAGTTGAATTCTCTCGTCGAGAGTCGGATGTACTGACAATGGTCTTGAAGAACCAAACCTCTGAGCTCGCCCGCCTGGTCCAGGACGAAACCCGATTCATTCGATACCACAGAAGGGCAATTGAAGAGGTTCCGCTTCAGGCTTACACTTCGGCGCTTGTGTTCAGCCCAGCTCGTAGCATGACCAGGGACGTCTACCGACGAGAGGAGCCACGATGGATCACTAAAATGCCGGAGATGGAAGCCAACTGGAGTGACAGCATTCTGATCATGGAGGGCCACACGAACAATATCGTATCCATTTCATTCTCGCCCGACGGCCGTTTTCTGGCATCCGCATCTTGGGACCAAACAGCCAAAATCTGGGACGTGGTAACAGGGGAGTGCATACAAACGCTCAGCGGCCATACAGAGGGTCTGACGTCGGTCGCCATCTCAGGAAAGAATTTCTTGATTGCATCGGCATCATATGATTGCACCGTGAAAATCTGGGAAGGAGAACAGGGGAGATGTATAAGGACACGGATGGATCATAAGCGTGTGGTCCACTCGGTGGCATTCACTCAAGACGGCAGCTTGCTTGCATCTGGATCTGACGACACAACAATCAAGCTTTGGGACTCGGAAGCAAAAAACTGCTTTCAAACGTTTCATGGGCATACAGATTACGTCACATCGATTGAGTGGTCCCGAGACGGTCATTTTCTCGCATCGATATCAGCGGACGACTCTGTACGCATTTGGGACCCGAAAAGAAAGGACAGTCTCCATTCATTCACGACCAACAAATTCAGCTGCGTCGCATTTACACCGGACAACAAGTTCGCTACGGCCAGCTTTGACAACATGAATGTCACGCTCTGGGATCCCGCCACGGGTGAACGACTACGGGTGATCGGCATGGACGGCTTCAGAGTCGGCCGTATTTCGTTTGCATGGGATGGCCGCCTCCTTGCGGCGGGCAGTGACTCCTCAGTCCTAATCTTTGATGGGATTCCCGGCAAGTGCGTGCACAAGTTCGAGGAAGCCCCCAGATCGCTTTTGTTCTCGCCAACAAGCCACTCGCTTGCATCAACAAATGGTCCGAGGATCAAGATCCGGGATCTACCGATTCAAGACCTGACACGGACAATCCAATTAGATCAGTTCCAACCTCCTCCCGCTTATCATGTTGTAGCTTTCTCCCCAGATGGCTCATTGATTGCATCAGCAACGGGTGATGGGAGGACCAAACTTTGGTGCCCCGCAACTGCGAAATGTGTACACGTGATGGACCCTTTCGTGCTCGCTCCGCCTGTCTTCTCAGCAGACAGTCGCTTGCTTGCGGTAATTGATGCTAGGGAGGTTCAGGTTTGGGACACAGCCGCGGGAATGCAAGTGCAGAGGCTCGTGAACGGAACCGCGCCAGTTCAAAAGGTTGCTCTCTCTCATAACAACCGCTGGCTTGCGCTGGCACCTACATGGGGCTCCATCAGGGTCTGGGACCTGACAAGTGAGGAGTACATTCAGAGACTCGGGGGCGACGAGGATACAGCCCGAGCGCTTGTATTCTCTCACGATAGTCGGTATCTCGCGGCCGGTTCTGAAAACTGCGTCAAACTATGGGATTCGACTCTGTGGCGATGCATGCAGACCCTCAAAGTCGGTGGAAACCCTCACACCATGGTCTTTTCCCCCGACAGCTGCTGGCTTGCAGTATCGTCTTCCAATTACCTCTCTGAGATCACCGAGATCAAGATCTTGGACCTCAAAAAGGCGACATGTGTGGCAGCGTTCAGGCTCGACCAGTTCTGTACTTTGCGAACCCTCGACCCAGCATGCTCGCTGTTAGAGACGACCATGGGCATGTTTCAGCTCAACCACCATTCACGACGGCAGCCTCGCCTCAAGGGCTACGGGCTCACGGCGGACCGCGAGTGGATTGTATGGGGTGCGGACGGTAAACTCGAGCGCGTTCTTTGGCTGCCGCCCGAGCATCGGCCACGTCGCATGTACGGGTTAGAATGGGGCACGTTCGCCTTCTTCGGCTCAAAGGTTGCAATCGTTCCTGATTCCGGCCGGGTTATGATCCTTGAGTTTGACCCTGAAGGCCCGTTTCCAATATCAACTCGGCGACGAGCTGCGCTCTTCCGACTAAGTCTTGGCGGTTGTCTGCACCCTTTCCACGTGCACAGAGAACTCCCGCTGTCTCAGCGGCGACTATCTCGGGGGTCTTCTGTCGACTGATCATGTCACTGGATATCCCGATTCAACTTCTAGACAGGATAATCTCTAGATACTATCGCTTCTAAAAGGTGCCTCCATGCTCCGTATTTCATCTATAAGGAGTACCAGACACCAGTCCTCAAGCCCGGGCTGGCCGGCGGGCTCGGTCGGAGGCAGGGCTCCACTCTGTCGGCCGGTGGCTGGCCCAAGACGGCAACCGGCAGCGACAGCCCTCGGCGCTAATTGTGTCTGGGGTCTGGGCGAGCCTGGGGAAATTAGACCAGATCAAGGGATTGCGTGGTGGCGGTTGTTTGAGTCGGAGAGGCCACGGGCATGCTGTTGTTGCTTGGCTTTACTCAACGACGATTGAGAATCTGAATACAGCCATTCATGCTGATCAACTCGTCTGCAGCCGGTGATGCTCCCAGGCTTGACTCTGTTGGTGCTCTCGACGAACCCGCATTTTCTCCAAAACTCCACAGATTGCAGATTGGAGAAGACCCATCCGTTCCTCCAACCAGCCGCTGAGTGGATGGCCTGCTCAAACATCTGACGATCCTTGCCGCACTACCGAGCCAGAGGCGCCAGCCAAGGTGGCGAAACGGCAGCCCAAGAGCTGAGCCTCTAAAAACAATATGAACCTTCCTGGATATCGACGATGATGGAATGTCCAATTGGGTTCTCTAGTGTTATCACTTCCATCACGGCCTTGCACCCAGCATTGGCGACATTGGCATGTGGCAGTCCCGGAGATGTGGCTGATCAAGGCAGTGGTGGAAGACATCCGACATGCTCGCGTGAACCACATCAAAGGATCAATCCATCCATCCCGAGAATCAAGCAAAGCTCTAGAACAGGGTCTCGAAACCTCATCAAAGCAACGAATCAAGGGCCTTAAATCCGGCATTTCCGAGCCCTACCGTCGCCTTCAAGCTCAACCCAGGCCTCAGCCTTACCCCTTTGAGAAAGTCCTGGCGACTCGCCGACGGCGTGCTGCTCTACCCCAAACCCGGGGCCCCGATACCGCCAATCGTGCGGGGTAATTTCCATTACTCATGAGCAGGCTAAAAGTAGGGGGAGACGCCAGACGGGATACGGCTCAGATGGGGCAAAGCCGCCGGGCTCAGATCAATGCTGATGATAAAAAAACACTTGATAAAGTCTCGCTTCCCGCCCTCTGCTGTGACCTCTATCCTCTCACATTCCACCGCAGCCATGGCCGAATCCACCCGTCCTAGGGCGGACAGCACCGCCAAAAAGGACGACTTCAACAAACCCCCCACCACAGAGACCATATCCGAGCGAGATGTCATCGTCAACGCCTCAGGTCACGTCCAGGAACTCCAGCAAAATTTCAACCTCCTCTCTCTTGCAGGCGTGGGTCTCGTCGTTGGCAATGTCTGGCCCGCCATCGGAGGCTCCATCCTCGTTGCCATTTTCAACGGCGGCCCACCAGGCGTGCTGTACGAGTTTATCGCCGTGTCAGTCTTTTACTGGACCGTTGCCGCCAGCATCGCCGAGCTAGCCAGCGCGATCCCCTCATCCGCAGGCGTGTACCACTGGGCGTCTGTCACCCCTGGGCGACGGTGGGGGAGGATGATCGGCTTCTTTGCGGGCTGGTGGAATTATCTGGCGTGGGTGCTCGGTGCGGCGAGCATGTCGTCCATCCTATCCAACACGCTTGTTCAGATGTATGCGCTTAATCATCCTGGTTTCGTCGCAGAGCAGTGGCACGTCTTTGTCACGTATATCATCACGACATGGATATCTTGTGCGGCTGTGTGTCTTGCCAACAGCGCGATGCCGAACCTGAACAAGTTTGGCGTCTTTGCTGTCCTGGCCGGCTTCATCATCACTATCATCGTCGTCACGGTCATGCCCGGTCGAGGTGGACGTCCTCCGCATGCGAGTTCGGCGTTTGTTTGGAAGGATTGGACTGCTGATATTGGATATCCAAACGGGTTTGTCTTTGTTGCGGGGATGCTCAACGGAGCATTTAGCGTTGGACCCGTGGACGCCGTGACACATCTAGCTGAGGAGATTCCAAATCCGCAGCGGAATGTACCCATCGCTCTGTTCCTTCAGGTAGCAATCGGTTTCGTTACCGGCCTATGCTACCTAATCTCGATCCTATACGCCATCAACGACTACGACGCGCTCTTCGAATCCGCATACCCCATCGCCGAGATATATCGACAAGCCACCGGCTCAGCAGCAGGAGCAACAGGACTGCTATCACTGGTCATGATCTGCATCTCCTTGACAGTAGTAGGCCTCTACATCACCTGCGGCCGGACCCTCTGGGCCCTCGCCCGAGATGGCGCAACTCCCTTCCCAGCTACCTTTGGTCAGATCCACAAGCGCCTCGACATGCCCCTCTGGTCAACCCTCATCACAGGCGTGCTAGTCACTGTCCTCGGCGCCATTTATGTCGGCAGCACCACCGCCTTCAACGCCTTTGTTGGCAGTTTCATCCTCCTATCAAGCAGCTCGTTCCTGGCGTGCATCCTGCCAAATCTCCTGACTGGCCGCAAAAACATCACCTACGGACCCTTCAGGATGCGCGGAGCAGTGGGCTTCGTGATCAACGGGATTGCCTGTGCGTACATGATCACCTGGGGAGTGATATACTGCTTTCCGTACGCGCTGCCCACGGATGCACAGAGCATGAACTATACGTGCCTCATCTGGGGTGGCCTCACGACGCTGGTAGGTGCGTGGTGGTTTGGCAGCGCGAGGAAGGGATACCAGGGGCCTACGACTACGGGGAATGTGGTGCCGGGGATGGAGGTTGATGCGGCTTGAGGTTTTTGTTGCGATACAGGGTTTTCGCTGCGATTGTCTAGTGTCGTGCCGTCACTATCGTCTGATGGATCAGGGTTGGAGGCTTCATGTGGAGATGCGGGGGATGGGGATCGAGGATGGCATGGGTTGTGTGCATGAAGGATCTGGCCTTGGTTCTTGTGGTAAGATGGCACGACTGTAATAGCAGCACTTGGATAAGGAATTACTACGTACATACTGACATCTACTCGTTCTCTGGCTGTGTTCTCAACCTGTTCAGGGTAAACTAGGCTTCGCTTCGAGTTGTCCTGTGGAGATGGCCCATACCGTTGAACCCCCACAACGACAACTGTCAACGCAGCCGCCTCGTCTTAACGGCTAACGCAGCTCGACCTCTTAGTCATCCCTCCAGGGTCCAAAAGTCCTGTCTACTTGCGGAGTAGTACCAGCAGGACTGCAGGACTGCGGCAAGTCACCGAGATTAAGCGAGTCGATGGGGCTAGTCTACGTGCTAGTACAGCTGTCAGGGGCTCAACTCTGGGGCAACCCTGCGCTTGTCGGGATGGACGATGCAGAGGTATCATGTACGTTTCTAGAATCGTGCATGGGGGTTGTTGCGTGTTTCTAGGACGGTGCTGGAAGGGATCGGCTGGATTGCGGTCAAGTCGATGCGTGGTTTATTGCTGGGCGGAGAAACGAGAGATTGTTAGAGCTGGGAGCAAGGACCCAGAGCACTGCAACATTCGTTTATTTGATGCTTCGTGGTGATAGGCTTCTTCAGCATCAGCGAGGAGATCTTCACAATAGCCAACCCAACGTATAATTCCTGACTCGAAGAGCTCTACAAAGTGACATCCCTCTTCAATAATACCGCTCATTCATGCGGTTCCGAGGTCACAAGGGCTCTGTCGATCCCGAGACGATCACTTACCCTGCACTCGGCCCAAGCAGAAGCCACATGCATCGGGGCGCAACAATTGATCCAGTATCAATCCCGGCTAGATAATGCCCTGGCCTCACGGATGAACGTATCTGCGAGGCTCGCGAGAAAACAGACCCCAAGGCGACAGCGTTCACGTCCAGATGGATTCGCTGGCAAACCTATTCCCGTCCAGCAGGCAACAGTATGAGTAACACAACGCGGCCTCAATCCCGACCCGAATTGAGGCTTAGTAGATGTATTTTTGTCCCTTTGAACTGCAATTTTTCCAAAAATTGCCTTTTGTGAATGCCCTCTGTCTCGTTGACTGGGTGAGTCGGGCGTCCATTCTTAAGAAACGAGCGAATCGGAAATCCCCACACGACATTGCAGCCCGACCCGGCCCAAGCCCGCCTGGCCTCAAAATTGTTTCCGCCCCAGCGCTGCAATCTTGACTGGATGCCCTGGATTCAGCGATTGGGCCACGAAAAAGAGGCACACGTAAGGAATTATGGGGCTCTACAACTGGTCGAGAAGAGACAGATCTGTTGCGGCCTTGTTTTGGGTGACAACAAAGACCGGGGGGATCCATCGTCTTGCAGGGAAGACAACTCCACTACCCGTGTCTGCCGGGGTCATCCCAAGCAAACCAAACTCTTCCACATGGTCGAGTTGCCACTGAGGCCATTGCAATTTGCCTGGCAAGTCCCCAGCTGTGCTGTAAAAAAAAGCCTGCAGTCAGAGCCCCCCTCGCCCAACAACCAATGACCTCCCCCCGGAATGTCGGGATGATCCAGACAAGCTCGGCCAGGGGCCAGTCCCGTCCAGCCCGCCCTGCAAGGAGGCCTGCCCTCACGCGTCATGGCACAGTTTACCTTTTGACGCCATCAGATGGTTGGCGTACTTGTCACGCCCAAGACGAGCCCAATGAGGTTGGGCAGTGGATCTCGAACCACGATGGGAGCCACTCAGAGGTCCGTCGCAGGGTTGTCACTGTTGAATTGGGCTGCTCGGGCTCCTCTCCCGACTGCGGTGGTCCTTGGAGTCCTTGTTACACGACCAAGGCGGTTTCTAACAAAATGGGCTGTTGGGAATTCTTTTTGAACCTTTTTCTTTTTCCAAGTACCCTTTTACTACGCACGATAATGCAACGAGATCGCTCCCGAGTCGGCTCTTAATTCAGCGATACCGACGATTGTACCGTCCATCACCACTATTACCACCACCCGAGATACCCAACATCGCCACCACCACCAACATCACACACACACAATGAAGAAATCAACAAAAACTCCCCAGCGGAGACCATTCGACCCGCTGTCGACATACGAGCAGCAGCGTCAACACGAGAGCAACATGGCCCTCGCAATCAGAGGCTACCCCAAGGGCTCCAAGACAGACTCATGGCACAACTCGTCCGACCAAGGCCAGACCACCACAGCCTCCAGCTCCGCCCGGACGAGATCCCACTCGCGCCCACCGACACGTCGCCCAGACGCCGACGGACTATCCACCGTGTCGGAGATGTCGACGCCCTCTGTCGCTCCCACGGTCGGGACCGACGTCTCTACCTCCACCACCTCCACCCTCACCACAACCACCACAACCACAGCACCCGCGCCCCGAAGACCACAGCAGCATCAGCCCCCCGAGGAGTCTCAAAATCCCTTCCGCTTCAGGCCGCCACAGCTGCGCTTCCGGTCCAGCCACGACACCGGCGCGAGGCAGATGTCGCCTGAGCCTTCCACACCGAGGGGCAACTACATGTCCGACGACAACGCCTTTGCCTCGGACTCTGAGCTGGGATGGAGCTCGTCCAACGTCTCCGTCACGACAAAGGCGACGAGTGTCGCCGATGATTCTGACGACAGCTGTGCAAAGACACCAGTGCGGTCTCGATCTGTGGTCCGGCGGAAGAGCATCAGCACCTCGCAGCAGACTCGCCAGACTGAGCGCCAGACAGAACGCCAGACGGAGAGGCGAACTGAGCGGCAAGTCGAGTTCCAAACCGACCGGCAACTGGAACGACAGACGGATCGCCAGCTGGACCGACCGTCTGGGCGGCAGACAGAGCGTCAAGCTGACCGTGATCGGCCCAAGGAGCGCTCGCAGAGTCGAGGACGCACCTTTCACATCCACATCGAGCCCACGGCTCAGCAGGCTACTGCTACCAACCAGCAGCAGAGCAGCACCCAGCAGGCCACAGCCAACCCCCAGACGGCCATGGTTCAGTCGTCCATGTCGCAGCAGCAGTCCATGACGCACCAGACTGCCATCTCCCAGCAGCCCATGATCCAACACCAGCCGGCCATGAACCAGCAGCCTATGATGACCCATCAGCCTATTGTAGCACCGCAGCCTATGATCACGCAGCCTCTGATGACATCTCAACCGGTGATTGCCACGCAGACCATGTACGCGCCTCCGCAAGCGATGAACCAGCCCATGGGCCAGCCGATGATGCACCAGCAGCCGCTCATCCACCAGCAACACATGATCCAGCAGCCTCCACCCATGCCTCAACAGCAGCCACCGCCCCTCCCCCAGCAGCAAGCCGTTCCTCAGCAGCAGGCGACTCCCCAGCCAAAGCCCATCCCCAAGGAGCGCCGCATCGCAGCTGAGCCTGCGCCCTCCCGACCTCGTGCTCGCTCAAGGCATGATGTCGAGGCCACTATGACAACTCAGATCGAGACCCTCAAGAGCGAGCTGCGGAGCCTAAAGGACAAGCAAAAGGAGACAAGCAAGGACCTCGACGATGCGCGGTACCGGCTTAGCTGCATGCAGACGGACAAGGAGGAGCTCCGACAAGAGAGGAACAAGGCGCAGGCGACGCGGGACAAGCTCACGGGCGAGCTTGAAGAGCAGACGCGGCTCCTTGAGAAGACAAGGACGCGGCTCGACGAGCAGAGGCGCACCCTTGAGAGGTTCGAAAAGGACCGGGATGTGTCGCTCGACAAAGTCAAGAAAGACCGCGACTCGGTGCTGGACCGGTTCAAGCGAGAGCGGGACCAGGCCATCGAGGTGGTGGACAAGTTCAAGAAGGAGCGCGACTTGGCAGTTGAGCAGGCAAAGAAGGATCTCGACATGTCGATCCAAAAATCTAAGAAGGAGCGCGACCAGGAGGTCGTGAAGCTCCAGAAGGAGAGGGACGACGTGATCCGGAGGATCCAGGAGGAGCGGGACTCTGTCATCGAGAGGATGCAGAAGGACCGCGATCAAGTAGCCGACAAGGCCAAGAAGGACGTCGACAGGCTCCTCAAGGATCGCGACCATGTTGCTGAGAGGGCCAAGAAGGATCTTGATGCCTCGTCCCAACGGTCAAAGAAGGACATGGACCTCGCGATCCAGCGGTCCAAGAAGGAGCGCGATCAAGCCATTGCAAAGCTCCAAAAGGAACGCGACCAGGCAATCGCCAAGGTTCAAAAGGAGCGAGACCAGGCCATCAGCAACGCCCAGAAGGAACGCGACCTGATCGTAACAAAGCTCACCAAGGAGCGCGACGAGCTTCTCGAGACGGAGCGCGCGTTCGGCGACAAGGTCAAGCAGCTGGAAGACCACCTCGCCAAGCACCGCGAGATCAAGGCCGTGCTCGAAAAGAACTACGACGACCTCAAGAAGGAGAGCACCCAGGAGAGCCAGTCCAAGGGCAAGTACGAGGCCAAGTCGATCAACCTCGAGCGTGAGCTCGACGACGTCAAGGCGATCCGCAAGTCGCAAGAGACTGCCTACGTGGCACGCATCGCTGGGCTTGAAATCTCCCAGGAGTCGATGCAGTTCCGCGTCGACGGCATGGAGAAGGAGCTCATGGAGAAGGCTACCGAGCTGGGCGAGCTGACTGCCCAGCGTGACCGCTTCAAGGGCGAGGCTGAGGCGGGCATGAACCGGGTCGAGGAGCTGGCCAAGGATAAGGTAGGGCTAGAGGAGGACAAGAAGAGCCTCCAGCAGAGGATCGACGAGCTCGGCAGCGACAAGTCCAAGCTGGAGGAGCAGCTCAGCGGCATCGAGGGCGACAAGAAGAACCTGGAGGAGCAGGTGACTGTTCTCAACGCGACGATCGAGGAGCTCAAGAAGGAGAAGGAGGATTTTACCAAGGAAAAGGAGGATTGGGCCAAGGAGACGGAGACCAAGGATGCTCGCATTGCGGGACTCGACACGGAGAATGGAGAGCTCAAGTCTCGCATTGACGATCTGGCCAAGGAGAAGGAGTCGGTCGCCAAGCAAGTTGAGGATATCAAAGGCAAGAGGAAGAAGCTCAAGAAGCGCTACGAGATGCTCCACGGGGAGAACAAGGGCCTGCGGTCTCAGGTCCGCGAGCTCCTGAGGGAGCAAGACGACAACACCTCCCAGGTGCTGCGACTCTCTGTCGAGTGCAAGAGCCTGCGGACCGAGAACTCGTCGCTCCGGACATTGTCCGAGGCAGACAGCGTCGTTGGCAGCTCCATCTCGTCCATGTCCAGCGTGGTGAGCGACGACGACGCCACGAGCGTTGCATCCGATGCTACTGAGAAGCCTGACCCTCCACAGCCTGCGTCAGTGGAGGATGCGCCTGAGGAGAAGGAGTTGCCTCCTGAGGAAAAGGCTGAAGCCGAGCCCGCGCCCGAGCCAGAGGCAGAGCCCGAGCCTGAAGCTCCTGCTGAGGAGAAGGCACCCGAGCCTGAACCTGAACCTGAAGCTGCTCCGGAACCCGAGGCTGTACCTGTACCTGAGCCTTCGCCTGAGGCAAAGGAACTGGAGGAGCTGCGTGGCGAGAACGCCGAGCTCAAGGAGAAGGCTGCGATTGTCGAGACCCTTAGCACCGAAAAGGACGACCTCACGACCAAGCTCACAGCCACCGAGGAGAACGCCGGAAAGTTGCAACTCAACGTCGACACCCTCGCCGCCGAGAAAGAAGAGCTCACGACAAAGCTCACTGCCACTGAAGAAAACGCCGGCAAACTCCAGCTCAACGTCGACAACCTCACAACTGAACGGGACGAAATCGCCAAGAAGCTCGCCAGCGTTGAGGAAGACGCAGCCAAGCTCCAAGAAAAGGCCGCCAGCGTCGACGCCCTGACCGCCGAGAAGGACGAGCTCGCGGGAAAACTCACCGCAGCAGAAGAGAACGCAGCCGCGCTCCAGGAGAAAGTAGCCAGCGTGGACGCCCTCACCGCAGAGCGCGACGAGCTAAACAAGAAGCTCGAGCTGGCGGAGCGAGAGGCCGTTATCCTGGCTCACCTGCGGACAGAGAATGCAAGCCTGATGGCGCAGCTGGCAGAGGCGAAGAAGGCGCAGCAGGCGGCGAGCGATGAGGTGACAGCGCTTCAGACACAGGTTGCTGCGCTGGTTGCGCAGATTGGCACTGCGGTGCCGGGGCCAGGGAGGACCAAGAGCGGGAGGAAGCCGATCAAGGATCCCAAGAGGAGGGAGGAGATGGTGATTGTGAGGGATCCGAGGGACAGGGGAGGCGGAATGTGGGTTATCCCCTTGCTGTGAATGAAGAGAGAAAGTGACTAACATTGCGTTTAGTCATATTGTGCGACGGAGGAATTTGCATTCGTCGACGACGAGGTCGCCTTCTCAGTCGGAGGGGTCTCCTGATGTTTAGATGATGTACTACGGATGTGACGATATGTATAGCGATACGATACACTCTTTTGTAACTTTCTTTTGTAACGTTTCTTTTGTTTTAATTTCTTTTTTCTGGTTTTCTTTTATTTGGATTTCTTTTGTATAGCAAGCAAGCAGAGCGAGCGTGGGTTTCATGTAGAGGCATAAAAGAGCAATGATGTATCTTGTATGAAAGAGGGAGGGCATAAAGAACTGGGATGCATTATAAGATGGCAAAGACGGGGTTTCTATATGGGGGATGGTAGATTAGCACGAAATGGGGGAAATAAACATTATAAATTGGGGAATCTTGTAGCTGGCCTTGTGGAGTGAATGTGAATAAGAGAATACGGCGGGTTTCTATTTGCCCCCCCGGAGTGTAAGTCGACCAGCCATGTTCTGCCCAGCTCTCAAACCAATCAGGTGCTTGATTTCATAGATGACTGCAGTGGCTGGACCTGAGTGAGGGCCTAGTGCTTACAGTTTAACTGACATCAAGATAATGACGTAGCCTGATCAGCGAAGTAGCAAAAGACCGGCGACTCCATCTTCTGCTCACAGCAGCTCTCTTCCTTGGCGCCAAGTCAATATAGTAGCACTTCAAAACGGCAACAGCACCATCATGGGCAACACTTATTCTCTCTTCTTCCCCCCGAAGCCGCAGCTGACCGAGGACAACCTCCCAAGCCAGAACGGACGGGTTTTCATCGTCACAGGCGGCTACTCGGGTGTGGGGTTCGAGCTATGCCACATCCTCTATCAGGCCGGCGGCGCGGTGTACCTCGCTGGCCGTTCTCGAGAGCAGGGAGAGGCGGCTGTTGCAATGCTCAAAGCCCAGAGTCCAGTCTCGGCTGGTAAACTGGTCTTCCTCCACGTTGCTCTCGACGACTTGGCCTCTGTCAAAACAGCCGCGGAGGACTTCCTCTCTCAAGAATCGAGACTGGACGTCTTGTTCAACAACGCGGGCGTGTCGAATCCCCCTCGAGGGTCCGTGTCAGCTCAAGGCCATGAACTCCAGATGGCCACCAACTGTCTGGGGCCCTACCTCTTCACCCAGCTACTTATCCCCGTGCTAGCCTCCACAGCGGCAGACTCCCGTTCTGCATCGGTTAGGGTGGTTTTTACATCCTCCATCGTCGTTGATCTGAGCATTCCAACTGGGGGAGTTCACATCACGGATCTGCTGCTCCCGTCGGAAGACCAGCAGGTCAATTACGCAAATTCCAAGCTCGGAAACTGGTTCTTGGCTAGCACCCTGGCCTCGCAGGCTGGGCCCCGCGGTGTTCTCAGCATTGCCCAGAACCCTGGAAACTTAAAGACTCCTCTGCTTCGCCATATGCCCTGGTGGGTTGGCTTTCTCACCTCGCCGCTGCTGTATCATCCTAGGTTTGGTGCCTACACGGAATTGTGGGCGGGGTGTTCGCCGGATTTGCAGATTGAGGATGGGGGGAAGTTCATCTTGCCTTGGGGGCATCTGCATCCTTGTCCTCGGGAGGACCTGTTGGAGAGTCTTAAGGGGAAAGATGAGGGAGGGACAGGGACTGCTGCAGATTTTGCTGAACATTGCGAAAGGTTGACGTCAGATTATAAGTGAACAGTGTCAGATTGTAATGGACATGAACGGGATATTATGGTGAACTTGACCATTCGGATGATTCCCTCGAAAGAATAACAAGAACTCAGTTGTGCATAACTCGCTGCATTCTAGAACATTCAAACATAACAACCAAAACATCCAACACCCACTAATCCCGGCTCTCAGCCAACGGCGATGCCTCCTGCGCCGTGTAAGCCTCCATCTTCCAGTCCTGAAACTTCCTCGTCGGCAGCCGCAGCGCAAACATGTGGTCAATCTCAATCATGCTCCGGCCCTTCATCTCAGGCACCCATAGCCACGTCAACACGACGCCCACGGCACACAGCCCGCAGTAGACGAAACCCGTCTTTGCGCCCAACGCGCCCTGATCCGGGTTGAAGATGAACGGCAACACGACAGTCAGGGCGATGGACGAGCCCTGCGCCGCCACGCCTCCGAGACCCTGCGTCGGAGCACGTAGCTGCAGCGAGCTCGTCTCTCCCACGATGGCATATCCCGCGGGCCAGCAGCCTAGACCGCACACTATGATGATGGCGATCATCGTGCCTGCGGCTATCCAGACGGCTACATCTCCCTTGAAGAAACCCGAGACGCCCATGGCTCCCCAGAGGATACCGGCAGCGCCCATGGACACCAGCGTGATCCTCCGTCGGCCTGCGCGGGACAGAACCCACATGCCTGCAGCGTTGGCGAATATCCCTGCTACGACGCCTCCGATCATGAGCAACAAGCTGGGACTCGACGCCATGCCGACAGTCTGGAGGAAGACGGGGGCGTTGGACAGGAGATCCAGGCCGAACAGAGCGGGGATAGCGTTGGCGAGGATGACGATGAGTGTGCGTCGCAGGTTTGGACCCTTGAAGCAAGCCCAATACGAGACGGATGCGGCAGCGGCAGCCTTTTCCTCCTCGATAGTTGCGCGGACCTTTTCGAGCGCGATGTGCGGGTTCATCTTTGGGGCGAAGAGCCTCGTTGCCGCGCGGATGGCCTTTTCTTCCTGGCCCTTTCGGAGCAAGTGTGCTGGGCTATCGGGCATAAAGCACGACAGAATGAATGGCGCCGCCGCGAGAGCCCACTGGGAGCCGAAAGCACCGAGGTAGCCCGTCTCACCTGGGATTCCGTTGACAACAAACACCACGATGACTCCAATGAGCTGGCCAAACAAGGTAAAGGTTGGGAAGAGAGCCATGGCTGGTCCTCGCAGGGCTGTCGGGGCGTTCTCCGAAACGTAAGTAAGGGCCGTGGTCTTGATGATGCCGACGGAGAGGCCCTGAACTGTCAGACCTCCTGTGAGCATGGCGCGCTTGCCGTTTTGATACTGTGGTAGGTAGGAGAAGAATATCAGGCAGACGGAGACGGCGGAGACAATGCTGCCAACCATGAGGCTGAACCGGCGACCGATGAAGTCCTGCATGGATCCTCCGATGACAGAGCCCAGCACCGCGCCAGCTGGTGGAAGAGCGAGCCACATGGACAGCCACTCAGCGGGGATGATCTGCTCGCCCTTGTGCTTCTGCCCATAGTCGTTCTTGAACGAGTCAACGCCGGTGATGGCGCCAACAACAGCGAGGTCGTAGCCCCAACCGATGATGGCGACGGTCATGCCGAGACACCAGCCTGCTACTTTTGGGTACCGGCGGAGGGCTTGTCCCAGTGGGATTTGCTGCTCCATTTCATCTATCGAGCTGTGATTTGACGGGGCCGTTTCGAGGATTACGCCCGGGTCGTAGCTTGTTACTTCTTCATGTTGTTGGATGGGCCGCCAGGTGGTTGACTCCAGCTCGACGTAGTCCGGGGCTATTTCGCTTGGCTTGGAAGGGTCTCGGTTGGGTTGGTAGCTGTCCATTGCTGTGAAGGGGATGAGAGGAAGGAGAGGAACGGTGTTCCGGTGAGTTGTAGTTGGTTTTTGGCGTTCAAGCGATCAAGATGATTATTGTTGAGGTTGATGTTGATGCTGATGTGTTGATGATGCCAAGTGAAGATGGATGGAAACTCGAGGACAAGAAACAACTATATAATACACCATCAAGATTCTTCATTTCGAATTACCGGGCTGATCTCTGCCCTACGGACAGCCATGTTGCATCGCGCACGACACATAGCAGCGATCTACAACTGACGACAGGGGTCATTGTTCCCTTAATTGCCGTGAAACCCAGCAGGGCTACTATAATTGGCGCCAAATAGTCCGAAAGGGCCAATGAGAGGTGGACGCGACTCTCGGCATTGGGAGCGAAATTCGCTTCTCCCCAGTCTTGGCGGAGGATCCTAGCGGGTAGCTCGTGTCGAAGGATCCTACGGACATGTTCAGTCTGAGGCTGAGGCCAATCGGAGTTGCAGCGAGTTTGGAGGCTTGTGTGGCGCCATGTTTGGCCATGTAGGCTGGCGGGATGTCCCTCTTTCAGTCATCAGCCCTATCAAGTTGGTTCGGTTCCCGTTCCGTACGTATCTTGATGTCCTTCCAGGTAACATGTCCCACTAAAGAATGTCCTTGGCGGCTGCTATCGTTGCCTTCGCGGTTGTCATGTTCATTGACTGGAAGAAACTCTCCGGTCTGGCCCAGCCCAGACTTGCATCAACGGTCGCATCCTCACAATACCGCATTGATCTTCAACGCACCAAACCGCATTCCCATGAAATGATAGCGTCGCTTCCGTAGGAGTCAGCAAGTCCGTCGGACATGGACGCTGACAGACACAGACCCAAGCTCCGTTGTGGGGCTGGAGCGAACTTCGCCCCCGAGAGCGAAATCCGGCAGTAAGCAAGACGGCGGAATATCCCTTCAAGGTGAATTGGTTCGGGCAGCATCCTGTAATTGCAATGATGAATACGGAGGGAGATATCCCGGCATCGGAGTCGGAAAAATCAGTCCATTCCAAAGTCCGCTTCTCATTCTTGGACTGTCCTTAAAACTCCTTGACTTCCATCAGCCTGTTATATCCCGCTCTTATCACTCTGGATACCCAAAATAGCCCCTAAATTCTCCATTAATAACCATAAATCTCTCTAATTACATCCTTTAACCCCGATGATCACCGACATGGCCCAGCCAATCTGCCAGATCATCGCCCCCGTCGGCATGCTAGGCTACGGCTTCGACGAAGCCCTCACCCGCCACGAACTCGCCCACCTCGTACCAACAGGTATTCCGACAGCCATTATTCTAGACTCGGGTTCTACCGACAGTGGACCGCAGAAGCTCGCCCTCGGATCCATGACATGTCCCCGTTCGGCCTACGTCAAGGACCTCACCAAGCTACTTCGACTGGTCCACACGTTTCGTGTGCCGCTAATATTTGGCTCTGCTGGCGGTGATGGCACAGACGAGCATGTTAAAGTGATGGCTGAGATTATAGAGGAGATTACTGCAGAGGACGAGAACAAGTGAGCCTTCATCCACATTCTCAACACAGAATGCTAATGGTTCCCCAGAGATTATAGCTTCAACACCATCTCGCTGTTTTCCATCATCGACAAAACGACCATCCTCAACCGTCTAAAACAGGGCCGCGTAAATGGCTGTGGGCCATGCGTCCCAGCCGCAACAGAAACAGAGGTAGAGCAATCCGCTCGAGTAGTTGCCCAGATGGGCCCAGAGCCATTCATCGACGCCATGGACGCCAACCCCGACTTTGACATCATCATCGGCGGCAGAGCCTACGACCCAGCCCCCTACGTCGCATATTGCGTGCACCAACTAAAGCGCCAGATCAAGGACCTCAGCGCGGAGAGCATCCAGTCTCGGATGGGAGGCTTTCTGCATATGGGCAAGATCATGGAGTGCGGAGGACAGTGTTCTCTTCCAAAGTCACATGGGGCTGTGTCCACTGTATACGCAAACAGCTTGTTTGACGTGCGGCCCACGGCTCTTGATTCGATCTGCACGCCCTTGTCCGTTGCTGCCCATACGTTGTACGAGAACACGAGACCTGATGTATTGCGTGGACCGGGTGGTGCGCTCCACCTTGAAGAGTCGAAATACGAGCAGCTCCCCGACGGCAGGTCTGTGAGGGTAAGCGGGAGCCAGTATAGACCATCCCAGGCAGACGGAAAGCCATATCAACTCAAGTTGGAGGCTGCACGGATAGTAGGATACCGCTCTATCTTCCTCGGTAGCGTCAGAGACTGTAAGACCGCACCGTCCCTTAAAGATCCCCAGCTAATCCATCAGATATCCTCATCTCTCAGATCGACACTGTCCTCGCCCGCGTAAAGGCCTACGTCGCCGAGCAACACCGTGAAGTCTCCGACTGGAAACTCGACTTCCACCTCTACGGCAAGGGACAGCACACTGCATCTGGCCCGGGCGAGATCTTTGTCGTTGCCGAGGCCCTTGCGCCGACGCAGCAGCTGGCCACTAGCGTTGCTTCAAAGGCGAGGATTGGCATGATTGTAGGTGCAAGAAATCGTGTTTGAGATTGAGCTAACGGATATAAGCATGCACCCTATCCTGGGCAAAAGGCAACGGCTGGAAACTTTGGGTTTGGTATCGGTGGGCTCATGGAGATTGAGACGGGGCCGTGTGCAGAGTTTTCCCTATATCATCTCATGGACCTCGAGCCTGGGGAAGAGCGTCTAGCTCTTGAAAAGGAGACAGCTCCTGGGGTGATGGATGGCCCCTTGTTGCGAGGCACCGTCGCCAAGATCGGCAGAGGTCTGCCTAAATCCTCCGATGAGGACTTTAAGACCAACATCGCCCAACTCCAGAACGATCTTCCCAAGCCCTCCGCCAAAGGATCTCGCCCCAAAGAGCTCACCGCCTATCGAGCTCAAAACCCAAAGACCCTCTCCGATCTATGCCGCATCGTCCGGTCCAAGAACGCAGGTCCCTACGAGATCACCATCGACGCCATATTCTCCTCTGAAGCCGACTTCCGCGCAGTCAAGGCTTCAGACTTCCTCTCCCCCGCAAACGTGGCAAAGGCCCTGGGCATCGCCAAAGACGACATCATCTGGACGGGGTTCTTTGACCCAGCCATGTCGTTCAAGGTAACGATTCCGCGAGTGCGGTCGGGCGAGAAGAGATCGGCAGGTGGGTTCATGGAGAGCGATATCCATGGGTCGCAGGAGCATCTGGGGCTTGCGACCTTGGAGCTGCCGAAGAAGACGTCTCTGTCGTGGACGGTATTCGGCACTCGGGAGTGGTCGAGGTTGATGACTGTTGTGGCGGCGCTGGGGGGCGTTGGGGCCATCTCTTTGGCGAGACGTTTGCTAACCAACGTGAAGTAGGAGCAGGATGTCACCAGTTGTAGGAACCTGGATCTGTATCATTAGTTTTGTGTAATAACAGCCATTAATTCACGGCCATCTGCCCAGTTATGGCCATTGCTTACCTGGCTCAGATGTGCTGCCACGGATCTTGGTATTCGGCATCCAGAGAGGTGGGATCATAAGAGAGAAGGCTCATATAGGGATCATTCCAGAACCCCTTCAAGAACTCTGCACTCGAGTCAGGTTGATCCAGGTTATGAGGTTCCCCAAGAAGCATCTCTCGGCCTCTTAATCCCTGGTCCCCTCTCGGTTCATCTCCAGGCGTATCGTCGTCCCGAATCTCGACAGGTTTGCCACGTGCTTCAGATGCATTGCTCACTGCATCGTACAAGATCGACACACCCATGCGATGTGTCAAACGCAGCCCAAATGATTCAGAGTTCTTGGGCTTTTCCCGCCCGAGCACTTCAAAGACTTTGGCTGTCCTGCTGTATTCGTCTCGGGGCTCGGCAGCGCACGCCTTGAACAGGTTCTGCGCCATGGAAATGTGGTTTGCTACAGATTGCCTCTCGTCGGGCACGTCAGCGCCACTACGGTAGAAGAATTTCAAAAGGAAGATTGTCGCAAATGCGAGGCGTCTATAGTGATCCTTTGGCAGACACCGCTGTGCCCGTATCAGTGCCATGTCCCCGGAGGAGCTGCTACGGAGTGCAAGGGTTGATATGTGGATGATGCGGAGGGCAACGTCGAGGGCATTCCTCAGCATGATCTGTCGAGACGATGAACTCTGCGCAGCGCGAGTGATGATCAAGGCATAGAGATGCAGCTTTGCACCCAGGATGCTCAGCTCGACAGACTTCATCTGCTCATCCTCGAGGGATATCTCTGACCGCAGAGCATCGAGCTCGGTGTCTAGAAGGCGGATGAAGGAGGAGCTTGCGCCGTCGCCGATGTCGTGGTTGAGGAGGGATGTGAACTTTGCGACGGCGAGTTGAACTCGGACTTGCATGGCGAATATTGGAGGGACGGTGTTTCGTCGAAGAAAGGAGTTGATGCTGGCAAAGTCTAGGTCGGAATCTATAGGGGGTGGAAGTCCTAGATGTAAGCTCAAACTGTACTTGTCAGTGCCGCATTGGATTTCCTCAACCCGGATATTTGACGCACGAAGTAGATACGTAGAAGCAACTGAGCCAGGTGTTGATCCTAGCCCGAATGCTACCCGACGCAACCCCCAGACTCCTCAGTGACGGAATAGTCTGCTGCCGGTCGAGACTCATAAACCGGGCAGCCTGGATGGCAACTCCGCAGTAAAGCCAGCTAGGATCGCGGGACTGCGTCTCACACGGCAACGGCCAGTGGCACAGCATCACCAGAGCCTGTATCTTGTACAGAGGCAGCGGTGCCTCGAGCATCTGCTCCTGCAGCATCTTCGTATACGACGGCTGGAGAAGCTGGAGGAGGTCGGAGCTCTGTTGGCCGGGGACGTGGCAGCTGATGATGATGATGATGGTCCAGAACAGAAATGGCTGCGATTGATACACGTGGGTGATGGAAAGGGATCCAACGATGGGAAGTTGAGGGCGAAAGACATCAGCGAATCTGCAGATGATGAGCCATGGCAGGGAGAGTGTGACGGTAAGCATACGTTCTGAATGCTTCAACAGCGGTTGAGGAATCAACGAGCACGCCGCTCAGAGAAACTGTTGTTGTGCCGAGTTCAAAATCATCCTGGCCGTCTTCTTCGACGGTAGAAGGGCCAGATTCGCCTGATGAATCCGCCTTGGAGGAGGGATGATCTTCCTCCCTTTGGTTACGCAGCTCCTGAAGCTCCCTGCTCATAGCCTCTAAGCGTCTACGTCACAGATTAATGTCAGCGCTCGGATAGATCGGAGATGATGACATCTTGGACTCACTTTCTCGCAGGCGTTCTCTTAAAGGTCGCGTCCACGGTGCAAAAGAGATGCCTCGCGTGACACCGCGAACACGGATCGGGGAACTTGTCCTTGGAGTCGCATCGCAGCTTATCAATCAGCATCGGCTGTAGTCAAGAGACCGGGGGAAACTACCTTTGCCTGCTTGCATTCTGTGCATGCCTTGACGGGTCGCGAGCTTAGCGCGGGATTCGACATGGCGTCATGCGGTGATGCCTTGAAGAGGCGTTGGGAACGCCAAGTTTGGCTCGCGATGCAGGAAACGCGAAGGATTCTGGAGGGATATTGCTATAAGCCCTTGCGTTGTGATGACGTCGGGAGGTCAGTATCTAATTAACCGTTAAATACAGATAGCGAGAACCCCTTGCATGCGCGCTTCTAGCATCAACATCGGGAAAAAACAAGCACCGTGACTGGATTGTTCCATTCTATCCGTCTATTTTTTAGCACTAGTTTTTCTTCCTAATACTAGAAATCGAGTTGTAGAGTTGTATTATTGTAAGAGCTTTCAAGCTAGAGACGAAGAAACTACCTATAGCTGCCGCACGTATTTCCTGCGACCGCATGATGCACTACTCGGTTCGTGTGGAGGGACCTTCTTTCGCCTAAGAATGCTCTGGACGTAGCCGTACGGGAATTCCATCAAGACAAGTTGACCGTGACACACTCATCAAGCTGCCTTTTTCATATTGCTATGGGGACCTTCGCATTCGCTCAAACTGACTCCCTATCCTGCTCACCGTTGTCCGTGAGTGCGTGTTCCTTGTAGTGCGACTCCTTGAGCCGCCAATGCAACGTCTCAATCTTTGCGTCCTGCAGGATGATGTTGTCATCAAACACTGATTTTAAAATGAGAACTCAAGTTTTGTACCGACAAGACAGAAATCCACTTACTTGGCAGCCGGACACGACCGAAGCGATCGACAATCAATGAGTTGACAAAGTTGGCGAAGGGGCATACTGAGATCCAGCCTGGTTGGATCAACAGTTGCTGGATTGGACTGAATACAAGTCTCGAATATAGCATAGGCCCGTAGTCTATTAAGAAGACAGTCAGTATCACGTTGAGCGCTGGAATGTGGGCAATAGACTCTTGATGACAAGTGTTGCGGTTCCTTGCCCGGCAAAGAAGGTAAGAAACCCAACAAGGCATCGATTACGGAGAGACCTTTGGGTCCTAAAGTGTTTCAGGGGAACTGATTCCCTGACCTCGTGGGCCACCTGGGCACGAAGCAGTATGAACTCATCCTCAACAACCTTAGCATTGCTTGCGTCATAGACGGCGTGGATTCTCCTGTACTCGTGCAGGGCTTTTTCAAAGTAGTCCTTAGCAATCACTATGATCCAGATTAGCATTCCCGTGAGATTGAGGTTGGGACGCTTACACCAGCGAGGGGACCCTGGAAGCGCAAAACCTCCCATGCAGAGTAACAAGGGAAACAAGGCCTGAATAGCAAGCAGGCCTCTCTATTGGTTATTTGTTCCTTTCACGAAAATGAAGCCTACTCCGATCCAGCTCGAAATGGAGTAGCCAGCACAGAGCATAACACCGTGCATTCCTACCAGGAGGCCACGGATATTGGTGGGTGATGCACTTTGGTAGAGGAGTGTAAGCGTGACCAGCGATCCTGCATGGCGATATATCAGCTATCACGAAGGCCCCAATTCCGGCTCAACATACCGATACCGCAGCCCGAGATGAACCTCGCAACCAGGAACATGCCCATGTGAACGCTCCCGGCTTGGAGGGCGCCCCCTGCAACGCATAGCAGGCCACCTACGAAGAGGGCCCATCGACGGCCGAAACGATCCGGGATATAGAGGACTGAGATGGCTCCAAAAAGGCCCCGGTTTGGTGGAGCCCGTTGATTGCGTCAATGAGGCTTTCGCCTCCCGAGCTGGAAATACGCGATGAAGGACGGCTGACCCAAGGTAGTTGCAATGATGCTGCTGCAGTAGCCGTAGGACAAGCTTCCGAGGCAGCTGAAGAGGACGAGCTGGAAGGCACGTCAGTGAATTGATCCTTAATTATTCAAGTGAAGTCGAAGACCTAGGCCTGCTCTACCAAAAGTGTCTGCGCTACGGACCTTTCGGAGCCCCTCGGATCTTCCTCCGTCGAGCGCTGAACAGAGGTTTCGGCTGGTCTGGAGGCGGAGAACCTGCGAAGACAAAGGGCCGCGGTGAAAATCGAGACTGAGGGGAACAGCTGTAAAGTTGAACAACTCACCGACTGGACCCCTTGCCTGTCTGATACATACCGTACGTCCGGCCCAAGTTAAAACCCAGAGCATCATGTACCAGTGCCAATTCTTGACCGTCGTGGAGTCTGAAAACGTACTCTGCACCAGGGACCGTTGAAAACATGAGCTAGTACACCAATTTCAACGCTCTACCCAAAGTCAATGGACAGCCTCAAGGCGGTCTAGACACGCTACTGAGTTGGGCCCAAGTAGTGATCGTGATTGTAAGATAAGACAAAAACAAGGCTCCTCAGTTGCATCGTCTTCGATGCATTACTTGTTGTAAATCACAGAGATGTTATCCACCGGGGCTTCGAGTCGAACAGTATCCTACAGAGCATCGATCCGTTCAAGGTTATGTTTTTTCGGCCGGCTACTGGTCCAGGGTCCAAAAGCTGCCGCCTCCTAAAACAATTTTAATGCTAGTCATGGTGTAGGTTTGTTGGGATCAACTAAAGAGCAGGAAAAAGAAATGGCTAGTGTTAAAAAGTCTATAGCAGGACGGAGGAGGTGAATCAAAGGATGGCGAGTCGTCCATCTTATACTACGCGACTCGTATGTAGTTCCGTAGAGCTTGGGGAATAGATAGATGATGCAGGCCTCGTTGGCAATGCACAAATGGCTTCTACGGCACCGTCGGCATCTTGTTCTGTATCTTGTCGATTTGGTCAAACAGGGAGGCGGCGAGCACCGGAATACAAGCATAGAACGGTCCTAATACATTTGTTCCTATAGAAATCTCCAGTATAATCTCGGGTATACGAAGCCTGATTAATACAGCCCATGGCCTTTCAGCTGTAGTAACTAGCATCTACAGAATGTACCGGAAGCTCCTGTTCTGGATATCCGTCTCGTCCACTGAGAGCAGATTCTCATCATTTTGGAGATCCACGTGTCGCCTCTCCTCCGGATCAACATGCATGCCCTGCTCCGTATCCCGACGACGGTTCTGCCAGTCAAGATAAAAGCGGAGGACAACCACGAGCGCAATGGTAATGGCGAAACAAACCAGAATGGTTGTGTAAGCAGTCTACAATCTCATTAGCCTCTTCTGCAGAAAGCCTATGCATGGTCCACCTACGTGATAGCTCGGCGCCTCGGTACTGATGAAAAACTGCGGCCCACACAGATTTCCCACACAGTAGCCCACAAAGATCATGGCCATGACGGTCGATTTCTTGGTGAATCCAGCAATGTTGCTCGACGCAAGAGATAGCATGAGCGGGAATGCCGGCGCAACCGCCATGACGAGCCAGAAGCCAGCAAGACGAGCAAGTTTCTCTGCTTCAGGTAGAAGCTTGATCATGAGGATGCCGCCAATAGCCATGAGGTAGATGAGGACCAGGGCGATGAGGCGAGACTTTCGGATAAGTGAGGTGAACACAGCTGCAAGAATGACGGTCGCAAGTTGAAAGGCAGAGGCGGGGAGACCCATGAGGATGGTCTGAAGCTCATCATAGCCAAAGCTTTTGATGATGATGGTGCTAAACTGTAGAGAGTCAGAACTGCACTTGGCACATCATAGGGGATGCTTACGCTGGTAGTCCCTCCGTTGGGAACACAGATGATGAAGGAAAAGATAAAGAACCACCATGACTTGACGTCCTTGAGGGTCTCGATGAACTGGTCGCGATCCCACTTCTTTGTCTGGGTAGTTCGCTGAAACTTCTTGGGACGAAGGGACGCGAACTCGCGCTCGGCAGGGGTCAAGAATGAGGCGGTAGACGGTGAGTCGGGGAGATAAAAATAGAGCAGGACAGACCATGCAATGGTGATGAGACCAAAGATGAGGAAGAGCATCTATCTGGTCAGCATGTGTACCACTTGATGAGCATGAACCATACCTTCCACTGGGCAAGGCTACCCTCGTACTTCAAGATCCCGTAGGCAATCATAGCCCCAATCATACTAGCAGAGGCATTGCCCGCAAACCAGAACGAGTGTCGAGAAACATGCTCGCTGGGCGTGTACCACATTCCAGTAATGAGCGAAAAGCCTGGACTGATGGCGCTCTCAAAGGCACCCAGGAATGTGCGGAGGACCATGAGGTCCGGGTATGAAGAAGCGACGGCATGAAGAGTCAAGACGATGCCCCAGATGAACCTGGATTGGTCAGAACGAGTTGTCTCCCGGGGTAAAAGGTTCATACATCAAGATGCTGAGGTACTTGCCGAGCGGAAACTTGACGAAGCCGAGGGAGATGGGGTACGAGGCGCAGAGGTAGCCGATGTAGAAGATACTGGATGCCCAACTGAATTGTTGGCCTACGAGGTTCTATGAACCGTCAGCAGCCTTTCTTATCTTGCGTGTTGATTCTTACCAAGTCTTCTCGTAGGCCCAGAATGGCACTGTATGCGAGACTGGTTTCTGCTTCTGTGAGTACCAAACTGCCAGTCCGGATGTCAGGGGTAGGACGACGTACTATCCAGATACTGAAGCCCATAACTGACAATCAAGAGAGGCATGAGTCTAAATAGTTAGCTACAATTCAACCGGTTCATCCGGGTAACGTACCGCATGTCAATTTTGCGAACCAGCTTTCTCTCCTCCTCGGGGCTAATCGTATCAGCTATCCCAAGTTCATTGGAAGCCCTAATCTCATTAGAAGAAGTAGGCTTCATGTCGGCAACAGCACGAGTCTGCATCTCGTCCTCCATTGTATCTATCGGTCGCTGGATGGTGTTTGTCGAGGTGAAAAAAAACTCAGACGTTGCTGGCCGTAAAGTTCAGGGCTGATGTGCAGATCGATCCCATTATATCCCCCTGTCCGAGCTTCGCTTATCATCACCAGAAACTCTCCCTGATAACCGTGCTTCCCCCCCTACCCCCTCAAACGCTGTTCCAGGTGGCGTATCATCGGTGGAAAATCTGGGGTCCTTGACTCGTGCCGACGAGATACCCCAGACTTTGCACATGGGACCTGATTGGTCAGTTTAATCGACGACATTGGGTGGACCAGGGTGCAGTAACCGACAATTATTATCAAACTGACCTTGAACCTTGCGATAAACCTTGTATTCTGCCTGCAATTCGCTTGTCTAGGTCTGTCTATACTCTATCGCCAACCAACTGTCGGATCGCCCTCATCGAGATACCCGACATTCCCTTAGCCGCCTCTACCACTTCAAACACTCCCTTCATGGCAGGATCGGAAAGGTTCTTCATGATCCAATCCCTGTATACTGGATCATGCGTCTCTATCCCCGCCACCAGCAGCGCCCATTGGAACCGCTCCAGCAGCTGAACTGGCCCCGTGGCCGTCGCGTGATATGCAACTGTTATCAGCTGGGCCAGTGCACTGTGTACCTGTGCGGGTATGGGCAGTTCGCCTAGGTTGGAATCTCTGCTGCGGTAGAGGTAGATTTCAAGGGCGTGGTAGACTGTCACTGTCACGAGTGCCATGAGGGGAGGGGTGGTTTGCCCTGGTTGCCCACAAGTTGCGGCGAGATCAAAGAGAAATGACTGCTCCTGAACCATTTCCCCGTCAGTGGATACTTGTGCAGAGTCTGATGGTGCTTACCTCTCGTATGCGCCCAAGTTTCCTCCAGATCCCGAGCTCCATCCCCAGTGTTTGGGCCTCGCCCTGGCTATAACGGTTTATCTCATGCTGGATCATAATAAGTGTAAAGTAAACACCTATGATTGCCCCGTACTGGTCCTCCGGAGACGGCGGGATAGCCGCCCGCGTATCCGGTGACGGAAACGCCGACCTTGAGCGCTGCCAGATGCTGCGCCGCGCTTCAGGGTTTTCGCTAACATAACCAGCGAATGTCTCACCGCAGCCAAAGAAGCCGCAGAATACATCTCGATCGTAGATGTACGTCAGCATGCGTGAGAGCAGTGCCACATTTAAACTTGAAAGACCCTCGTTTGGGGTACCGTAGGCACACATCTCATCCAGAGCGTAACGCTTGACGTAGATGAGAACCGAGGAGCTGAGTTCCCCAAGGCGCTGGACGTCAAGGGGATCGCGTCTCATCCAGAACATGTAGAGGTATAGAAACGAGAGCATCATGGCGATGTGATTGGTAGACGCAGGAGACTCGAGGGCTTGGTTGAAGAGCTGGGAGCCTCGCTGGAAGTGGAGATACGACTCCATCGGGGGGTGAGCACTGTAGCCTTGATGAATGGCTAGCTCACTGTGAGAGAACGCGAGAAGAAAATGGAGGGCCAAGCGATTCAAGGCGGCGAGGTTGAAGAATAGAGTGTGAGCAGACCGGTTCGATCCGCGTGTTGATTTCAAGGGGGCGAGAACCATGCGATGGAAGGCCACGGCTTGGGTGTCGTTGCTGCCGATTGAAGGAGCTGGCTCCAAGGCGTTGATGTATGAGCCAGGTATGATGGTGAAGAAGTCGAAGGGCATGTATCGAGATAGGTCAAAGTGAGGATTGGTCAAGAAGTTGTCGAACTGGGCTTGGGAGTGTTGCTCGAATGAATTGGTGACATCATGCAGCATCCAATTCGAAGGATAAATAGTTTGAGATTCCGTGACGCCATGGTTAACTTCCGGGATCAAGCTGCCAGTGACGGCGACAGGCTCGAGTGCATGATCTTGATATAATTCGGGTGCAATTTCACAGTCCAGCTGTGTTGAGGAAGATGAGGGTGTATCCTCTCCGGGCGAACATCCAGTATCCTCTCCCGATGCGGCATTCTCGACACGTTTGGGCTGAATATCCTGAGGCTTCCAAGAGCCACGGTCCTTGATCGGCCCTGTCCCCCGTCTCCTTTGGGCCAATGGCTGTCGAGGAGGTGGCCATTCACAGGTCAACTCTAGACGAACGCACCGCTTACACCTCGGACGCTGCTCGTCGCATTTCACCCTCTTGCTCAGGCAAGTCTGGCAGCCTACTCCATTCAGCGTATGAGGCAACGAGGGCGGAGGCCGGACTCACCGTTCCTTGACCGCCCTCCCCGTTCAGTACGACGACGTTTCTGCGGTTGAGCGGCTGCAGCATCCATGAAGGCCAGAGCCAGAAGCGGATATCACATGGCTTGACCTTTACCCGACACGTATGGAGGACTCAAAAGATGAAGTGGAGAAGGTTCCGAGACTCCGAAGCTTGGGGTCGCTCTTATCGCTAGGCTCAGATAAGGTAAGGCCTCGTCGATTAAACTGGCGAATCAGCGTCTGGTATCGACCAACACCAGCTGACGGGCATCGGATGAGGGTCATCTGGGAGGCTGAGGGTGATTAAGGTGAGGTGAGTGTGCTCTGCTACGGCTCGCAATGTCCTGGTCTTGCGGTCTCCCTTCTTCCTCTCCTCTCTTCCCTGCACCAGAAGTGTTCATCCGTCTCCTTCTGCCCTCACCATGGGCAATTCCATCTCCTACACCACCTCCGATTGTCGAGTCGACCTCCCAAATGGAAGCATAAAAGGCCTGCAATTCGACCAAAAGTCCCGCAGGTTCGCTGGAGTTCCTTACGCCCAACCTCCCATCGGCAACCTGAGATGGCAAAAACCTCAGCCCCTGCCAAAGCACCACAGCTACTCTACAGACGGCACTCCCTACGACGCAACCACGTTTGGACCTGTATGTCCTCAAGCGAATTACTCCCAGACAGTCAGCGAGCACATCTCAAACCACACATACGACGAAGACTGCCTCCGATTGAACATCTGGACTCCCGTCCCGGACCCGGAGACTCCCCATCCAAAATGGCCCGTCATGATCTGGTTCCATGGTGGCTGGTTCCAGATTGGCGATCCTAGTCAAGAGGAGAGCATGGACCCAACCGAGCTGATATCTACTGGCAAGCTCCGCGCCGTGTTCATCGCGGTGGGGTATCGCCTTAACGTCTTTGGATTCCTGGCCTGCTGTGCTCTTCAAGAGGAGTCTCAAGGAGCGGCGGTAGGCAACTACGGGTTCTGGGACCAACGCCTCGCCATAGACTGGGTGTACCAGAACATCGCCAACTTTGGGGGCGACCCTGACAATATCGTCCTCGCTGGCCGTAGTGCAGGAGCATACTCTGTCCTCGCACAGGTTCTGCACAATTTCCGCAGTGCGAAACAAGACCACTTCAGGCGACTGGTCATGTACTCGAATGCAATTCCAACACAGCCCAAGACAGTCGAGGACTGTGAGCCACAGTTTGAAGAGCTGTGTGCGCATTTCGACATCGCTGGTCATCTAAGCGGCGACGAAAAGCTGCAGCGTTTACGAGCTATCGACGCAAAGGATCTCTGCTCAGGAATCATGGAGATGAAGCATCACACTTTTCGTCCCGTCACGGATAACAGATTCATCTATCCCGGTATCTTTGAGTACTACCGTGATGGATCCTTCGCAGCTGAATTCAAGCGGCGCGGGCTGAAACTTTTCATCGGGGAAGTCATGAACGAGGATGCCTTGTACGCTGTGACGAATCCACCCGATGCAAATGTGTCTTCACTGCAGCTGCAGATTTCAAATTATTACCCTGATGCTATTGCGGAGCGTCTCCTGAAGCACTACCAACTACCCAGGTCGGAAGACCCCCGAGAGTGGCAGGAACTGTACGGGCGTATCATTGCCGATGGCCAAGTGCGGGCTCCATCTCGGTACCTTGTCAGTTCCTTGGTGCAGAATGGTGTAGAGTTAAGCTCTATCTGGCGCTACATGATTGCATATCGCCTGTCGTTCATCATAGACAAGGTCGCGCCGGCTTCATTTGGGGTGACGCATGCCATGGATAAGCCAATATGGAAGTAAGTGTTCATCAGCCTTTCCAAGTTTCTTCTAAGGAGTAAGTAGTTGACTGGAACAGCTACTCTATTATGCATAACCCGACCCCGGATGAACGACAGTTAATGGATGATTGGATCTCGGACTTGCGTGCTTTTGTGAACAATGAAAAAGACTACACGTATGGAACTACCGCGCCGGATGAGCACAAGGTTATGACTCCAGAGGGAGGGATTGAGGTGCAGAAGGATGGAAGATGGGAAGAGCTATTGCAAGTCATGGATATTTTCTCAGGTAATGATGAAGTTGTGTCGCGGTTATAGACATAACTTGAAGATAGATGACTTGGGTAGAGATGTAAAATCACATACCGGACTTGAAGCGAGCAGAGCGATGTCTCTTCTTGCCCATACCCCGATACCCTTAATGGTCTGCCGTCCCAGTGGCCGTGAGACAAACCCTACGAATCAATTCCTCCATCTTAGACTACCCGACAAAAGGCCCGATGATCGGTCCTACAGGGTCTACACCCAAGAATCGAGACCAACCATGGCGTGCTTCTCACCCTCGGTTGAGCTGTCCCGACCATATGAAAGCCTGAGTTAGCCTTTCCGATAAGAATTCACCCAAGTCTCGTACGTACGTAATCGCAAATGGCCTGTTCGGCCTCACCACAACTTCATCCCACAGCTAAACTTGGAGCTGCCAACAAATGTGTCATCCAAGCCAGCTCCGACAATCGGCCAAGAAGCATTCGCTTCTAGAAAAGGAGAGAAGAAAAAAAACCGGCCCTGCTGACGGAGGTACAATGCCGTGCAACCCCTGTCAGGTTACCCGATCGTGGCATCTCGTCCGATAAAGGCCGAACCCTTGCATTGCCCCCTGTTGGGTGGCCAGCGCGACACGTTATGCCTGTCATTTCAACCTCACTTCGTTTCGACGTCTTGATATTCCTGGCCTCAGATAGATACTTCCCTGGAAGCCCTTGATGAACTGATCGATTTTTTATTTTAGAAACTATTACTAACACCGGATAGCTAGCGCCATCATGTCCTTTTATCTATGCCCAATCCAATAATCCCGTGGTATCTCCTCCGCTTTCCAAATATTTCCTTGCCCGTCATTACCCTTGAGTCACAGTCAGTGATCATCCGCATCCTCATCTTTCCCCGGATACATGATATCTTGTACAAAAACAGCCCGCATGTTGAAGTAGAATACAACAGAGAAAGTAATGAGAAGAATAATTGTCATTCCGCTGGCCGCCCACAGGATGCCCTCGCACTTGAACTCGTTGCCGATGGAGATGGTTGCGAGCGTAAAACCTGTGTTGGGGAATACCAGTGGCCACCAGCCGAGGTGGAAGTACTCGGGGGGTGAGGCCGCGACGGCAATGACCGCGATGAGGAACCACCAGAGGCTCAGCACCCAGAGGAACACGGCGCTTAGAAGAGCTACTGCGCGGACGGTGTCGACGTTGAGGGCGAGGTGGTCTGCGCCTGAGATGGTCTTTGGTAGGCTGTTGGCCATTCCAATGAGTGCCAGGGCTGTGAAGGCAGGAGGCCCAACACACATGAAGAGTCCAGTTCGATGCTCGCGGTTTGGCAGGCCGGACTGCATAAGTCGACCAACCATGTGAGAATACATCATCATAGAGACACAGAAGCCTAAGCCCTGGCATGTCAAGCCAGCAAAGATGATTGGGAGGGGCTTGATGTGGCTTTGCGTCTCGAGGATGACGGAAGCGACAGTTCCCGAGAGCATGACGGGGAATATGGGCAAGATCCATCCCGGCATCATCGTCTGTAGGTTGTAGCTGTGGGCAGCAAAGAGGTACGAGTACTGACCCACAGCCAGGATAAAGGTTACAACGACATATGCCCAGAAGATGGTCTGCGTCGCCCAGAGGTATGAAGCATCGTTCTCGGGGATGGCGTACCGCTGAGTGCTGGTGATGAGGGTGGCCACAGCGAGGAAAAAGGTAGGGAACATGAGGCCCTCCCGATGGTGGAGTATCGACTTGGCCAAATCGCCGGGATTGAATAAGAAGCGGCATACCATGGCGATGCAGACCAGAGTGAAGATGGCGAGGTTGAGGGCGTAGAGGACAGTACCAATGGTTCTGAGTCCGGTGAATTGATGAGGCTGCACGTGGATGAGCAGAGCCAGACCGCCCGAGCTCATTGGCAGAGTGAACCACGCCCAGGTAAAGTGATGTAATCGTTGTCGAAGAGAGAGCTTTTGTTGTGCAGAGTGTTGCTCATGGTCATCCGACTCGAGCTTGCCGCCCTTTTCGAGTGCCGATGGCGTCTTGTCCTTGACCGCGTCGACATCGTGAACCGGAGGCGAGACGGTCATTGCCGGGAGCGACACAACCGAGTTTCTGCGAGTGGGGGCATTGGAGTCGCTCCAAGAGATATCCAAGTCCCTGTGCATATTGAGTAGGGGATTCATCTTAGCGAATGGTCTGCCGAAGCGTGTAACGAATGGAGCTCAATCATCAGAGCTAATTGCAGTGACGAGTGGGAATTACTCTGAAAGCAAGCGAATCCCATTCATACTTATAGAGCCTAAGAGGAAAGATGGTTGAAGTCGTCACCCTTGGGTCGCGACACAGTGGAATCATCCTGGCTCGCCTAAAGGGGCGATTACGATAGCGGTACGAATCATGATACCGCAAAATCTCGTGATGCCAAAGCAAAAACCGTGACTTGCGACAGAGCAGGATCTTGGCGGGGAGATACCAGCCCAAGCGGGTTCCAGGCTTAATTACGAGTTGGAAATTTTCCAGGCGAATCGCACAAGATGTCGTGCTTCAAATGCCGTTGATTTGAGGCTCCGGTCGGCCCTGAGTCAAGGGGGCAGGGCAGGGGACCCCCCTTGTATTGTCGGCCCCCATCCGTTGTCGGGCCCGGGATTTGGCTGACCATCACCCTACTCAACAGGCTATGCCAGGGCAATACCGCCGGATCAACGTGATGGTGTGGCTCCGCGGGTGACGACCCGGGCCGCCGGGCCCAGTCCCAGGTGGTCGGGCGAACCCACCGATAGCAGGGGGAGAGATAAGACCGAGCCTCAAGTGATGCCAAGGGGGTTTGCCACGAGGCTGTGCTGTTGATAAGGAGAGGCCTCTCGGTGTGGCCGTTGTCTCTGAGGAGTAGAGGTGAGTTTTCTAGATAATAATAGTGCTGTGAACTGTAGTGACTGCATGTGCATCCGCGATGACATCAACACCAATGATTTATCCCAACCAAACACCCCTCTCTACGCACCATCAGGCCCCATTCACCTCTGAACAAACATCCACCGAGAATTCAAACGTCAAGAGTGGATCCATCCAAACCCGTCTGCGGCCATTCCGCTTCGCCGCCCAACCGACATGGTTCGGGACGCCCAACGCAAGGATTTTCCTCTTTTAATTAATTGCCGATAAATTCTGTGGATCCTGAGCAGCCAAATCGCCAGTTCTTTTGCCTACCGGAGCCCGGCAACGCGACGCATTACGAGGATCACATTCCATGCGTTGATCCTCCCTTTGGGTATCCAGAAAAAAAATATGCAAGATAAAGATGAAGGCCCAAGATGCCTGATCGCGATGGAGGCAATCAATCCGTATCAAGTTAATGTGTGGATACTGATAATCAGCGTCCATCTTGATCTTTGAGATTTGATGAGCATAGATAGAGCCCCTGACAATCTTGTTTCCGCTCCTGCTGCTTTAAGATGGCGGACTTGCATCTCCTTTTGAAAATTTTGATCCAACCGATGTCTTCCGAAATTGGCCGAAGATGAGGCTCGAATGGACATCTCGGTGAGAGCCACGTGGAATACGCGGCTCTGTTGCCCAATGCATTGTCCCGTACATGTTCTCAAGATGAAACATGGATAGCTATCGTAATTTCATTTAATTGCGAGAGATATTCAATGGACAGGGGCCCAGTTTGACGCAAGTATTTGACCTGATCACCTACATCTGAACTCGTTTCAATACTGATAAAATATGTACATTAAAAAGACACTTCCGAAAGGTATATACAGTTTTTCCTCATCCACTCCAACTAAATCTTGCCCACACCCGCATTCTTCTTCACCGAAGCCGGCACGTCCGCGACAGGAATGTGCCCAACCAGAGAACTCTTGAACCCACCAAGCTTGGACAAGGCAGCCGAGCTCTTCAGGGTAGGAAGCTGGCCCGATCCCGTAAGACGGTTCCACTCGCAGATATACCCAAGCGACTTTGAGCAGCCAGACGCATCATCCACGGTGATGACGTCGTAGATCTGGGCTCCCTTGGTGCTCGATCCCGAAGTCATGGGCGTGGTGACCTTGTCAAAGTAGTTGCCCTCCAGAAGAGCCCAGACATTAGTATCAACGTCAAAGGCGTGTCCCCCAACATCCTGGAAGTAGTTGTTGACAGCATGGAACAGAATCTCGCTCTTGGTAGCATCGGTGCCAACATGGGGGGCCCGTCCCGACACATCGTGCACCCAGTTGCCAGAGAAAGTGTAGTAGTCCTTCTCTCCGATGAACAGCATCGTCCAGTAGTGCTTCCCGTTGCACCCTGAAGACCACGTCGTCTTGCCGTCAAACTCGTTGTTCGAAATGGTCACCTTTCCGGCAGCGCCCCAGCCAGAAACGAGCATCTGGCGGCCGATAAGCGAGAACTTGTTGTGGTCGATCCAAACACGGTCTGCGCCGTCCAGGGTAATAGCGTCTCCGCCCCAGACATACTGGGGGTTCAGGTTCGTGATGTGGATGTTCTGGATAATGACGTTGCTCGCGCCGCCGCGGATGCGGAAACCCTTGCCTACGATGACGCCCTTGTTTCCGACGCCGACAATGCTCTTGTTGCTGCCCAGGTCGATGGGCTTGCGGGCGGCGTTGTCGTACGTGCAGTCAACCCAGGTGCTGGGGGAGGTGCACGTGTCCTGGATCCAGAGCTGGCCCTTTGAGGTGCCGCCAGAGCAGACGGTGGTGGACTTGTCGCTGCAGCAGCGCGTCTTGGTGGTGTCCTCTGAGTTGCGGAAGTCCCAGGTGCGGTCGATCATGATGACGCGCGCCTTGTTGTCAGTCAACCACGTCTTGAGCCTGGGGAGTTAGTATCTTGCATCCATATCACATGTGAAAATAACATACTCGTTTAAGCTGGAGGGATACTGAGGAGTGGCACTTCCACCTCCAGTTGTTCCCTTGGCGAACCCAGACGGGGTGCCCTTGACCTGGGCCAGGGCCCCGCCGAGAAGCGCAAAGATAGGCAATAGAGTGAGCTGCATCTTGTTGGCGCGAGATAGAGGGTATCTACAGAACGTAGTTTTAACAAGGCTATACTCTCCTAGTTATAGGAAATGCCTTCTTGGTCCGCGGGCCCCCGAACGGCCCTTCATCTCGTATTCAGGTGGCATCCCCACTGCTCGCAGCCATTACTCCACCAATGGCGACACAGCAACCGGGCTGCTCAACGGACGATTGCACGGATGCGATCGCCCGGCCGATAGACCAACCGGAGGGCCGTTTCAGGGCATTGGTGTGTTCCTCTTTGGGCGATTGGGATGGGTGGGTTTTGCCGATATTGAAATAATTTCCCGAGGGTGGCTTCAGGGTAGGACGATTCCAGAAGAGATTTGGAAGGATCGAAGGCCACAAGCAATGTCCGTTTTGAGAATGCAAGGATTTGTTTGTCTTGAAGCATGGTAGGACAAAGAGGAATGATGGCGCTGCGTCGCGTTGAGCTAGACGCCATTCAGGGTCAGGTGGGCGTTGGCTTCGTCCGCTATTCTAGAGTTTGCCAGCGAGCTGAATAACCCCTGAACCTTGGAGAGCACCATGGCCTCCCCCGCTGGGGTAGGGCTGCATCAGTGAAACATATCTCGGGATAAACGGTAACCACATGTAGTCACGCATAGCCAGGAATTAGTCGTGCATTAGACGTTTATGTTCTATTTAGAACTCTAGACTTGAATGAGATTCACGAGAAAACGCCGAAGACATTATTCCCGATATAAACCTCAATGGGGTATCGATGGCAGTGCACAAAAGGTGTCAAAACTGGAACATTCAGAGGCGAGGTTCCCAAAGCTTATTTGGCAGGGTAGGCCATATCCTCGTTGGCCTTGTAGCCCTGCTCGCCGCCGACCTGAGCCTCACGATACGCAGCCTCCTTGTCCTGCTGGACGAGATCGCAGCAGCCGCAGCAGCAAGCCGTGGCGAGGTCAACAAGGCAGCTGCCCTGGAGGTTGTGCTTCTCGCGAAGGTTGGCGCGCTGAAGGGCCATGGGGATCCAGTGGAGACCGAAGCAGGTGGAGCCGAAGAACATGAGGCACTGGGTTGTCAGCAGATACCTCGGACGTTTACCGTCGGTGACTTACAGAAGTGTTGATGGGCTCGTAGCCCTCGAGGTTGCCATTCTTGCGGAGACGGTGGTGAGTCTTGCCGAAGGTGACGCAGGGGAGACACCAGGTGATCAGACAGGTGTCGACGGGGCTGCAGCACCCGAAGAAGGGCTCGTGGAAGGGCTGCGCCGTCTCAGGCGACTTGGAGTTGATGTGCTCGCTGGGGCGGGCGACGACATCGTTGAAGCGGTCCTTCCAGTCGTTGAGGTCGTTGTGGTCAATGGGACCGTTGTTGTGGGTGTTCTGAGCGGGAGTGGCCATTGTGAAAATAAGGAATGTAGTTGATAAAGAGTGGTAAGAAGTAATAAGGGACGAGAAGAAAGGGACCCTGAGTCGAATCGTAGATTGAAGGAGAGACAAGCAGTGTTGGTTGATCAGAAACAGAGACAGGACGACCCTGAGAACTTATGAGAAAAAAAGCCCAGCAGCAGCATGTTCTTGGCAGAGTGAATCCGGCCTTTGATGGCTGAGGCTAGTAAGCAAGGCGTTTTGTTCAACCGACGGACATGAAAAGCAAGATTACAGCCCAGGCGCGAGGCTTGACGCCCTCGAGCGTCATTGGCCCCCGGCAAGAGTCATGCGGGGGCCATGTTCAGCCCTGTGTCCCACCATGGCAGATGTGATTCGGCATCGCGGAATTCTCTTCGAGGATGGGAGGAAAAGCTGAAGCGCCACTAATTTGCATTGCCGCCCGTGGTTGGAGTTGCAGCCGGGGCATGAAATGAGGACCCCCGTACAAGCGTGGTCTGCCTGGACTAATGCACGCTTACTTTAGCCGCACTGCATTCAAGGCGTCCTCGATGAAACCCGGCAGTTTCTAAGGGGATCACACTCTGTCTCCTCTTTCAACGCGACATGGGTGAAAGAATTACAGGGCCGGTCTACACACATATTTTCTATGGGGCAAGTGGCCTTGTAATCTTTCACCCTCGTGAACGCTGACCCTAGTGCAAGGCGCTGTCAATCCCACGAGGCTTCTGTTTCCCCTGAGCGCGCAGCATACCCGATAAGGATAAGCTGCAATGTCATTCGGCCATCATCACAGGCTGCTCTCGAGTTACGTCCCTCGCAGATGCAGCGTGCAAAGCTACCGTGCCATCGGGAGAAATTAATTTACGTACCCCCATCAAAACCTGATACAGGCGGCTTGGAGATCATCATCACTGGGCTGAACCTGGGCCCCCTCGGGGACATAAACACGAGACTCAGAGAGGTAAGGGCACACAGCCAATTCAGTCTCGTGTTTTTTGTCCCTCTTGCCTGGCAATTTCGACAAATGGTAAATTAGTGCATCTGGCAGTCCATGCACCAGATTCACGTCAAGGCTAATGAGATGGTGAAAACTCTGAGGCAATCTAGAACGACCTTTCAGATAAATGAGCGTGGCTCCGTGCGTAGACAGAAGCTTGATGCGGATCGCGGCATGATGCATCAGATGTTTCTCATCTTTTGAGATCCGGCGGCCGCATGACGGATGCAATAACATCCGTCGGCGAAGGGGAAGATGAATGCGGGCCCTTTTTTCTCTGTTCCGCCATAACCATGGGATGATCTGCCTGTTTACGCGATTTGCTCAGAGATCCCTGACCATAAAGCGGAGAAATTATCCCCCGCTTAGTTGCATCTTTTCGTATCTAATCTACAGCTACCTCTCCTGTCATTTAATATTTACTAATAAGAAAATAACTTGTAAGATTGTGTAGATATAGTTTAAATATTGTCATTGATAAGTTTTTATACGATGTTAGGTATAGGAGATCTACGGAGTAGAGAAAGAGCTCTCCGAATAAGGAAGGCTCGTACCTTACAAATTAAGACTAGACTGGTCACATGACCTCGAGAGGCACCCTGACTTAGATTACCTAGGGCTGCACCTTGATTAGCAACTCAGACTTTTGAAACCCCTTGAATGGCGACCTTGAATCGGGGACCCTGCGCAATTGAGGGTGGTCATGTGACCCCATGAGGAACTCTCGCGGACCAATCGGAGGATTGTCAAATCGGCTAGCCCAATTAGGAAGGAGGCCAGTTGGCCACTTCGGGATAGCCTCGACACAAAAAAAAAAGAAAAACCAATCGAACAGGGTAATCATGGTGCATCACGTGGTTTCTGACAACTGCAACCCATCCTTCTTCCACGCGGCACAGTCTCCATTAGCTAGCCTATCATCACATTATGTACAGACAGCCCTAGTCCACCCCAGCTGGTATATTGCCTCTTGCTTCTAATGAAGCAGCAGGCGCAGCAGGCAATAGATCAATATCAGTGGAGTGACTATGAGTCGACGCCTTGGGTGAATGCGAGAAACGCTCGCGAAATCGCTTTAGCAGCGGCCTCAAGGCTGGAAGGCAGGCGCAAAGGACTGCTACATTGCACTCTGCCACGGACCACATGGCAGCATCGACATAGTTCCAGTTTGGATCCGTCGTGTCTGCGGCAAGTTCCAGGCTATACAGCCGGAGGATAGAGATCAGGCAGGTCCTAAACACAATCATATGCGTTAGCCCTGAGCGCATCACTAACATTATGTATATCCCCACGGGGTCAAATGCTGACTTACAAGAACCCTACAGAAAAACAACTAAGAATGACAATCTTCTGTCGACGGGTGGCATTGAGCTTCCAAACGGTCGGCAAAGGTAAAATGAGGATTGCAAAATCCGTAATAATCATCGTCAGCGACTGAAGATACCAATCTATTTTGGCCGGGATGCATCTGGCTGGCACCGAAAAGTCCCAGAATCCGTTGACGGGTAAACAAGATATTATGCTCATCCCCATCGCGGCAGCGGCCCAAATGCCCATGCCGATGATGAACCAAAGGCAGAGTTCGCGTAGTCGCGAGTTGGGAAATACGCGGCGGTAGAAAAATAGGAAAGACATCTTGACGGAAATCAAGGTGCAGTTGTAGAGGATGATGCTGGCATAGAAGACCTGTGAGGCGAGAGAGAGAATAGTTAACATTTAGACTCGCAGCGATTATACTAAGCATGGGGGGTGGAATAGGTACCTACCTTCCTGTGGGGAATCGTCATCCATTCTTCGGCGAGCCAACTATGCCTACCAAGGCCAAAGTCGGTTCCTAAAGGCTACATTAGTGGGAATGACACATCTTACAGCAATAGGCAAGTGAAGGACGAACGGTACGCTACTGTAAATGAGGTCCCTATAGAGAAAACCTTTCAGCTCGGTTAGAAGAGCATCAGTGTTGCTGTGACGTGGGACGTTACCCCAGCTGCAAGAATGATCCCGTCGTCCGCCCCGAAACATCTGCTGATGACAGCCCGAGAGTACAGGCGTAATGCCACCGAAATGACGGCAATCGCGCAGGTGACAGCGGATAACACAATCACGCTGGAAACCCTGGACTCGTAGTCGAGGGCATGATTCGGTCCCGAGTCAGCCATATTCGTTCGTAGGCTCGTCTTGGGCTCGTGAAATCGCAGGAGGAGAGTAGCATGAGGGCCGCAGTCCGAGCAGCAGCATTGGGATGGATATATATTATCGCGCCTTGATTCACTCGCTGACGTGGGGGCGTGCTGCTAAAAGCACCCAGCCATGAGGTGGCTGAACCAGGGGTGAGCCCCGTGTGGTTGATCCACGCAGATCTGGCGCAGTGGCTGGAGAGGACTAGAAGCCAGGGGCGCTGGGGGAGAGGGTCTGGATCGTCTGACACCAGTGCTATTTTGCTGTGTGCCTGTTGCCTTTCTGTGGCTAATACCTCCCCCATATGATATACCTCAAACCACCTCCGTAATGGATGCAACCACATTTCCCCGGCCCGTCTCTCCCCACCGTCCCTTCTCCCTTCCCGGAGCTCGAGCTCCTGGAGGTGGCCCTCCTGGGGACCGTGCGACCATCCTGATCCTGATCTCACCTCATCCGTGCTTTGCCGTTTGCGTAGAGATATGCCAAATCCAGACCTCTGAAGACTCCAGCCAAACCCTTAGACTCGACGGGAGCGCCCGACTATCCGTAGGCCGACCCAAAAGGCCGGGCACAGATATGCACACATGCAGCCTTGGGGCAACATGATTTGGACGACTATGGCATTTCTGATAACTTACTCCCCTTGGTTGCCACTTTTTGCTCATTTTCCGCTGCATCGTGACATTCAGTCCACGGCACCCTTTCTATTCTGTCTCTACAGCGGCCCGTTCGCGACTCCAGCGGTGCCGATCTTGAGTTCGCCGAAGTGCCGATCGCTAACAATCTTCTTCTTCTTGTCTCTTTTTAGAGCTTCGCCTCCATTCTCGCGGATATACTAGTCCCATCCAATATGCCCCCGACGTGACGATGATGGCTACGGGCGCTTTCTTCTCGCCCCATCACGGCATGGTGGGTGGCCACATGGACCAAAGCCGCCCTCGTCGCCTCATCGCGGTCGCCATCTTCTTCCTTTGCCTGACGTCGGTCGCGGTTGCCCTGCGCGTCTACTCATGGGCCATCCTGACGCACAACTTCGGTTGGGATAAATGAGTGCAAAGCGGTCGTTCAGGTGCTGAAATCCACGCCCTGCAGTGCATCTTTGCCGACCAACTCCTGTACGTATTTGCGACCGCCCTTTTGAAAGCCTCCAGCCATCGGCAACTTTCTTCTCCGTATCGCCATCGTCCTGACGCATAATTGGCGTCATGGCCATGTTCTCCATCATCCCTCAGTGCTGACCGGTTCACGTATTCTGGAATGAGGGCCCCTCGCGTCGGGCCACTGCTGGGATACCAAAGTTGTCAAGAGCGCCCGCGTACGTAGCGGCGACGCTGAACTGCCTATTGGACTGGGCGTTTGGGGTCGTCTTCCCGCTGGTCATCGTTTGGTCGGATGAGCTGCGCACCAAGACAAAGACATTGGTTACCATTCACATCCTCGTCTTTCAAATAGAATTCTCTCCGTGAACTCATACGTAGGGAGACTCTGTGTTGGAGGCCAGGTTGAGTTGCTGCTCTGCCATTGAGCAAAAGGAGGTCAGGCAGTTAGTTGTCTTATTTTCGATAGCTTCCTCTTCCTTTGCAGAAGAAGTAATTATCCATTTTAAATTGAGCGATCTTTTATTGTATGTAAATTCTCTACCATTTCTAGTAGTCTGTTGTCTCCTGGTTTTTGATGGTGTGTTGTGTCCATGTCCACCGATAAAATACTTACCACCCGCAAAGATAAAGACAGCAAGAGAGCTACAATCGCGATGTTGAACAAGGATAATATTGAGTTTACAATCTTGACAGTCTCTATTTTCGATAGTACTACATCACGGTGGACCCTTCCCACACATAGCTATCAACCAAGTTTCTCATTCTTGGCAACCTTAAAGCTCCAGACCTTAGGCTGGGCCAAGAAGATCACTAAGGACGCCTAGGCTCTAAAGAACAATCTCTACAAAACCAGCGGAAACATGGACGAAGCAACCTGGACAACCGTCATTATCAGAGAGACATGACGCCGGCAACGACGCTTTGCGTGCCCCGGCATGTTGGACCAAATCTCTTGGGACCCACTGCTTCCCTCTCTCTCTGTACTGGCTTGCTCGTGTTCTACATCCGGTTGGTTCCCATCTATGGATCCCGGGGACCGAAAAGGGGATACCGACTTGCAGCAGGTTGCAGAACGTGTTGCACGGCTGATTAGATACAGCACATTCGTGAGTAGAGGAGGAACGGCTTTGAAGATAGCCCTCGACTCGGAGGGACAATGGAATGGCGGTGCACACGGGCTGTTCGGCGCACGTTTCCTTGCGCAAGGACCGAGTTGAGAGAAAGGCGATTTCGTTTACTTCAACCGCTGTAATTATATTCCAACGCTCGGGACGCTTGCAAATCGCATTCTCTCCACAGGGAAGTGCGGCGAATGCTTATTCGGTCGAGATCGAATGGAAAACTCTGCGGATGGTCATGGCCTCGCCAGTATGAAACCATGCAATGAGAAGCAGTCGCATTCCTTGAAATGCACCACCTCCATGGACGCGGCCCACCTCCCGCCCTTGCGAGGCGACCTGCACAGGATGATGGCGTTTGAACTGTCTCACCCCCAATTTGTTTTGACGAATCAACTGTAGCACACTTTACAACTCGCGGTGCGTCATCCAATCTGATGGTGGCTGTGAACTTGGCATGACCCAAGTGCGTCATGATGTTATTGGTCCAGACTCGTGGTAAGAAAAACTGCTCTTGGCCTTGATGTATATATACCCTCCACTGCTTCATCTTCGATTGCCATATTTACTCCGTAGTGCTGCGCGAGCCCTCAGTCCCCAACACCAACCCACGATGAGTAGCTCTACGACCCAACTCAAAGTCAAGCCCGTTGGCCCACAACCTACCGGAGGCCCGCAGCGATACTTCTCGTTCCCACTGCTTAAGAAGGCTCCGCGGAAACTTGCTCGCGAAAAGTGTGATGAGTGCCGCAAGGCTAAGAAAAAGGCAAGTTACTCCTCACCAGTCGGAGCTCGGGCGGGACAAAGACTTATTGTGAGTCTCCATCAGTGCGTGACAAACCAGTCTGGTCAACAACTCGGCTGTCAGAGGTGCCTACAAGCAGGCATACAATGCCCGGGCCTCACAGACGCAAGAATGTCGAGGCTGGTGGCAGACCCCGTGGTACCGCGAAGCCAGACCGTGCTGCCAATGCCATTTCTGTCCATCTCACGCTAGAGCAACTCAAGGCTAAGCCATGTCTCATATGCCGCATGCTAGGGCTTGACGTAGGTCGCCTCTCGCCATTTTCTGTGACGCTGTCTCTGACCGGTTTAGTGCCAGGTAGCTGGCGATCACTCGGGCAGTTTCTGCTCCAATTGCCATCGGGCAAACCACGCCGCTATCCTCCCCCACCGTCTCTGTATCAGAGACGTGCCTCTTGTTGAGATTAGCATTTTCTTGCCAGGTTCGAGACCCAGAAATTATTGATCATGGCATCGGCGGGGCTAACTATGTCTCAAGGGTTTCCCAATGCCAGTGACGTTTCATCTTTCTGGGCTAGACGGCCAAACCTCCGTCTGGACCACATATCTCTTGAGTTCGAGGTGGTATGGACATTTTCTGGCATCATCACCAACATCACGGAATTCCTTGCCTCGAGGTCCGCCAGACTGACCTCGTTAGTCGGGACTCTCTGCTCACCTGATTTTGCCCACCTGTTACAGGATCACATCCCCCCTACAGCTGTTCGCGGGTTCCAGACCATGCTGTACAGCGCATCGTTATCCTACGGGAATGCCGATCAGAGTATGTACACCAAGGATATGCCGAGGGTGGCCCTCCAGCAGTTGGGAGCCCGTGAAGGACACGAATCCCTACGGTACCTCGACAGACATCTCAGTCCCTCGCAGCTCGCTACTGCCAGCCTGGATAAGCTGCGGGCCCTATATCTCCTCATATTTGGCACAATTCTCGCCATCGGGTACACGGGAAATTACAACAGGGACCAGAGTTCAGCAGCCGACGCTACGAACCAGTCGTGGTGGGACTCCATGAGTGGACACCTGTGCAAGGTACTAGCCCATCATTTGGTGCTTATTGGCAACAGTATAAACGTGGACTTTGGAAGTGAAGTTGAGAGACGGCTGCTGCGCCGCCCACTGACCAGATGGTACCAAAAGGGCACGCACAGATGGATCAAGGTATGTCCTCACTGAAACGTGGTTGTTCCGACCTCTGAGGCTAACATTCCTTAGAGAATCCGTGCCTCCGATCATGCGGTGGACATGTCATGTGAATATAGGCACTACTTGAACCCCAAACCAACGTCCATGAACATTCGGCCGGCAAGAACAACCCCGGTTACCGAAGAAGCCAGCTGTGCCGAACCGCCATATGCTTCCACCGTCTTCCCACAATCATCTTCTCTTGCGGTCTCCACATGCCGTACGCCCAGATACCCGCATTAACCCTATGCTGGTCATGCGCCGACACAAACCCAGGTCCAATTGGGTTCGAAAAATTGGAAGATCTTGAATCTTTTTGCGATTCCCGAAACTGGTTGCAGTGTGCTTCTTGCGCAAAGCCTCTTACACGCAAGAACGGGCTGGGTCCATCCGCTGCCTTCGTTCCCTACGGGACTGAAGCCGAGTCTTTTAGAGGTGAAGGGGACGCTTCTAGGAATGATAGGGCTTCTGGAATGCTTGTCTAGCATTGACACAGGAGTCGGGGGCCGAGCGGCGGGAAGCAGGGTATGAGAACGTAATGCATCAAATTCTATCAATACAAGCCCGTTATATTTCCCATTGGCCGAGAGCCCCGTGGCAGACTCAGGGGAGCCCCCCTACTCCATGCTAACTGCCGCTTCTAGGTTCTCTGTAGCTATAATGATAAGCTATTAAGACTATTGCTGTTGTTCTTTTATTCTATTAATAAGTGATATATTAGTTAGCGCACGCTTGAGACAAGTCTCCCAGTGGACTGTATGGATTATAATCCGTAAAGGCCCATTACCCCTAGCACGCTTTCAATCTGAAAATAGCCGTAATTTTCTTCTTCTATCTCCTTTTCCCTTCCCTTCTCTATCTTCTTCTCACCTGTCTTCTTTCTCTTATAGTTAGAGTTAGCCCTAACTCGACCCCAGCCCTTCCACTGAAAAACAACCTTGACAATGTTCGCAAAAGTCCTTTCCCCTTACTGCTTTGCTCTGTTCTTCTCTTTTTCTTCCTCCGTTTCTTTCTCCGTGTATCCCCTGGAACTTGACCTTGACCGTGACCTTTAAAGGAGGGATCTACTCTTAGTTCCTTCCTCAAGTTCTCCCGTACTTCCCTCATTAAGCTCTCCCCTACTTCCTTCCTTAAGTACTCTGCTACTTCTTTCCTCAGGTTCTCTGCTACTTCTTTCTTCAGGTGCTCCCCTACTTCCATCTTTAGGCTCTCCCCTAGTTCCACCTTTAGGCTCTCCCCAACTTCCTTCCTTAAGTGCTCCCCTACTTCTTTCTTTAAAAACTCCCCTAGTTCCTTCCTTAGGTCCTCATATAGGTCACCCCGCAGGTCTCCCCTTAGGTCACCCCTTAGATCCCCCCTTAGATCCCCCCTGAGGTCCCTACTTAGGTCCTCCCTCAGGTCTATTCTCAAGTCCCCCTTTAGGTCCGTTCTCAAGTCGCCCCTCAGGTCTGTTCTTAAGTCCCCCCTTAGGTCTGTTCTCAAGTCCCCTCTGAGGTCTGTTCTCAAGTCCCCCCTGAGATCCCTACTTAGGTCCTCCCTCAGGTCTGTTCTCAAGTCCCCCTTTAGGTCCGTTCTTAAGTCTCCCCTCAGGTCCCCCCTTAGGTCCGTTCTTAAGTCCCCCCTGAGATCCTCCCTTAACCCCACCCTTAAGTCCTTTCTTAGGCCATCCTCTAGTTCCGCTTTAAGTTCCGTTTTAAGTTCCTCTTGAAGTTCCTCTTGGAGCTTCTCTTCTAATTCCTCTCCCAATCCCTCTCCTAGCTCCTCTCTCACTTCCTCCCAAGAATCCGGCAATTCCCTACTTATAACTTCCCATGCTGTCGGTGGCAAAGTTGAAACTGTACTTTCGTTTGGATTAAAACGAACCGCTCTTCTCCCCGTATCTATCAGCGTTCTGATGTTTTCCTTGATGGTATTTTTCAAGCGAATATTGAATCGGCTGATAATGTCGCTGCAACTTTGCGACTCTGGAAGCCTCCACGCAGGGTAGAGCTTTCCATGGGACCGTGGTATATGCATCTTCCCATACGCATGGAAGAATTCCGTGCAGAGGTAGCAAGCATCTTTGCTGGATAACACAACTCGGGGCGGTTTATTTGATTGCTCAAGTTCGCAGTGGAAGATGAGTTGAATCTCGGCGTGAATCTTTGCCTCGTCCAATGTTTGCCTTGTCTGCAACTCGAACACTTCTTGTGCAGTTGAACCGCCACAACCCAACAGTCGACATACTCGCTGAAGACCCCCATTTTCCCTGTTAGCGTTGGCGATAATATTTAAAGTGGTTTCAAGGGACGGCGTATGTTGGTCGGCGGGAGGTCTGTGGAAGGAATTCGGCCGCAATTGTACAGGAGAAAAGCATAGCCTTCGAACCAAGGGGACATGTTTAGCCATCCGATACAGAAGCCCTGCAATCTCTCGGTACCTTGCCACCTTTTTAATGATAGCCACGAAGCTGTCCCTTTGCTCCCTTTCCCTGGTCGTCACTGGTATGAAATTCTGTAAGTCGTTAAAACTTTCGACCTTGCGGAGTCTAGAAACTGCTTTCACCAAATCGCCTAGTCGAGCTGAGTCCGAGTCGCCAGTGTGGTTCGTGTCGTCCGTCGACTCCGTCCGAGTTCCCAACAACTTGAGTACTCGGTCAGCCTTTGTTTGGAACGAGGAAGTCGTGTGCGCGCTTGCTGCGTCGTTTGATAGAGAATCCAAGACGATTCCCAGGAGATCTGTCATTGATGGCTTGGCTCGATTCCTACTATCTCTGCGTAGCCTGAGACGGTAAAGGATGCGTTCCCTACACATAGAAATGATACCCTGGAACATCTCGCTCTCAGAGCTTCGATTGTCCTCTTTATAATTCATGAGCAGTTGAAGACAAGGGCCAGGCGATTTTCGCAACTCACTGTCCCGCACGCGCGAAAGCATGCCAAACACGCGCTTGAAGCCTCGCTCCATTTCTTGAAGAGGTTGGTCTCCATTGCCCGGGGTCTCCTCATTGACGGCAGCCAGGACCGTCAACTTGTTCGAATCATGGTCCTGCTGAATGCAAAGAGCAGGAATATGACGGTTATCAACCCTGACACTTGAAAGAAATGCCAAGGCTCCGACTAGTGATCTTTCCTGCTCGAACGATAGCGTGTACCCCGTCCCACAGATTTCTTCTCTCTCTCTCCGCGTACGTGATGGACCGGTGGGATTTGGACATAAGAGATGCAGTAGGTTGATATTTTCGGCCAAGGAAATCTGGGCTATGGGCTCCTCGGAGGCCATATTGGCACTTGTAGGCTTTATGGACGGGAAACAAGAATATACCTCAAGTCGAAAGGCGAAGATGTGTGACAGCCTAACTGAGAGCCTGATCTTCTCGCGTGCCGGTTATTCGCGCCGCGCATCGCCAGGTACCCGGTAGGTTGAGTAAGCATGCATAACGCCTCGACCTCTCCAATGGCCTACCTGGGATATGCGATCGTTGCTCTCTACCGTGGCCATAGTCTTGGCTGATGTTCAAGACTGCCATTCTTCTCGAAGAAGACGGCCCTCGGCTAGACTGGACGGGTACGCTGATTTCATTCACAGACATTGACCAGATCCCATCAGCTACCTGCCCGTCGTGTTTGGTCTCCGCCAAGACCTCCACCTTTCTAGCCTTAAATCTTCCAGGCAGCTGCCAGGGTCATATTCTCTTCTACCTTAGCCAACTCTGCTGCAAGTACCCCAAGGCTTTCAACCCCAGTCGTTTCCGCCTCGCCTGTCGGCAGAAGCATTCCCGTCTGGGGCGGTGCTGACACGGCCACTTCCTTCGAGGGCGTCTAATTTGGCGCCTTTCCTACCCTGGAACTGATAACCGCGCAATACTACGGACATGGGGGCATTCCGCGTTTCAGACACAGCGACGGTCGAGAGCTGGAGGCATGCCCTTGGTAGAAATAGGGCTGTCTCAGGCCGTAAAGCAGTAAGATTGATTGATTGAATGGATTGATACAGCATTGCTCGTCGAATTTGTCACTCTTCTGCAACAACGCGCCAACTCACCCTAACCTGATGATTTGTCTTGCATTCATTTCTTGACCTCTGCGTCATCATGTCGCGCAGTGACTTGCGAACGTCCAGCTGGGGGCCCCTCATCCGAGATACAGATTCTCGGCCACGCGAGGTGTGTGCAGGTGATCTAGACAGACTTGTTGGCCACCGAATTGCCCCGTTCTAGACGACAACAGAATTGGGCACCCCTCGTTCTCAGGGCAATCTACCTTCAGCTCCCGTCTCCAGGTCGTATTCCCCTCTCAACCATACCGTCGATACTACCTCCTCCGGCGATGCGACATCGTTCCAAAACCAGGGACCAAAATTGGCGACCAAAAGCACCGAGACCCTCGTACAAGGTCAAACCTTTTCTCCCTCGGAGCTCGACAAGAAAAAACTCAATGATCTGGAACCTCCCAAGAAAATCTGGAGCGACGGTACATTATCTGCCCTGCGGCACCTGGCTCTCTTCCACCTCCCAGCCATTACAATAACACTAACGCTCCTCTCCCTCTACATCCCCCGAGTCCGCTGGGGATTTCTCACCGACGAGCAACTAAGCGTGTTCCAATTCGCTGCCAAAGCCCACGAGGTTCTGATCCTGATATCTCTCACGGATATCATGCTGCATCGAATTTGCTACAGTCTCTTGGTGGACGATGATGGCGTCCCCCTCGGCTTGATTTCGTCGCCGTTCCAACTTGGCTCTCCGGTCCAGTATCTTTTCAGCTGGGCGCTATGGGCGTGCTGCTGCGACCAGGTCCACGGGGACAACCCCGGATCACAGGCGCCGTGACAATCATCCTCATGGCCATTTCTATCGCAGCTGCCCCCCTCTCGGCCATTGCAATGATGCCTCGCCAGGGATGGTGGCAAGTCTACACCCAGCCGTTGTCCGTCGAAGTAGTCACATACCTAGAAGACCAGCTATTCGAGACAGATTTCAGAAACGACTCTGAGACCATAGAGTTGCACCAGGACTTCCACGTCTGGGATGATCCTGTGGAGAACCCTCTTGCACTGCTCATTCCCACGATAGCCAACCCACCATATTCGGACGGGACTAGTACTACACGGCACATGGTCAACCTCACACACAGCCACTACAACTTTATTCTGGAAGAGAGACTTATCTCGCTTACCAGGGACCTCTCGGATGGCAACGTCGTGCTGAACGCCGACGACGACGCCAGTTTCAAGGATTTGGTCAAGGAAGCTCGCAAGGAAAAGGGAAAGATGCCCAAAGTCGGATATTATTTTCCGGGTCTCCCTGACGGCGCCTCGCCGCTCGGTACACAGATTCTGTTTGTTACAGGCGTAGCGCGCTATCGAAACAGCTCAGATGGGGAATATGAACTAATTGGGGGTGAAACTGAAGGGAGTGTGACGCTTTACATGTGTCACGTATATGCTCGCTGGGCCGACGCCGACGTCTGGATCGAACGCGAGAGGTCGAGCAGCGCGCAAACTCAACTGGACTTTTTTCTATTCGAATTTTACGACTACCTTGGAGACTCGCCCGTGGCTGGCGACACCATCAGGATGAGAGACGACTGGATGATTGCAATAAGTCACCCTGAGTTCCATAGCTCTGAAAACAGACATCAGCAGATCCTCGAATTCTGTACCGTCGACTCGATCGGCTCTTCTGTCGGCGGGTGTCTTGAAATCGCCATGGCTTCACACCTGGTCGATGCCCTATCTCGGACGGAATTTCCCCTTACATACACCGACCCTAGTGCAGGGGATGGGCCGGGCTGGCCTGATGAGCCGCCGCCGACGTTGAGCGACACCATCATTCACCATACATACTATAAAGGCGGGTACGGCTACATTTTCCAGAGCAGCCGCACCATTCCTCTCGCACTCTCTGTTCTGTTGCTGCACGTGTATATCGTCCTGATCCACGTGTTGGTGACGCTTCTGCCGAGTCGGCGTCCGTGGCACAGCCCTGGCTGGTCGAGCTTTGGGGAACTTTTCGTGCTGGCCTTGCGGTCGAGGATTCCGGATGAGATGGGGAGCGTTGGGGGAGGGGTGGAGAGCTCTCAGATGTGGGAATAGGGCTGCTTTGGTGAGGGTGATTGGTGAGGATGGTAGACTGGAGATGGTGTTGGGGAGGAGGGGGGATGGAAAATCTCGGGAAGAACAAGGGGGGAATAATGAGGGATAGTACGGGTCTTGAGCATGCAAAACCAGGTGTCAAGTATTATTAACTCTCAAGGCGTGTTCTTGTTTAATTAATAGAAACTTTAAAGATAGTAATAGGTTAACTGATTACTTTGATGATAAGCAGAAGCATGCAGTCGTGCCAAGGGTGAGATTGCTCTGCCCGGGCCGGCTCCGGTTCGGCGTAGCCAGCTTAGTAAAGACGGCAGTATTTCTCCCCTCATCGTCATGCGCGCCGTAAAACCTCATCTTCTAAAAACCACCCGCCTCGCCATGTCCGACCTCCAGCGCTCCTTAAACTCCTCCAGCGTCGCAGAGACGCTCGCCACCTATGAAAACTGGGCAGAGACCTACAACCGCGACGTTGACAAGGAAGAATACACTGCTCCCGAACTCGCAGCCGGGTACCTGGTAAAACACCTCTCCCACCGCATCCAGGATGCAAAGATTCTGGACGCTGGCTGTGGAACTGGCCTCGTAGGAGAACACCTTGCGAAGCGTGGCGCGAGACACATCGATGGGATTGATCTCAGTCCGGGAATGCTTGAGGTCGCGAGGCGGACAGGTGCTTATCAGGCATTGAACACGGCTGACTTGTCTCAATGTCTGGACATACCCAGTCAGTCCTACGATGTTGTTACCTGCGTTGGCACAATGACACAAGGGCATGTGGGGCCTGGAGCTTTTGATGAATTTATCAGAGTTGTCAAGCGAGGGGGGTTGATAATTTCAACAGTCCGGCAGTCTGTTTGGAAAGAGAATGGGTACGAGAATAAGGTGCAGGGTCTTATTGAAGAGGGCAGGGTGAAGGTTGTGGGTGGCGAGTTTGAAGTCAACAGGATTGGAGTCGACGTGCACGCCGTGTTTGTACTTCTTCAAGTGCAGTAGTGGTTAACTATTAAACGGCCGAGAATAAATCACGAGAACATCCTCTAGGTCGTAGTACCTAGCAAAGAGACGGATGACAGCGGTCAAGTCTCTCCCAGTTAACATGCCATGCGTGAACACCATGGTTCTCCCGTTAGCTGCGCCTGCATGGTACCGACTGCGATTGCCAGTCATTTTGGTATTCTTTTTGCCTTGAAGCGTTCTTTAATCGATCCTGCGAGATAGAGCTTGCTTGTATGCTCCACAAGCGATCATCTGTCTGCCTAACCGCTGGCCAGGTCCGAGATTAGAGCTACAAGTCCCGGCGAGTGGATACACGATGCAGGGATTCATAGTCAGCTTTCGGGTTTGTTGGCCGATCGAAGCCCTTATTAGGGACAAGATTCATCTTGGTGGTCATCGATGCCCTGGTTCCACTCCTCATCATCCGCGAGACCCGTGAAATGCGCCATGTATACCTATCCTCAGTTCATCCGCTCCTGGGTCTTGTCCAAGTCAACGGCACTGCCAGAGATTGCTCGTACCTCCTCCCCCGTCAACCTTATAGCAAAGTACTCCTCCAACGCCGCCAATCTCTGCTCCTCACTCTCCAGCTTCTTGGCCAACCTCATACCCTGCACCGACGAGTTCCCAGTCTTGACTTGATCTCGTACAAGGAGAAAGCTTCCCGACATACTAACTCCATCCTCGCCGAGAATAAACCTCTGCGCAACAACTGTGCTCGCCCATAAGCTCTTCGTCATGGCGTGATGGTTTAAAATGTCAAAGTCGGGAGGGAAAAACTCGACGTCTGCAAAATGATACACGTCTGACCACTCCTCTGGACCTCGTCGTTGGGAGTACACCCAGACTCGCTGGCTGGGATCAAGGTGCTGTGGGAGATTCTTGTGCTCCAGCTTTAGTTGTTGGCCCGTTAGACCTGGTTGAATCTCGCCAGATTCAAGAGGCAGGGGAGAGCAAGGGCCGTCGACTCCGTAGCCGACATCGACCAGGTATCTCTTCCCTTGGATAGCGACAATATTGGCCATGTGGCTCCTACTCGTCTCAGTTTCCATCGTGCAGACCATCGACTTACTCACATTGCGCGCCAACTTCCATCAAAAACTCCACGAGTGGCCATGGTGATTCTGCAAATTACGCCGATGACATGGAACCCCAGGCTTCGGAGGATGGTTCCAAAGAAGGTATTGTTTTCAAGACAGTAGCCTCCCCGACGTCTCCCCACGATCTTGTGGTACAAGTCTTCGACATCGAGTGACACGATTTTATCGGTAGAATAATGCAATGACAGGGTTTCGAACGGGATAAAGGTCAGTTGCCTCCGGATGAGCTGGGTCAGAAAGACAAGCGGTTCGCTTGCATGTTCAGACGCTGGCAGGTGGATGTGGTCGAGGTACGCCGAGAGTTGTTCGGGGGAGTACACGGGCGGTTTACTCATCCTGTCGATTCGACACGACGCCGTGTTCGAGATGCGTGTAAATGTCTTTTGAGATGATGGCTCAGCCCTGTCGAAAATCTCCTGGGGTATGAGTCATAAAATGGCGTCTTAGCAGACGGATGTTATCGGAGGGCGCCAGGACGCTAGGCCGAGGCTGTGGTGCCGTTTGCTTGCGCTTTCACACATCAAGAGATCTCAACTAAAACAGGGCAGGTTAGGCTCATGCAGATGTCCACCAAAATGATTTCAATTTGATGTTTTTACGTTGCCTTGGCTTGGTGACAAGGGCGGATTCTCAGTCTGAGTTGAACGACCGTGTACGATGCCAAGAAATCATGTACATGGCGTCGACCTGTAAATACAGTGTTGAGAGCTTTATTCAACCTGTCGTAACATTACACACCAATGCTTGTCATTACCCATTGCTCCTCACCCGAAGCCAAGGACTAGGTACAGTACTCCATCATAAATGCCACATACCTCGGAGACCAAGCTGAAGCACACTATCCATGTCTGTTTCTGGAGCTGGGTTCCTGCCGCACTGCTAATATGATATGATTCCAAAGTCCCTCTATAAAGCATTCAGTCATAGGCGCTTTCGTCCGGAGCCACATGTGGTTGTTGCTGTAAAGGCGCCTGATGACCCCTATAGTTATACGCAGAGGGTTGGGCACCGCTGCTGTAGTTCATATTGTGTCCATAACCCTCCTGATGTCCATCACCTACAAACGGATCCAAGCTTGAGTGGCCCTGGCTCCCACCAGTCGGCGGTGTGTGGAAATGTCCATGTCCAGGGTTAAGCCCGGCACGCGAATGCGGTGGTGTCTGATAGACGTTCGGACGCCACTCTGCGAGACCACCGGCGGGTGAGGGCTTGCATTGTAGCCGTATGCCATGGGACCCGGTTTCATAGCGGGAAACTCGACATTCGGAGCGCACCCGCCGCCGGCGTGCTCCGGAGGCATAGCTTGGCCGTACTGGCCGCCCGGATAAGGATTGCCGGGACATTGACCGAAATATCCCGCCGCAGCAGCTCCGGCCGCACCACCCGCTTCCGCCGCCATGGCGCCAAACAGCTTGCCCTGGCGGTAGAAGTCGTCCCGTTCACCGAGGATGTGCGCGAGGTCAGCGTCATTGTACCCCTTTGTCTTCTCGAGATAGTCCTTGAACGCCTCAGTCGCACGCTCGACCTTCCTGAACTGGGTATCATCCAGCACGGGGCGACTCGGCCCAGGATCTTTGCCCTTGGCAAGCTCATTCTCGTACTCCTCCAGAGCGTGAAACCGGGCCAATGATGATGCGATCTGGAAAGCGTTGCGGATCTGGCGACCGTTCCACCGCCCGCCCTGCAATTCGGTCTTGGTGCAGTGGCTCTTGGCGAAGTTGGTGATCGATGTCTCGTTGATGTCGAGCGCCGGCTCGCCCGTAAGCTCCTGGCGCTCCTTTTCGATATCAATGAGCTTTTCCAGGTTCATTTTGAAGATGAGTTCGACCTGAAGCTTATTCAAGGGCGGGTAGTAGAGGCTCATGTGGATGCGAGACTTGAAGGCCTCGTCGAGCGTCCCTACACGGTTGGTCGTGAGGAAGAGGATGCCGTTGTAGTACTCCAAGATGCGGAGGAAGACCGACACCAACGCGTTTCTTGTGAGGTCAAACCTCGATCGCTGGGCCAAGAAAACGTCGGCTTCGTCAAATAAAAGGACGCAGTGCCACAGGTGCGCCAGCCGGAAAATCTCAGTCAACGACTCCTCCACCTCCTTGGGAGTTAATCCAAGGTCGCCGCAGGTGATGACGAAGAGTGGCTTCCGGTACTCGAGAGCGACAGCCTCGGCTGTTGCAGTCTTGCCGACGCCGGGCACGCCGTGAAGCAGGATCACGAGGCCACGCCCCTTGCCGTTGATGATGTCCTGGGTCTGGTTGATCTTGGAAGCGCCAGGGTACTTCTTTTCAAGCTCCTTCTTGACAAGATGCGATCTCACCAGGCCCTTGACCATCTGCTTGTACTCGATATCGATCTTGAGGTTTTTGAAGACGTTGTCCTGGCGTGGAATCTCATTCAGGTACTGGACGTCGACGCAGACAAACTTGCGGTCCTTGAGCACGTACGCAAACATGCGTCGCGAGATGAGCGCGTAGTCTTCGTCTCGCAGTGGTATGCGGTGGTGTTTTCCGCCCTTCAGGGACACCTTGCCGCTCGCTTTGACGAAGCTGTCCTTCTCGAGACCGTCCCTGCGCTGCCACATGTTGACTCCATCCAGGACCTGGACCGTGTCCAAAATCGTATCGCGGACCAGGTCCGATCTCTGTTGGTCGGACCATGTCCTGACGGGGAAACCGTCGTCTTGGGTTTCCCATGCGTCCTCGTAGACCACCGGGCGATGGAACGTGGGTTTCCAGTCGCCGACTTGGTGGAACGCCTCGGTAAAATCAACCACCACATGACTGTCGATGTACTCCGAGTGCAGTTTCCGCTGCTGGAAGCCGCCAGGATTGGCCGTCATGGGCTCGCCATCCGGAGTAGAGATGAGAGTCCAGCCGTTGTAGGACAGGTGGGTGTTTGTCATGTAGAACTCGAACTTCTTGCCCAGCGCCTTGAGCTCTTCGAAGTGAGTTTCCCAATCATCAAGATATCGGAGCGGATAGCAGGGGAGCTTGGATATCTCTCGTTCACCTGTATACCGAGAGATGGCGAATCCGTGTTTCACGGCGCCGTAGGAGGTGCCGTCGTGGTCGATATAGTACGCCCAGACTTTGAACTGGCCCTTGTCACCCCTATCCCTGTCCTCGTCGTCTGAGTCGTCCGACTTGGGCTGCCGGGGCTCCGACTTGGGCGCCCAGGTAGGGTACTGAAAGCGGTCCTCGGGACAGTTGAGAGTATAGATCCTCCAGAGAGGTTGGTACATGGCGGCATTCTCTGTGGAGGCCTGGTTAGCATTGCGAGGCTGTGATGAAACAAGTATCAGGTGTGTGCAGTGACTTACTTGAACCAGGTACGGGTGAAGCCATTGCACCCGGGGTGCAGACCAGATCTCCGACCTTGAACAGGAACCAAAGATCGTCGAAACGGACCTTGGTCCGTCCTGTGCCCTCAAACTGCTTGGCGAGGGGCATGATCTCCTCTTCAACGAACCTGACATAGCATCGCATGTCCCTCAAGGCCTCGACACTGTCTGCCACCGCGTCTGTAGAATCTTCGTCGTCGATATCATTAGCTTCTTTGTCGAGACTGGCTTTGTCATCACTGTCATCGGCTTTGGCATCCGGCTTCTTCTCGCCACCCGTGGCCTGGCGGCGCAACTCCTCTTCGGCCCACCGCGATTCCAGCTCAGCCAAGGCCTCCTTCATCTTGTCTTGGAAATAGACGAGGACGCTGAATGGCCGACCGAAGGTGCGATGAGTTGTGGTGTCCCAAGACTCACCAGTCACCTTGGAGAGGTGATGGAGAATCGCCTGCGACTGAATCCGCACTCGCTGGATCCAACCACCTTCTTTTGGCTGCATCGCGGCCTTTGGGATGGGGACCTGGCTTGCTTTGCTTGGCACCTTGCGTGACTTGTTAAGCTGTTGCTCCAGACGCCTCTGTTGTAGGTCATGGTAGGCCTGTCGTGTCTGCTGCTCTCGGCGGATCTCGTCCATCAGGTCGTTGCCGGCGACGAGTACATCGACGGCGTATTCCTCCTCGTCATCCGAGAAGCGGTTCTTGAAACCCTCAAAGTTGACTTTCCTGACCTGGGGGAGTTTTGGCTTTCTTTTTGGCGTTTCGTCCTTGTTGACCCCTTGCTGGTCTTCTGATAACTCAACCTCTGCATCCCCCTTCGAATGCTCCCCCGACTTTTTGTCTTCGTCCGACGACGACTCCTCAGCCTTTTCACCACCATCTTTCTTGGTAGAGCCGGCGTCAGATTTGGTCTCATTCTCACTTGTATCCTCTTTGGGCACAACCTCGTCTGATGAGATAGCCGGTACCGCTGTGGAGCTGCCGTCGGTAGCTGAGTTTGCCTCGGCCTCTTCAGTTTTGTGTGTAGGCTCAACTTCGACCTCTGGCGTTGGCGTGACTGGTGTCTCCGTCACGATGCCGGAGAGTTTGGGGTCGTTCTCTGGGTTCGAGGCCGATTCTTGGCCCGGTCCCGACGCTGAGACGACCTGGCAAGGTGTGGTCAGCTGGGTGTTCGACCTGTCGGATGAAGTGAAGAGGGAGTTCAACTCACTACCGAATTTTCGGTCATATTTGCTTTAATCTAGTTGTACTTGATGGTGATAACGTCTATCTCAAGGGGACGGTTTGTATAAACGAGGAATACAGAAGGGAATTCGTTCAAAGTGAATTTCCGCTGGCCAAGGAAGGGAAGGGCTCATAGAGAAAGGCTCTGGAGTTCGTCCGGGCCGATAATAATAAGGCAGCTTGCCCGTTCACACCTGGCGCTAAATGTATCAGCTTTCAACGCGATACAACGTGATGTATCAATATGGATTGGCCCCCAATCTCTTGGCAGCCTTCCAATTGGCTGGGGTCAATACTCGCCCACTTGTGGCCGTGAGAGATAAAATTGCCTCAGGCGCGTACTTCCTTGTTAAAATGGTTCCTCGCATTCGAGATGGTAGAGAACCGGCCAATGACACCGTCTGGGTGCTCAGACGAGATTCAGCTCGTCAGCGTGGCAGGCGTCAAACATCCAGGGTTAAGCGCCAGATAAGTAGGACACTGATGCACGCTGCCTGACTTGAATACCGAGAAGCACCCATTTCAGCATCAGGCTGCAGATCCACACGGGGCTTCTGTAACTGCATGGATCCCTATGCTTAGTGCTTACGGAGATTTGAGCAAACCCAGAAACCACATCTCTGCTTGCGGCACTCAACGCGACATAGCGGCTGCTTCTGTCTCATCGACATGCCGCTTCGGACGAACGCTGATTCCATGTCTGCTGTTCATCGATGGCTCGACACCGAGGGGAAGAGCATCGACAAGGCCTTCGGGAAGCAGCCAGAGCCTCCCCCCAACGCGGAATCGGGTTCCCTCCCGGAGAAGCCACAGCCTGACGCCGAAGAAGACGAGAGCGGAGTCGTCGACGAATCTGAAAGCCTGCGGGCAGCGCTAATCGAGTATCAGGGGCTCGCGATCGATCCACGCCTCGAGCTAGACGTGGACAAGTGCACCTGGGAGAATGTCTTCGAATGCATGACTGGTGCGGAAGAGCACTATGAGCGGAAAGCGAAGAGCTGGCGAGGCGTCGGTCATCGACTGCTCAGAAAGGCTGGAGATCGTGCAGAGGATGTTGATCCTTGGTTAAAACTCATCCCACCCCAGTACGGCATGGGGATCATAGGTGCCGGCATCTCCATCATGTTCATGGTGAGCTCATATTCCGTTACATCACTGACCCCTCAAGAGTGCAGCAATGAAGTTCACACTGGCAGCTTGCTCGTAACGCCAGCAAAAACCGCGAAAAGATCCTCGACGCCTTCGAAGAGATCCCGATCATCGTGGCGTCGGCCAAGGCGAAGCTGAGAGTGTTCCCGGATAACCAAGAACTGAAATCATGTGACAAAGAGCTCAGTTTGGAGATTATAGTGTCCGTATCGAAGCTGGTGGGCGCCTTGCTACCAGAGAAGCACGGTAGAAGTGTGCAACCCTCCTTGAGCAGTCGGAGACTAACTGCTAGACAGCCAAGAGGGTCCCGTACTTCTGGTACAAGAGCAAGCTCGGAAAATCTACTATCGATGATGTGCTAAAGTCACTCCGAGATCGGACGGATGCTCTCAAGAGGTTGGTGCAAGACTTTGTGGGTGAGGCCATCGGGGAAATTCAAAGGACAACGAGGGATATCAAGAAGGATACGTCTGACCTCAAGACGACGGCTTCTGGGATGCAGAGAGACATGTCCACCCTCATCTCACAGACATCGGGCATCAAAGTGGAGGTGACAGATCTGGGAGACAAGCTCACCTTCGACTACCAAAGAAGATTGCAAATTTACGAGAGGGAGAAAGAGGTGTCCGAGAGGAAGAAGGAGGAGGCAGAGAAGTCGAGAAATCTGATGGCACAGACACTCGAGGAGGTTGTTGCTGAGAGCCAGAGGAAGGGTAAGTAAACTTGATGCCAGAATCCTGATACATCATGACGATATTTGTTGACCTTGCCCCAAGCTCATGAAAATGAAAGACTCCGCGCTGAGCTCGAGTATATGCGTGCTCGCACTCCAGTCTCCAGTCTCATGACAGCCGAGCAGTTCCTGGACGCCATCGGGGCATCCACGCTCATCCACCAGTCAACCGAGGACATCAACAAGGTCCTCCGTCTCCAGAGCTCCATCCATCCTATCGCCGAGGCCGAGGCCGTCTCGCTTCTCCGAACCGATACATTCCGTGCCTGGCTGCAGCCCGCTCGCTCTGATGCCATCCTAGTCGACGGTGCGGGTGCTGCCGTCGAATTCTTCGACCACGCAGAGCGCGTCTCGGCCAAGTCGGTGCTCTGTGCGTCACTTCTGGCCACTCTTGGCCGCTCCCAAAAAGAAGCTTTCCAGCTGTTCTTCTTCGCTGGGCTGCATTCTTCCGAGAAGGATCCTTCGAGCGATGGCCCTCGCGACATGATCCGGGGTCTTCTTTGCGAGCTGGTAAAGGAGGCACATCGTCGAGGTTGGCTATTTCTCGATTTCATTGACGACAAGACATACCGCTATGGAATCCAGAGCCAAAGCATCCACTACCTGTGCGATGCGTTTTACAAGATCCTGCAGCGCCTGCAGATGCGGGACGCCGTCGACCTTTCCGTGTATTGTGTGGTTGATGGTATCGCCCAGTACGAGCAGGAGCGATGGTACAGTGATCTGGGCGTGGTCATCAAGACGTTCCGGATGATTGTCAACGACACCAAACTGAAGCCCGCGTTTAAGCTCTTGCTGACCGGCCCTCACCGTGTTCGTCATGTCCATGAGTGGCTTGGTCTTGCACCCAGTAAGCGACTATCGACAAATGCGGTTATTGCTGGGGAAGGGCTAGCTACTCCGTTTGGGCTGTCTTCAGGAGTGGAACAGGCATTGCAGGCGAGGAGACAACAGAACCTCGCTGATAGACGTGGTCGCAGCCAGTACCTTGACGACATGGAGATGACGGAAGATGACTACGAGTGATGAGCGTGAAGGGCAGTACTTGAGTAGTTAATATACTGATAATATTAATGCAAGAGGCTATGAAAGCAGTGATGCCTGGTAGGTTATATGTCGCTTATATTTCGTCTTAATACCATGCCAATACCCAAACGCCCACTCCAAATCAGGCAATTACCACCCCAGAATGTTAAACATGCTCGTGCGCGGGTCGGGCACGCTGCCATCAAACGTCTTTGCCCTCACGGCCTCGCTCTGGGCAGTGTTGTACTGGCTAAAGTACCGGTCAAAGGTGCGAGACTGGCTCCTGAGCTGGGAGCGGACGTAGCCGCCGACAATTGTGGCGCTGCCGACAGCCAAGAGGACGGGGATGACCCTGGTAATTGTTAGGGGGTGGGAGCTTGGTTGGGGCTTGGAGCTTACCTAGGGCCAGCGGGGATAGCCTTGATGATGGGAGCGACCATTTTGAAGGTGAAGGAAGCGCGGTTGGAGAAGATCCTTGTGAGTTGGTAGGATGTAGAGGGCAGTGGAAGCTGAGAGAAGATCTCAAATGTGTCTGATGATTGCGATTGCTGTGATGATGGAGATGCTCAGGAAGAGATCATAGAATTTTATATACTATTTTCTATGGACGATTGCCCGTTTCTTGCCATTCCTTCGCCTGATGAGTGTCGGCCGTTGATGATGCGAGAATGGCTAGTGGGGTGATGGTCAAGCCTGGACGAGCTGGAATCGTCCTCGGGCGCTGCCGCGTCCGGGGGTTCCATAGACCATGAACCACGCCGTCGGGTCTACGCAGCCTGGACTATGCATTCCGGTGAAAGAGGGTGACCGAAGAATAGGTCTGAAGTTCTTTAATGAATCTTGCATTCAAATTTAGATCTTTGACGATGCCTGTTCCTAGGCATCGATCGGAATGCTGCTCAGGGCTACAGGGGTGTTTGCCACCGTATTTGGAACACAATCTCTGGGTGGATGTCAACCATCGAGTTCATCTCTCGCATGTCATTGACTCAGCGTCCGTATTGTTAGTTCAATCAAGCAATTTCCTCAACTAACGATCATTTTACTATTTTTCTCCCGAATGCCCGTTCGATTGAGTTGTTGCGACCCATCTTGTTGGCATGACCTTCTCGGACCTCGCCACGTTAATTCGGGCCCGAAAAGCACCTGATGATCGCCGGGCGGAGGCGGCGGCCACCGACCCGCCCATTGCCGCGTCGGGTCCAATGGCAATCGGCAGATCAAAATCAGTCACTCGAGCTGGAGATTCGACCATGCTGCTTTGCTTTCTTCAATCGGCTCTGTCACGGGAAGGATCATAGGTTTGACCCTGGCTGAACATGCTCTTGTTCGATCGCTAGTCGACTCGCCATGGAGAAGGCGGAGAAAGCCGAAATGCGGCCTCCCAAGCCACAGAGCCCAGGGGCTCATTAGTTGTGTGTTTTGTTGGGCGCCATGTATGATGATGACGATATGAACTATCAAATCTCGTATAACCATAAATTAAGCACAACTCGACATCTACCACTGGATGCACACAACTCCTGAACCCGAAGCCCATCGGATTCGCGCTCGGACTTGTCAGGGCCAAACAGAAACCGAGATCGTCTGCTAACATCATGCCAAAAGCCTTTAATGGTCTGCAAGACCAAGGCAAACAAGAACTCTCCAAAAGAAGAAAGTACCCCAAAGAAGGAAACAAAGTATATCCAGATTAAATCTCCCCAATACGAATAGAGATCATGCACCAACAAAGTTGAAAACAAAGCTGTGCTAACGCAGGCTGCCTCACCGGGACGGAGACCGAGCGGCACGCCAATAACAGCCAGGGGAATTGATGCAAGGTCGCAGCGGGAAGCACGACATCGGCGGCTCCTTGCAACGTGGACGGCAATTCTGAGGTCTAGAATCAGAGAGTTAAGTTAAGCTCAAGGCTCTTGTTTCAGTTGTCGATCTTGAATAGACTTATCTGCCGATCTAAGGTTCGGCGGATGGGTGACGGCAAGGAACGGGCCTCTCTATAAGCTTTGTTTCATGGGGGAATTAAGTAATAGATTTCTCTCATTGGATTGAGGGTACAGGTAAAGAATCCGGATTTGGATCTGTGGTGTCTCTCCTGTAAAGTCAGGGCACGCAACTCCGTAACGACGTGGCTGGGGCCAAGAAACGTCACTCCCATCTCATCGGGTCCGGCGCCACATTCAGGAGGGGGAATACTGGGGTTTAGTGACGACTGGAATAAGCTTTGTTACTTTTCAGGAAAAAGTCGAATACTCTCAACGTCCCTGGCACTCATGCGGACAAACTCAACACTTCTAGGCAGAGACTTTGCAAAACAGGACCAAGTCAAGGTCGATAAAGACAGCCAGGGGAACAAAAGTCCTGAGAAGACAAGTTGGATAGTTATGAGCACCGCTTAGACAAGAAAGAATAACTGTTGGTGGATGAAAACATAGACCAGAAGGAGGGCGACAACGCCCAACAGCGGAAATTGCGGAGCTGAAGTAGCAACCCACCACTAGCGAGGATAACATCATCATGAGGGCGATGCCACATGAAACATGCCGCCAAGACGGTGGGATCGCCACCGCTGACGTTGAGTTGGACGACATCGAGCTGAAGGTGAACAAGAACGTCTGCCAACGAAGCATCAGAGTCGGCCGATTATGATGTTGTATCACTCTGGTGATGGCAACAAAACAAGATTAGGTCACGATAGGGAGGGATCTGCCGACTTATCCGAGCTGAAAGAACGGGTGTGCCATTGTGATTCCTGAGCTCTGAGAAGAAATGACGACGACGATACGAGTGAGAATCGTGGCCGACTCCCCGGGGCCGAGGGGGAAGACTCTCCGTATCTTCAACGTCTCTCTAAGTCTGTTGAAGGCTATAAAGGGGCACCTCTGGCCGCCCCGAGAGGAAGATTTCTTAGCTCATCAGCTCCAACAGCCCTAGATCAGCACGATCGTTTCCTCTTCCCTTCCCCAGTTTTTCCTTGACAATCCCCCCTTAGCACAAGCTACTCTCGCTATCTCGCAGCAGACATCTGCCGAAGCGACCCGCCAAGATGAAGCTGGCCGTCGTTGCCCTCCTCTCCGCCGTGCCGGCCTTAATGGCCGCCCCGGCCATCGTCTCCGACCCTACTGACGGCAAGGTCCCGTCCCGCGTCAGGTCCTACACTCCTTCCAAGGGAGGGTATCCTGACTATGACCCTTCCAAGAAGGGCGGGTACGACGACGATCACGGCAAGAAGAAGAAGGACGACGATAAGAAGGATGACGATGATGACGAGAAGGATGGCGATGACGATGAGAAGGGCGTCGATGAGAAGGGCGTCGATGGGAAGGGCGTCGATGGGAAGGGCGTCGATGGGAAGGGCGACGATGGGAAGGGCGACGATGGGAAGGGCGACGATGGGAAGGGCGACGATGGGAAGGGCGACGATGGGAAGGGCGACGATGGGAAGGGCGACGATGGGAAGGGCGACGATGGGAAGGGCGACGATGGGAAGGGCGACGATGACGATGATGATGATGATGATGATGACGATGACGACGACGACGACGACGACGACGACGACGACGACGACGACGACGACGACGACGACGACGACGACGACGACGACGACGACGACGACGACGACGACGACGACGACGACGACGACGACGACGACGACGACGACGACGACGACGACGACGACGACGACGACGACGACGACGACGACGACGACGACGACGACGACGACGACGACGACGACGACGACGACGACGACGACGACGACGACGACGACGACGACGACGACGACGACGACGACGATGATGATGATGATGATGATGATGATGATGATGACGATGACGACAAAAAGAAGAAGAAGAAGGGAGACGACAAAAAGAAGAGGCATGACGACGACGACAACGACGACGACGATGATGATGATGATGATGATGACGATGACGACAAACAGAAGAAGAAGAAGGGAGACGACAAAAAGAAGAAGAAGAAGGGAGACGACAAAAAGAAGAGGCATGACGACGACGACAACGACGACGACGATGATGATGATGATGATGATGACGACGACGACGACTACAAGCACGGCCGAGGCGGCCACAAGGGCAAAGGCCGCGGCCGGTACGGTCATGGTCCCAAGGGAAAGGGCCGCAAGGGTTACGGCGATCACTACGGCCACGGACGCGGAGGGCACAAGGGCAAGGGCCGAGGCGGCTACGGACATGGTGGTCGCAAGGGTCACGGCTATGATGGACACAAGGACCGTGATGGTTATGGACATGGTCGCAAGGGCCATGGTTACGACGGTCATAAAGGCCACGGTCATGATGGCCACAAGGGTCACGGCGGCCACAAGGGCCATGGATACGATGGTCACAAGGGAAAGGGCCGTGGTGGCAATGGTCATGGCGGACACAAGGGTGGCAAGTATGGTGGTGGCTACTAAAGCCATCAACATCAAGCGGGTTTCCAGCCCCTGCAGGACCTGGCTTGGAACTTGGTCAAGTGTCAGTTGTTCGATTCTACTCTTTTGAGTGAGGCGATGCCTCAGTTTGATTTCGGTTTTGGGTTGGAGTCACTTGGTATACACTCCTTATGGGTTGCGAGGGTAGAAATAAGTTGACCCACGAGTAATGAAAAGATGCCGGGAATTTGATTTGCCTGTAAATATGATCTTGATATTGATCAAGCGCTGGTGACCTTGACTAAACAGGTTTCTTCCCAGCCCTTCTAGAACGCCTCTATTGAAACCTCACCAAGTTAACATCATCCACCAGAGCAACGAAAGGCGGAGGCCCCCCCGGCCCAGACCCCAGCTCCTCACACCAGATCCGAATCTCCAGCTTCGCATCCGTAGCCGGCGCCTCGACAGACTCCTGGTACTTGGTCCACACGCCCGCGTGCGTCGCCTGCACCCTCATGGTTGACAACGCGTACTCGCCCAGAAACGGCACAAAGTCGCACTGGTGTTGGGGGGTGTTGAATTGGACGGTGAGGAACCAGAAGGTGAGGGAGTAGTCGCGGCCGAACTCGAGGCAACGGAGGTCCTGAGAGATGCGGGGGGCGGCGTCATAGTCGGTGCCGGAGACGCCGAATTTCCTGCGAGGGTTAGGTATACTGGGAGAGGTGCTTGGTTGGGAGAGAGTTTATTAAGCAGACGTACATGATTCCGGGAGGGGAGAGCGCGTTGTTGGACGCTTCGGGGAACGTAAAATCATCGAAACCTACGGGATAGTTTGTCCAGTCCAAGGTGGCTTGGTCAAAGCCCGGGTTCCTGACGTATTGGTTGTCGGCGGGGCAGGTATCGACAATGGCGGTGGTGGTGGTGCTTTCGGCGGTTGATGTTGTGACGGTGGTTGTTGGCAGGCCGGTTGTCGTTATGATGGTGGTGGAAGTGTCGACGGAGGTAGAATCTGTTGACAGAGTGGTGCTGACAATGGTAGAGAGTGTGGTGGCAGAAGAGATAGCTTCCGAAGAGGTGGCTTCCGTAGTAGTAGTAGTCGATTTTTCCACAGTGGTAGTTGAGAGCGAAATAGTTTCAGTGGTCGAGGAAAGAACATCGGTGCTGGATGTCGCGGTATCGGTGGATAACAGAGCAGTGCTGGAAGTAGCCTCGGACGAAGTAGTCAACGAGATGGCACCCGTAGTCGAGGCAGACATCCCAAGACTGGACGTGCTGGCGCCGCTTGTGGAAACCGCATCGGATGTCGAGGTTTGGCCAGTGGACGTAGCAACGATGGACTCGGTGGTGGAAAGCGATTGACTAGGGTGAGGTTGGCATCGACTCGCCTCAACTCCCAAGAAAGCGAGAGCTGCCAGGGCAGCGATAGCCTTGCGAAGAGCCATTCCGTACAAAGGACGATACAAACGAGTGAAGGACAAGGGCGATGCCAAGAGCGGGTGCCAAGAGTCCTCTGAGAAAAGGGCTCCTCCCCGGGTTTTTATCAGAGAATGTTGACCACTACGCAAATGGGCCGACGGCGCGGTACCAAAACGCCTCATTCCTTTGGATGATCCTGCTCGAAGCTATCCAAACTATCGAGACTATTGACAGGCGGACTCTTAGCGCAAAGGGTTGAATTTGCCAACCCAGCCAATGGGATTGCGCTATTTTGGAGAAAAGGGGTCTCGACCAGACAAGACAGGAAGTAAGAGATCATGGTCCAGCGATGCCAAGTCGCGTTGTACGGAGCTGAGGGCGTCCCTGAGGATGCTCCAGACCGTGGACAGGCTGATCCTCCAAATCAAGCCAGTCAATGACAGGGGACCTATTGAACCGGCACCTGGATTTATGCCGGGTATGCAGTCTTGTAGTTGAAATTGATTCATTGATCTCTTCTCTGGTGATGATGATGCTGTCTGGCTTCTACCCCTCCT